>VZZY01007257.1:72685-88351 GCA_013400335.1 Eurystomus gularis | reverse complement strand
CATTTTATGCTGCCATCAGTTGCCTGATCACACAGGCCAACACTGAACTCAGCAACATCCCCTCAGAAGTCTTCTTTCAAACAGTCCTGCCATAGGTTCCTGTGGGCTCAGCTCCTCTGCTGCCCATTGAGGTGCCAGCATCACCTGCTGGACACAACAGACAGAGATGGCTCCCTCAGGGGCCCTTCACATGGAAGGACACCACCGAGAGAGCTCAGCAAGGCACAGCCAGCACCAACAGAAGCCACACCCAACAGGAAGCTCCTCTGACTGACTGGCTCCTGGTTAATATAGTCCTGGCCTCGCCCACCACCCAAACAACCACCACCTGGGTGAGGGCAGAGCCACAGAGACACAGGTGGGCCAGGTTCTGTCTCTGGAACATGAAGCCAATAGGAAAAACAAAATATTCTGCTAGGTTGTGACTCATTCACAGGTCAGCTCCAACCTGAGGCCCACAGCTCAGGCCCAGCACTTTGCACACTCTATGAAATACAGAGACAAGGCTATTATAATTACCTTCAAGATTATTTTCTTAAACTAGTTGTTAAAAAGAACTAATGAGAAGTGTGAGTATGTATTACTAGACACCCAGTAGCCCTATTTTAATAAGGGTTACCACATGTTCACCTCATCTTTATATTTTAGTGCATGTACGAACAGTGACATAGGTAGGTTGACTAGACCATTTCCAGACATCCCTCCCAATCTGTGAACTAGATTCTCCTCCCTGGAGCAAGACACACTTAACACACATGCAAAAAACACTTCAAAATTTTTTATTTACTTTAGCCGTAAAGCACATGTAGACCCTTTGGTAAAAGTCTTCTACTGCAAATTTTTGCATGGATTAATTAAAGTTCCTGACCTAACTCAAAATTACTTATTGATTTAAAAATAAGAAGCTGAGATTTCTACATGAGAATGCTTTATTTAAAAACAGCAGCAGCATCACTATCTGAAACAGCCTAGTTCGTATCCACCAAGAAAGATTAGTATTATCTTTGTTCTCGTTAGTGGATTTTTGGATTATAAAATCCTTACACAGTTAGCCTTTCATGAAGCACTGTTAGGGATTAAAAACATCTTTATGAACATGTTCTTATGTAATGAAATCATAACAATTCAACTTCATTTCACCCAGTGCAGAAGTGTGCCAATTAAAAGCTCTATTCTGAGAGTTAAATATCTGCAGGTTGAAAATGGGTTAGGCAATACACTAGCAAAAAGATTCTCAGCCCAGAGAGGATTTTTTTTCCTTCTTATGTCAAGCACACTTTAAATCTCCTAAGCTGTTCATAATGATAGAGTTGCCAAAAATAGTCCAGCTAAAAATCATGGAATTGGCTGCATCTGTTACAGAATACAAAGAGCCCCAAAACATTACAGAATATTAGAAAAATATCTTCAGAAAACCCCCCAAAACCAACAAGTAAAGATGGAGGTTTGTTTTTTATTTGCAAACAAACATGAGCGCATCCATTTTAGGTACAACTGTATCTTCATATTCATTAATAGTAGCATTGCCTGTGAGTAAGTGCTCTGAATTTTTCAGTCAAAAAGTACCACAGCAGCATCAATTATCATGATTATCGTTTTGTAGACAGTAGAATTTAGTCATGCGGACTATTCCCCTGCATCCTCATCAATGCCTCATTCCTAATTAATATGATTCTAATGTGTACCAGGACCTGTTCTTAATGAGGTTTTGTCTCAACTCAGGAATGATAGTGTGGGTGACCACTGAGTCACAAGAATCCTCCCCTCTCCACTGGCTCTGCCTGAACTAACCAGTAAGTAACAGACTTCACTGACTCCCTTAGGAAATAACACAATATGAATCACACTCCTCTCTCTGCTGGTATAGTAAGGCTGTGCTGCCCCAGCTGTGCTAACAAGGGACAGATCTAAACAAACAGGAGAACCATTTAGCTGTCTTCTTCGGTCTATCCAGACTGCACAGAGCAAGACACAGGACTACCTGTGGGCATACTACAGTAATATCAGCACCTTACTTTGGCCCAAGCTGGCAGAGTGTATTTAGAATCATGGTACTATCAGTACTGTATAGATAGTAACATACAGGTTGCTCTTTTGGTTTGCCTTTTTTTTTTTTTTGCCATTTACATCAGCTGCTACTTTTATGACTACTTCTATGAGTCACTTGCCCAGCTGTACAGACTAACACAAATTAAAGGAGACATGGTGAGAACACTAAACAGGTATTTTTTCGAAAAGGCACAACAAGACTCAAGGTGCAATTTCATGCTTGGTTAAAAAGGCAGGTTACAACTGCTGCAACTAAAAGAGGAGTCAACCTTCTCTCCCTGCTTACGTTGGCTCTGGCAGTCCTGAAGCTGCATAGTGAGTTGGATCAGCTTAATAACTCAAGTGAACATGAATTGTGCTCCCCACCAGCCTCAGTTTCTCAACAGTTACTATTGCTGATGTGAGGGAGCTGCCACAAATGTGCAGACAAGACCAGACGATTGGTGACTTTTCATTCTGGCAGCAGGCAGTCTTAGAATAACGCGTCAGTCATGAAATATCAGATATCACTGATAAAGTATTGTTTTTCAGCAACGTATGTCTTGTTCACAGTTGGTCCAGTTTTCATGGGGACAGCAAAAAATAAAAACACTTCACCATTCCCATCTTAGAAGGAAAAAATGATTTTAAAAGAAAATAATTCTAAGGCAATATTTCCTCCAGTTTTCTTCTCAGAATGAATTATTTTCCTTGAAATTTTCCTCAAGTTGCTGTAACATAACACATATTTCAGCCTGAGGTGTTATATCCTTGCTATTAAAAGCAAATGAAAGTCAAGATCTTTCTATGGGGAGCTTCTCATAGAAGCTTCTATTCACAGCTTGAGATATGAATATAGATGTGAATCTATAAAAGCTCCTGGCACTCCCTACACAGAGATCATGACTTCCATTTCTATTTAATAGAGGAACTTCCATACATCACTAGCACTAACTGGAACTCTCTAGACATTCTTTATGCTGTTAGCTGTCATAAAAACCTTTGTGTACTCTTGCAGATATTGATCAGTCTGTGGTTGATCCATGTAAGCAACTGAGACTTCCTACTCTTACCTACCTATGAGTTTAGATTTTAATATATTCACCTTAAAATGCTACCTGGAATGCTCATCTATGCTTCCCATGCCACTAAAACAAAATTCCAAAGGATATAAAGAACTAAGTGTGTTAGAATTGGTTATTATATAACACTGATTATGGTAAGCAACTGTATATTTTATTTTCCAGTTGGAATTTCCACTTGACAGCTTCATGCAGCAATGTGCCAGAACTGAATATTAAGGTTTGACTATGAGCTAAAGCAATTAACTTAATCTCCAACATTTATAAGCATCTTAATTAAATTTATAGACTCTTTCCTCTCTCCTTCCTATGCAAGTTAATAGGAAAAAATTAAGCTCTCCTTCAAAAAATTACCATATATGAATTGATGTACATTGCACATCTAGCAGAAGATAAAACATTTCAGAATTCATTTAGTGTGTGAAGAAATTTAGTTTAGCATTTAAATGTGCATGGAGGTTTGAACCAGGTAAGTGATAAATAGATTCACTGTGGTATTCAAAGGCTAAATGGCATTGCATATTTCACAAAAAAAACGCAAACAAAACAAAGCCACCACCACCAAACAAAGAATACAGTTTATCTACTGTAAGAAAAGTTGTCTCGAATACTCATTCATGAACATCGGATTATAAACAGTTTATAGGATTGTTCGTCTAGTAACAGAAGAATAAAGTCTCACAAGCTATTTTCTCAGTGCTATAATTAACGACAACAATAGAGTGAAGACATATTGAAATCTTCAGGAAACAAATCATAAGTCCAGTCTTGAAAACATTCTTCTGAATGAACCATAAAACCATTTTCAGACTCAAGATGAAGAAAATGCAGCCCTGCTTCTGATTCAGTTGCAAACTGAATACTAGAGTACAGCATCATGAAGAACAGGAAACAATGCTTTAATGGAGAACACAAAATTATTCAGAACAAGTATTAGTTCTGATTATCATCAATAAGTAGAAAACATTATTAGGGTATTCATTTGGCAGTTATTTTTTAAAATCCAGAATTTTCAAATTGTACCTATTAAAATAATTGAAACAAAAAAACCCACAAACAAGTAGTGAAGTCATATAAATACTAAATACAACATTCCAGAACCAACTCTTTACAATCATCATTGAAATTTACTAAAATATTAGAAGGAAATTGCAATACATTAGTTCTGTACTTAGTGACAAATATTTTTAGGAAGGTATTTAACACCTCTATGACTTACCAGCAGTTAAGTCATTATTTAAGTCTATAAAGGCATGAGAGTGTGGTATATACATTGTACTTTGAGTTTCCAATGCAGCCTGCCAGGTTAAGTTCCTACAGACAAGAATAAAAAGCAATATATTTAATCAATGCTTAGGGATTGTGAATCATGATAATACATCTTTAAGAATAAAATGTGAAACTTTAAATAAAATGGAACAGAAAGCATGCTATCCTAATGCTAAGCTACTGCTACCTTACTATATAATAGCTACAGCAATTGTTTTAAAGGTTCTGTGAAGGATGATTCATAGCACAGGGGCTTCAGTTAGACTTTATTAACTTTCTATAGCAAACACAGAAAAGTTCTACTACCCACAACGTGAAATTTAGTGCCTAGACTTCAACTGTAAATCTTGAGACTCTGATCGCTGTCCTCTGTTTCCTCAAGCAGTTTTGCTATCACTACTCCTGATAACTACTTTAGGATTTTAAAAGATGAGCAAAAATGGACATAATTACATGCTGTTAAAGCAGCTCGTGCCTGCTGCATGTAAATGCACTTTATTTTCAGTCACTTAAAAAAAAAATTGACACAAGAATTAAACTCTCACACTATGATGGACTACAGGCTAATTATGTAATTTCCCAAGAGGGTGATTATTTATTTATAAACATAAGTTCCCTGCTGGTTTCTGTTCTAAAAATGACTGAACTTCGAGCAAACCTCCCTATTAGCAGCACATTGAAATAAAACAAAATCCTTCAAAAGTCACAGCTGTTGAATCATCAGATAGGTTACCTTCAGAACCCTTAGCTAATACACTCAGAAAAACCTGGGTATGCACTTATAGACTAGCAGAACAGTCATATTACTACTGCCTGGAATGACTTTGTTTATTCCAGTGACACTACATACATATTCTTAAAGTCCTTATCTTCCATGACTCACTTTACGGTAAGAAAATAGAAAAGCTTATGATTACTTCCCAGAGATGATAACTCTTAAAAATGTTAAAAAGAATCACTTAATCTTAAGGAAATAATTAAATATTTTCCATAGGCTTTTCTAGGTATTCAGAAAGTTATACAGCTCTAGTATAAATTTAAAACCATTTTAGATTAAAAACAGACAAATGCTTTCCTAAGCAGATGACAAAGCTGTTTTCCACGTATAAGACATAGCTTTGGCTGTTACCAATAGCACTCAGTCTTATTTTGAGCTGTAATGAGTAAGTTTATTTGTATCCCGGTGCTACTGAAAGGATTTCTTCAACAAAATGAAACAAATCTCTCCCATTTTTCCATATCTTCAGAAGTTCATACAAAGTTTCAATATGTAATCATTGTAAGGTATTCAGAAACACCCTTGTGAATTTGAAATCTTTGTTCCATAAGCCATCAATTTAAATAAAAATAATGGTGATGAAATTCAAGGCCAGGTTAATGACCAAAAACGTGTTGCCAAGAAGGGTATGGTTTCTATTTACACATTTAAATGTTATTTACCCTACTTCACTTCTGAATTTTCTCTGAGGAAAGTGAAATAGCTAGTTCAGAACATGTATAGCTTTGTTAAAGTCACAGGCAGGATGTGGGGGGAAAGCCTTATTTAAACAGTTCTTAAGGGCCATAGAGATGCACAACAGAAAGATGATAGATTGTTGCCATAGAGACAGAGCAATCATCTCATTGATTTCTCCAGTGGTAACAGATCTCTTTTGAAACAACAGAAACAAAGAAAGCCAGGTAGGAATGAAAAGACTTCCTAACACACTCTTTCTTTTAAAGTAAACCTAAGTATTCATTGTACGCAAACCTAAAGCAGCTGTGATGCCAACACTTTGGATTTCTCCTGAAACACTCAAAGCTGCAAGTTACTACGATAATGTTACTAAATAATGTTCAAGACAATCCTATCAAATTCCACCTAAAAGCTGTGAAATAGCAAATTAGAAGATGCATTCTTCAAACAACTGATTTAAAGGTCCAGTTCTCTAGGAAAACAAGCCCGGTTCCTAATTTTTCCAATTACTCAATCAAAAGAAAATAGTTTGACAAGGAAATGTCAAGAGTGTTTTTTGTATTATCACAAAGCTAAGAACAATGTATTTATTTTCACACATAAAATCCACCTTGCATGCTAAAAATAATTTCTGCTATCTTCTGAGCACCTTCTTTAACAACTGAGAGAGAAAGCTCTAGATCAGGGAGATTCCTAATTCAAGTATCCTTATTTTGAGGCTTCTTTCTTTTTCAAAGAATATCCACAATAGTATCAATTAAGTTCTCCTTACAGAAGTCAAGGGCTGAATGTATGCTGAGTTCAGTTTGGCAAGTCACTGGAGAAGATATACACACAGCCATATTTTCTGTTAAAAAAAAAAGGGTCATCCTGTTCAATAATGAAACTTTCACGAACTTTGGCATGCCAATGTGTGTCCCTGTCCTTGAATACATAATCCTAACACCTCTCAAAAGCCAGACCTTTCTTTTTCTTTATCAGAGTACAAACTTCAAAAGCACTATCGGGAAAAGCAAATAGAATGTGAACTGTCCTTCTCTAGGTCCAGTACTGTTTTTAACAAATAACCTATTTTCAAAAGACAGAGCTAAAGTTCTTTGGCATCTTGCCCAGTATCAGAGACTTTGCTATTTTTAAACTTTTTTTTGTTTAGATACTGGTTCCTATGAGTCAGTAGATCCATACTTCTGTTAAGCTTTGATTTCAGCATTCATACCCAAAACAGTAAAAAAATAAATGCTTTGTGTAGTCCTTACTAACCATTTAAATATGCCATTAATCATTTTTATCCCAGTATTTGCTAGTTACTTCCATTCTAGAAATTCCAAGGCTTGCAGAAACTTTAATAATGTCCCCTTTACCACAATCTCATTTCATAAGACTGCAGTCAAATTCTATTTGCTGAAGAGCGGCCTTAGCCACTCCTTAATACAAAAGATGTGATACAGAGAACACACATTGCTAAAGTTGCCTCTGCCTTACGTCTCTATGAATCTCTTCCTCCAAAAAGCACACCAAATATTTTCCATTATATATAGTTTAATACCCTTATACTTTGCACTTCCTGTGCTCTTGATTTCCCACATTGTCTAACCCTCCCATCACAATTCATTTCCTGGATAAATGACAGCTGATTTAAGTTTACCCCAAATTCTTACACTTTTTCCTTTTGCCATCACTTATAAGATCTGTTCCAGTACTTCTTGTATCATCAGCCTGTTAATTCATCTATCAGACTAAATGCAGATTAAATTCTTCAGATGCTACCTGAAAACCTAGGTTTGTATTTTTGTACAGCACAGAACTCCATAATACCGATTATAATAATAAATATCAAAGTGTACTAAACAAAGGAGACTGTTACAAGAAACAATTATTCTATTTCTCATGTCAAATAACAGGGGTTTTTTCCCAGCTCTCATGGAATGTCTACTTGCCCTGTAAAACAACTACCTCCCCTACAAAATAACACTTTAAAAATTAGATGCAGAGCATTACAGAATGTTTTAAAGATACACATGGAAATGAGAGATTTGTATATTTCCACAGTTCCAGTTAAACACGAGTCTTATGCCTCTTTAACAAGAACAGAAAGGGATGCACAATAAGTAAGTCATTGAAATTCATGCTAATAAACAAACCCTTTAGCTTACCCGCCTATCAATATCTGTGGCTTATTTGAATCACTTGTGACACCAAAGACATCAGGAATCAAGTCTCCATTAAAGCTGAAAATGCAAAACAATTTCAGTATGACTGTAGTCATTATAGGAGTTAAAATTAACTGTCCTTAAAGTTAACATGTCTTTGGTTAGCATTCTCCCACCAAGCAATGAAGAATTTTCAGCTGTGTAGTCTTTGGCTCTCGTCTGAGCTGCCGGCAGGAGTATGCTTCTTTCAATATTTTACACTATGCCAAGCAGTTGATTTTCTAGCTGTATTTCCCCAACTCCCCTTTTGTTTGGCATTTAACACAGAGGGAGGTGCACTGTGAAAGGGATATTTGCTCAGTCTGAGAAGCCAGTAAGGTTTTTGCTTTATAAAATTCACCAGAAAAATGAATGGCTTTTTTTCTGCATAAAACAGAGTACCAAAATTAAAAAAAAAAATTAAAAGCTTATTTATTTATTATTGCCAGGATGGTATGATATACAGGATTCGTAAAGATGACTCTTACGTCATCTTTTGTTAGACCAGTTGACATTACACAAACCATCCTGTTCTTAAAATATTAAGTGCATGTGTTTCAAATTCTAGCATTAAATTATATTTAATTTGCTCTTAGTCACCATTATAAATGTTGTTTTCTAGAAATGTAGGTCATACTTACTCCATTACTAGAGGCTCATCAAGAAAAGTCTTATTTAACATAGTTTTATGGTTAAGATCTGAAAACAGAAAATATTAATTTGATTTGGTTACCAATATGTTATGACATTTTAATGACACTTTTAACCTAGACATAATTATTCTTCTATTAATTTTCAATCATCAATTTTATGACAAAAAAAAACCAAAACAGCCACCACTGAACATAAACAACTAAATGGCTTCCTAAAATTGTGCAGGAGAGTTACTGTTAAAATGCTGAAGCTTCTCTCTCCATTAAACTCTTCAACAAATTATTTCTATGGATGACTGTAATCACATAAACAAGCAAAATCTGAAATAGTTGGGATGAAGGCAATCTAAAAATCTAACATTGTACATAAGCCATCTGTTTAATGTTTTGTCAGTGTAAAAGACATCCTTAATCACATACACTGCTTGAAATAAGTAGAAGTAGTCTGCCTAAATAGGAAGTGAGGATTATAAATCCTAATCAGGTTATCACCTCTCAGACTTCACTTTACTTGTAATCCAAACTCCTTGCCACATCATCCCCATTTCTGTTATCTCTCCATGTTTCTCTCCTTCCCAGTTCCCATATTTAATATGACAGTACTCTCCTATAGACTTGTCTGTCACACTTCCGCTACAGAAGCGGGTAACACATACCTTCCCAGCAGCCTCGCTACGTACCAACCACTGCCTGAATTTGTAACCTCTGACTCCTTTTCTAAGGCCTATATGCTCATTTGTGCCTCTCTCAATACTTTATTCAGAAGCAAGACAGCATAAATTAATCCAAATCCTTCATAGTCTTCCCACTACTAGAGATACCTCCTATTCTCATACTACTTGATCCAGTGCACTTTCCCAGGTTGCTTGTTTCATCTCAGATTAAAGCCAGAAGCAATGGTATTAAAGGCCATCACTTGCCTCACCTGTTCTATAACACAGTTCTTTATAACACTGATTATTCTTCAGTACTTTTTGTGGACTTAATAGTAACTTCTTTTGCTTTGCTGTCCATCTTCAAACCCAGAACCCTTTCCTAGCAAAGTCAAAAGAAAAGACTTCAAGAATTCACACAGTTCATGACTCTACCCTACAACAGAATCAACTATTCCTAGAACACTGCTAAAAGACTCCTGAAAACTCAATTCTGAAGTTCTTAAAAACTTCCAGTGACAGAGACCCAAAAACCTCCCTCCCCAAACCTAATGTGTCACTGTCTTTAAAGAATTTGGTTTAACAGATAAAAACGTATTATATTACCGTTGGTAAGTTTTGGTATGATATTTTAAAGTTTGTGCACTAAACTTTACACCAGGTTCTTAGCGCATTCTAAATTCATGATAAGTCTATTGAGATAATCTTTGTGACACTGAAATGTATAATGGGGAAGCCATAAGAAGTAGCCCTTCAGTTAGTAGGTTACTGTCAAACTATAATATTGTTTGGCTATGTCTGTTGCATGATATAAAGCCAGACTTTTAGCTGTGCTCTCCTTTGTTAATTACTGAGTAGAGTTCAGCAGCAAGATGAGTACGAAGCTCAACCGCTGCTGATCTTTAAATTTGTAAAACAATGTGTAAAACATGTAAAAACAATCAGTACACTGTAAAATGAGTTACAACTTTTCAACCATGCTGTGAATTACCAAAAAGTCTAACAATCTCATTTATAAGCAGGCTCAGCAACTCACCTAATGTTTGGTTGTGCCCCCAGAAAATAAACACTGAAAGTTCATCTCTGCCATGATTTTGTGACCGGGTAGTCAGAAGGACATCCATTTGTGAATCGCCATCATAATCTCCAGGAACTACACTGGTTATGGTAACACTGAGAGATCTAGAATTAAAAACAAACAAAAAATCCCACATGCAAATAATTGTACAAAAGCGTGCGTGAAAACTGAATGTACTTGTGTTTTCAAAGGCTTGCCTTTTTGTCCCAATTATTATTAGCTAGTCCAATACAATATTATCCTTCAATAACCTGGCTTTTTATAAATTCTTATCTATTAGAAAAGTAACTTTAAATGAAGCATTCTGCAGGCTGTCTTCCTCTAAGGAAGGATGATATTTTAAACTCTAAACTTCAGGTAATGGGCATTCTTCAGCCATATCCTGTTTGTTTATGCTATCTAGACTTCATTAAACCCTTTCATTTGCTCTAGAGCCAGTCCTCAAAAATGCAATGCAGAGCGCAGGATCTTTTGGTTGCACTCCAAGAGCAAGATCATAAAGCAACAGAAGCAGTTTAAGCAGCAGGAATCAGAGAGCTAGGTCTTTTTCAAGACAATGTCATCTCCTCCTATCTTCTCCCACGTCTTACCACTCCTCCCTACAGTTTTTTGGTCTTTCTTTTTTTACCTAGTTACCTACTCAGTGCTTTACACACACAGTGATGGATCATTCTGTTAAGAATTACAACCAGATCATTTCTAGTGCACTAAAGAAACTGGCTCCTTCCGAGACAGAAGGGAATAAGAAAAAAAAAAATAATACATAGAACTGTAGAAGGTGAAGCTGAATTGTAACAGCAATGTAACTTCTAATAGACGTAATACTGTTAGTAAGCACTCTTCATAAGCAGTAACATATCATGTAATACTTTTATAGTTAAAAATATACATATGTATCTATGTAAACACATAGATTGTTTTACCCTTATAAAAAAAATTGTTGGTTCTTTTTAAAGCCACATTTAAAATTCAGAAAGGAACAGACCTCTACACACAAATACCACAGCAACATTCTCCAGCTCTCTTTCTAAAGCAGATGATACTGGCTTGGATTGCAAGCAACTAGAAGAATTTCCCTGGAAACACGTCTTGGGATAGAGGTTAATACTACCTGCCAAAAAGATTTAACCTAAGATATGGAATGATAGCTTGCTTTACTAGGAAATAAAGTCCTGAAAAAACAAGTCAACTCCAAAAATATTCCAAGATATCAGTATTTTTAATACCAACTAGACGACAAAAAACCAAAGTACAGAAATTCCATGGGGGGGGTAAGAGGTCACACCTATTACTTAACAATGACAAATTCTGACCCACAAAATCCAAATAAACCAAAACAAAAATGTGTCAGTAAATTAATCAGGAAACTGGTCAAAGAATCGGAGCTCTAAGGGCAAGACGCACAACACCGCCAAGCAGATAACAGCAGCACAGACAGCTCTAGTCATATTCCCACTGACTGCAGAGATCTACTTTCAAGAAAAACGGGCACTTTCACCACTGAACATCAATACTTACTTCATTGGCAGCTTAACACGGGGCTTAAAATAGGGTTCCTTCTGGTCAGCCAAAAAGATAATCAACTCATTTCCTGCAAAAGCAAGTAAGATGATGAATAACAGGGGAGGATTGTAAATGGTTTATATACAAAAGCAACATTTAAAAAACTATGTGACAAATAGCTACTCCTCACAGTAGCAAAAACTTAGAAAGGCTTATCATCCAACTACTTCCACTTAATTCAAAGGGAACACTTGTTCAACACAACCTATAAATCTAATTGCATCTCAAAGGAATACTAATGTCATGAATCTTCTTTGGGGCTCAGTGTCAGACCTTTCTCTCTGCTACTGTTATCACATCGCTTAAAATAAAACGAGTTAAGAAATATTACATGTGTAAGAGTAGTAGGCATCAGTTCCATACATATAATTAAAGCTTAAAAGCTTAACTTGAATTCTTTTAATACTGTCTCTGACATAGGAGGATCTGATACTGCTTTCCCAAGTTGGCTGACAAAAGCACTTTAAGTGAAACTCACAGAAGTAACCTGGTTCCCTGCATTGTGTCCTCATGATTTAGAGGCAATGACACATTCTCATTTAATTATTTCAGGAAGATCTAAATAAAATCCCATATTTTATGTTGCACAAATAATTCAAATTTGAGGAAGAAAAAAATTAACTGAAAGATTAAATGTAATTTCAGTCAGTAAGCCGCTACACACACACACACTTACTTCTGCAAGTAAAGGTTCACAGCTAAAGAAAAAAAAATACTATTTTTTTTTTAACTCATCCTTCATTATATTTGTTTTCTGCATTCTCCAAGAAACTCTCCTATAGCATCCCAAACTGCAAGGAGTAGATTACCTAACTGAAAATAACTCTACAGCTGCAAACACAAGCTCCCATAGTGTATTTCAGGAGCATCACTTTGTGGCAAAGGTCACAGCTGTAAAATAGCAGAATACAAGCTTCCTGGCTACGAAAAAAAAAAAAAAAGATAATGCCATAAACATATGTGCCAAGGAGAATATGCCAACAAATGAGTAAATGAAAACAAACCCTTTCAAAATGGATAGGGGCGACTAGTGCAGTCCCATCTGGCAAGGTAATCAAGCCTGGGATGCACTACATATTCACAGATGATTGAAAAGGTTGGCACACAGTACAGCGAAGAAGCCTGCTGGCTGGTGAAGCTTTTGATAATAAAGCTGTGGGTTGACTGCTACAACTTGTAGTTTCGATTTCACACTATAGACTTTCACCTGCCTTTTAATCATCCATGTGGTGAAGTAATGATGATGAAGAAGCAGCAAATGTGTTTTTACACATACCAGGTTCCAAGTCAATGATACCACTCAGAAATGAGATTTTATGGGCAATAAAAATAGATCTATGACCATTTCAGCTCAGTGCTCATCAACAGTCAAACCAAACTGACTACTGGAAATTATCAGACGAAGGGAAAACAAAATCACGACGCTACTAACAGTGCATGCATCCTAGATGCCGTTTGCAGTTCTTGTCCTCTCATCTCAGAATATAGAAGAAAGGAACAAAGTACATAGGAGCACGTGAAAAAAGGGAACAGTTTCCATACAAACAGCAGTTATGCAGATTAGAGGTCTTCAGTCTGAACATCTGAGTGAGGATACCACAGAAGTTTTCAAAATTCCCCAGTGAAATGCAGAAGGTGAACAGGGGAATAACCACTCACTACCCTGCGCTATTAGAAGAGGCATCAAACACCACTAGAAGGCTAGACAAGCGAACAGCACGAGCTTCCCCACTTACCCCTCTTCTGTGCACAGGCTTACAAAACAGGTTACGTTTTGTAAGACAAAACTTTTTTTTTTTTAACATGCACAATTCCATTTATTCATATAAATTTAGTTTCAAAAATTGACTAAACTCAAAGTCCACTGATAATTTTGAATTGTTCTTGTAACAAGATACTTCTGGGTCTAGATCACCTTTCACATTTGGCTGGTTTACCCTCTCCTACAAAACTGATTTTTTGTTCATGTATCTGAGCAAACTGAAGCAATTCAGGACCAGAACAGTGATGTAAAGGCCCAAGACATCATCCTCATTTCCTTCTTAAGGGTCAGGATTATTAGGACCGGGCTTCTTTACTAGATCACTCTTCCTCAAAGTTTAGTATTATCTCCAATGCTCACTTCTTCAGCACTATTTAGAATTGGCTACTGTTTATTCTACTACTTAAAATTCTACTGTTTAGAAGTGGTTATTATCTTTTGTTTAAAAGGTATTCTCTAAATGTTTCCAGCTACTTTTTGTCAAGATTTAAATTATGAAAAATAGTGTTTTCAGGTATGTTATTTCAGGTTGATTTTTACATAAAGTATCAAGAAGGAAAATTATATAGCAAGTGCCACTGTGCAGAAGCAAAGAAGCAACCACGAGTCTCCTTTCTAAAACTTTTAATTATTCACATTTTTCTATGCATTCATCTGAAAGATAAAAAAGTAAAAAATAATTCTCTTATCACTGACATTCATTTAAACTCTAATCTTTCACTGCAGTTTTCAGTAGATGAGCCAGTGGGGCTTTTTCTAGGAGCCATGCATTTCAATCTCTCAACTAGATGGGAAATTCACTCATGCTTTACCAAAGCTACTTATAGAAACATTTCTGAGATTGAAGAAATAAAAAAGGTGAATTCAAGAATAAATCTATTATCTTAATACATAGCTTCAAGCGAGTAAAGTAACTGAAGATTAGCATCTGCAAATAACACCACTCATAATAAGCTCTGATTTGGGGTCCCCTCATATCTGAAGCCTAAACAGAAACTCATGGCAGACGACAGCTTAGTGGGATAAATTTATCTAGCCTTCCACTTGAACATAGTGTTCAAGGTAGGATAATGTGCAATTTATCCTCATTACAACTGTGAAACATTAATTTGTTTCCAAAATACTATGAAAGCAGGAGCAAAAAAACCAACTTGTGGCCATTCACTGTGTAGGGCAAAGTCTTTAGATCATTTCACAACCATCAATTCAACTTCAAAGAAAAGTATTTCTTGCCCTATATGAAGCCATGTTTTACTGTAAGTTGCACGTATATTTCCCTATATAGGAAATATCTCAGGAACAAAGCAAACGTCAATTTCAGTCTTCAAAGGAATTTTCCTGTTCGCTGTGCTCGCCGCAGTGATACTGCACAGACCCGAACCCTGAACTTGCTTTAGAAGCCGAAGTGAAGAACAAGGCGCCAGTAATCCACAGGATCCGAGTATCTCGGGTTGGAAGGGACCCATGAGGACCGCTGAGTCCTCGCAGGACAACTCCCAGCGCAAAAGGCTTTCCCTGCCCACCCGGAGCCGAGAAAGCACCTCACAAGACACCGGTGCCTCCTCAAGAGCAGGCTCCAGGAGGAGGCCGAGGCAGAACGGCACCTGAGGCGCGCACAGGTGTCACGCCGGGCGCGCCGCGGCCGGTTGTTGCTCTTGGCCTATCCCGGCCCCCCGTAAGCCTTGGGACGGAACCAGAACACCCCGCGGCGACAGGGGCTCCTCACACCGGCCGGGCAGATCCCAGAGCGCTCCTCGGGGACTCCTGCGACAGCACCCAGCCGCCCTTCTCCAGAGCGGCTCCCCGCCCGGCGCGCTCACCGCCTCGCAGCACGAACAGGTCCGTCTGCTTGTCCGAGTTGAAGTCGCCGAAGGCCGCCAGGGTCCCGTAGGCCTCCGCGCCGAAGAGCTGGGCGGTGACGTTCTGCAGGGCC
>VZZY01007257.1:1164-72053 GCA_013400335.1 Eurystomus gularis | reverse complement strand
CGGCGCCTGAGGCGGGACCCCCCCCGGGGCCGTGAGGGGCGGCCCGGGGGCTTTCCGCTGCGCCGGAGCCTGGCGTGGTGCGCTGACATGGCTGCCCTCGGCGAGGCGGAGTTCCCGGGGGTCTGCAGGTGTCTCTTGCCCGCAGGGCTGTAAAGGTAGCTCGTGGTGGTATTGTCGCAGTCCTGTAGAGCTCTCGAGCAGATGAGGCGGTGTAAGATTGCAGGCACCTATCCAAAAGTGCCAGATTTTGCCAGGGTTCCCTTGGGTACAGATAACTTCTTTTTTAACATGAGAATGTCTTGTTCTGAACTTGATCTGTCTGGCAGCTACGTTCTGGCCTAAATGAAACAAACACGTTTACCAAGTTGGCTTGGATTTCCAAAGTTCAAAAAAACCGATTTAAAAATTATTTTTTAAAAATATAGTCTTAATATGGCTCTAATTGTTAATGTTCTAATGGAAGCGGTTTTCCAAGTGATTCCTGTGGTATTTATGTCATACGTGCTTGTAACACTCAATCATTACTTCCTTATTTGCATGTTTGATTGGTTTTGTTGTGGTAGTGACTGATCAAACTGTGAAAAGAGAATGGCTCTGTATGAGGGTTCTCGTAAAGAGAGTTGATTCATGGTTTTACTCATATGGCTCAGAAACTCTACCTAAGTATAGTATTAATTTCCAAAATACTATAATTAAGACTATCCAGTAAATGAGTTGATACTTTGTGGTCTATTGTGATTACTACAGGGTACTGTTATCCTAAAATTGATTTATAAATGTAGCCACAGAGCTCTACAAAATAAATTGTGGAACCTGCATGTTTGGAGTATGTGGATCCTAGGTCACATACCTGGGCAGCATGTGAGCTTTGGGATTCCCATGCAGATTCATGCCCTGTGGCTGCAGAAAATTGATTTACTTAAGAAATAAAGATTATTTTAGTTGAAATGCTTTTCTGATAAAAGAGTTGGTTTAAAAACCAGATTTTATATATAATCTTTCAGGTAACATTCTTAAAATTAAAACCGTGTTCTTGTTTCTCAGATGTACTCCTACATCTTTATAAGTATGTTGGAATTTGTATAACTTGAGAGCTTTTGTACTTCCTTTCTGGCACTGTCAGAAGGAGATGTGGTTGATACAGTCATTGAAACTGCCCCATACGGTTCTGAATTGGCTGAGGTCTATGCTCCAGAGTCCCAGTTTACAAACAGTACAGTTTGTTTTGCTGGCTTGTTTTGTTTTTTAGTATGATGCTTGGAGTAAGGTATACTAAACATGGAGTATAGACACATGTGCATGAAATGTATGAGAGATTCAACTTTTATAGCTGACTTTAAGACCCTGTCCTGTAGGAAGTAATCCATGTCTTTATGTATATTCACAGAATCACATAGAATCACAGAATTATTGAGGCTGGAATAGACCTCCAAGATCATCAAGTCCAGCCTATGATTCAACTGTGAATCAATTTTTTGCTAGTAAAAACAAATGTTATTGATAATTTTTCTTTTTCCCTTCCTTGAGCAATAACATAGTTTCATTTGTTGCTACTATGATAAATACCAGTTAGAGCAGATTGTAAAGATATTCAGTAGCTGGCCAGTCTGCAACTCCTGAAATTTTGGTTACTTTAAAAACCATAAACTTCTTTAAAGATCTGAAAAAAACTTGTCATCATAGTTATAAAAAGTATTTTCTTATTTTACATTCCAAATTGGAAGATGTTCTGCTTCAAGTAACTGAGATATTCAGTACAACAAGCAACAAATGTGACTGCAAGAAACATCCTTGTGTAGATTCCATGTGGGATAAAAGCAGCACTGTGCATAAGCAGAAATTTGTTGTCTAATGTTCAAAATATGGACTTTGTGTAGACTGTGTCATTTTACTCAGATAAATTTTATGGAAGTAAAAGCAAAACCAATTTTTAGGGTAGAGGAGGGAAACATAAAATGTAGTGAAACTTTACTACCCTTTGTGCTGTGCGCTCTGTCATGATAATAACTCCACTAACATTGCTTTAACTTAATTTAATGCTGGTTGCCTTTAACAATTACTAAACAGTTTTGAAAATTACTGTAGCTTAGCCTGAGACGTTTGTGATTAGCTGCACCAATTTGAAATGGCCCATTTGGATGATGACAGAACCTCCTCTGCGCATGCTTTTTTAAAATTTGGTAAGTGTGCAGTTCTATGTCTTGTTTCTGTTTGTGCCTATTTAACTCACCAAAAAATAATCATGTGTTTTGTGTTTCGTGCTAGCAGTTTTTTAGAACTGGAGAGTAGAATTTAGAAATTTAAGCTCTTTCAGTGAAAACTTCTGAAAATTGGAATCTACTTAGATTGAAATCCACTGTTCAGACCTTCCTATTTTGTGTTCTTGTAAATCACTACTGTGGCAATCTCTGAACGGACATTTCTTTTTTTAAGTTGGTAGTCATGTGAAAGGTCCACTAGAATGGTGTTTAAAATTAAGAAAAAACCAATGTGACTGGTTTAGAGAAAAGAAGTAAAATTTCCAGTAAGGCAGGCCTTGTTCCAAAGGTTGACTTTTGGTAATTAAGTGGTAGCAAAATAAAACCACCTGGCACAACTTCTCTTTAGGTACAACAGAAGCTGTAATATATGAAGTTGTCAAGACCATTACTGATTTAGCTCAATGTGTTTTGAAAAGAGTTTGACTGGAACAAATGTGTCCATATGTGAAGCTGGCTGGTCTGGGAAAGGCTTCACAGGACTCCTGTTCAGTCTGTGGTGACACAGAAGCAGAACAAGTGCTAGGGAGGGTTAAAGAGGAAAGCGCATTTCAGCTGTCCCTTGCCACAGCTGAGTCACTTGAACTGCCCTGCCCTGCCCGTGGCATTTCTGTTTTGCCTCTCTCGATGCCAAAGGACATGTGAAGTGTTGACATGGTAATAAAAAACTTACTCTTTCCTAATTATTGTATTGATACTTGATGTTTCTGGTTTTATGATTAAAAATAAACTTTTTTGGTAGTTTTAAGAGCTATCGTTTTGAGTTCTCGGTAATGGCAATGACTGCCTTGAATATCCTGACTGGTTTCCTGCCTTGCCTGTAGCATTTACAAGGTGTGTGTGTGGTGGAATTCGGTATTTTAGTGTATTTTGGTGATGTGAAGCTCCTGTGTACTAGTCTAATATTTTACTGTTAGTGTTCAGCAACTTCTGCGTGTTGTTAGTTACTGTAAATCCTGAAACTGGTTATTTCTGTTAGGTATACTGTAGAGAGAAATTACTTCAGATGATTAGGAAATAGAGAAAGGACAAAAGAAATTGGTACACATTTTTTTCTTTTTCCATGAAATTCTGATTTAATTATATGCACAATCTAACACAGGTTTTCTTTGATAAATGACATTTGAAAAGTTTTATCACTTTAAAGCTATTTAAATGAAACTATTACAATATTTTACTCATTTTAACCTGTGTTGTTATCATCACTCAACCAAGGTAACACTTTGTATCTTGTATTAATTCCTAATGTTTATTCAGATTGAGGAATACCTAAATACCTTTTTCTTCATCCTCCCCCAGTCCCTTCATTAGCATGTTTTAATTGAATTGTAGAACTTTCAGTTTGGAAGGGGTGTTAGGAAGTCATCTACTCCAGCCTCTTGTGCAAAGCAGGGGCAGCTATGAGACCCTAGTTTCCTCCTGTATGTAGTGATTAATGCCCACTAGCAAGAGCACAGTGGGAACATGGCAAGTTAAGGGAGTCAGAGTTCAGATATTTACGTATGTGAGAAGTGAATTCCCCTTCTAGTGGATGTGCTTCTGAAAATTATTTTATGATATCGCCTTGCTCAACTACATGGATTTGGACTGAAAAGCAGATATGTTTCATGGCAGGCAACTATTAAAATAAACTGTTTTGTATCCAACAGTGTTTCTCTGCAGTGCTGTATTAAGTCTGAGCTCAGGAGACGTTGCAGGAGAGGTCTCGAGTGAAAGGAAATGTGATGTTGGGAGGATATGACTTGTTCATATGATGTCATTTCTTAAGCTTTACTGTATGAAAAAATAAAATCCTCTTTGACTTCTGTAATGTAAAGATGTTATTGCCCATACTGATACTCGGTAATGAAAGTTACTGTGAGCTGAGCTCCAGAACTACTTCATGTCTCAAGTGTTGGAATACATCCAGAACTAGTATCGCATTCAAGGACTGTGGGCAGTTTTTATTCTCATTAAATAGAGAAATAAATCTAGTATTCTCAGCTTGTTTTTAATTTTTGGCCTGTGCTGATTTAATTATGGAAGTAAACATTTTCCTTTGTTCTTCTGGCAGGTGAAATATTGGAAATGAGATTCTTGCTATGTTGCTTCCTGTTTGGGTTTTTTTTTGCTTTTGGCTTTTGTTTTTTAATTCTGTACCTCTAAATATTTGAGTTATCAATCCTTGTTGAAATATGCAAATCTTTAACCAGAGACTAAGTCCAGAATTTCATTCTGATGCCAATTTCCTTTAATATTTACAATTGCTGCCATCTTCAAGGATGTGTGGGTGTTCAAAGCTTCTGTATATACAAATTAGGGAGCAGGATTTCAAAATGTTGGCCATAGTTTTTAAATCTAAACATCTAGGCCATTTATCGCTCTTCCCTGAAGAGCAATTAATGCTAATCTCAAGTATAACTGGAATAAAAATGAAGTGGATGGGAAAGTACTTTAACATTAGGATGACATAATATTCTCAGCCTCCAGAGGTTGTATATACATAAGTATTTACACTGCTAATAGCTTACCTCAGAGAATTTCCCTTCAGTTCTGTATTCTCGATAAGAGATAGTGAAACTGCAGATTTTTCCTGAAAGTGTTGTACGTTTGAGTTTCATCTGCTGGATAATATTTTCTTACAGTTGCCATGTCTTAGCTGTCAGAAATATCTTGTCTGTTTATTAATTTTGTTCTACACTAGTAATTGAAGTGTCTGTTATCAGTTGTTGGGCAATTTCAGGTCTCTTCCTGTTCTCTAATTCTTTGAAAAGAAATTACTGTCCTTTCTAGTAATTCTTCAACTTGAAGAATGGTGAAATCATATTACTCTGGAACCTGTAAGTGGTAGGAAATGAAAGGGAATTAATTTTCATTCAAAGTATGGATACAGTGTATTTAGTCAGTGCAATATCTGAAGACAAACAAGGATTTAATTTGACTTGGGATAAAGATTTTGAATGTTTTCTTATCAGAAATAAAATATATTAATGCAGGAAGCAGCCCTTTGATTTCCAATCTGTGTGGGTTTCAAGTGATTTTAAGGTAGTTATTAACTTGCAGCAATCCACTTCTGATGTTAGGAAATAATGGGCGTGCTTCACTCTTTGTGGAAGAAAAGCTGAACTACCATATATCTTATTTGAATTTTGTATAGGGTTGTTACATCCGGTATACAGCTGAAGAATTACTAAACCAACAAAGTATTTTTTATATTCCTTCCTAGCATATCTACTTATTTACCTAAAATTAAGCTCTCACTATATGGTTACAATGAAATGAGATATCTGTGGAA
The DNA here is from genome assembly GCA_013400335.1 of Eurystomus gularis. Classification (NCBI taxonomy): domain Eukaryota; kingdom Metazoa; phylum Chordata; class Aves; order Coraciiformes; family Coraciidae; genus Eurystomus; species Eurystomus gularis. Next base: position 66,521 of record VZZY01007257.1, on the reverse strand, counting down.
AACAGTATTTGAAATTAATGTCTTCATTCTGTTTCTTCTGAATGTTAACATACAGACTGAGAAGTCAACAGTACTGTTTGCATATGTCACTGTTTTATGTTTAAGTGTTGCAGTCTTGCTGCTGTCATTTTTTTCAGTTTGAAAACCTGTTTTTAATATGTAATTGAAAATAGCTTTCCACTGCAGGTTTTTGTCTTGCTGAAAAGAACTAGGAAATAGATTTTGAAAAAGACTATAGATGGGCTTTTTTTAGCTATCCTAAAAATAGCTTCCACTGGGTTATGGTCTCACTATAAAACCACACCGAAAGAGCTGCTAGCATCGTGATTGTCCTGTTTTTTGCTTTTGATTAGATTGTAGTACTAATGAAACAATTTACCACAGGATTTGTCCAACAGAATGCTGTAGACACCTAAGCAAAACAGAAACTATATAGATGCTAATGAGGAATTAATGAAGAGTATGTGGAAAACTTTGATTTCCAGTGTTCCTTTAAATTCTCCTACTTGTAGTAGGAGTAATATTAAAGAATACGTTCAAGGCATAGAACTTTACTTTTTATCAGTTGTCCTGAACTTTGAATTAATTTCACTTTTTTGTTTCATTCGCAGTCTACTCTGTCTGTTTTAATTTATTTCTGCTAGTAAGGTTTCAGCCATCTGAAATAATTTAATTTTTGGATGGTGGTACTTTGAAATGTTCGTGCTCTTTAGTCTGTTGAGTAATCTTTCTGCACAAAGTTGAAATCTTTGAATGCTCTTAAATAGAACATGCTTTTTGTTCATGTTAACTTTATTTTGTTTCTCTGTTGGCCACAGAGGGTCACAGATTGTCTGGTAAGTATGTAAGTTAGAACAATTTTATTTTAGCAACTTTTGACTTGTGTGTGCTGGTGTGTGTTCCTACGAATACTCAACTGTTTGTCATGGTGCAGTACCAGGTGTTGGCAGTCTGCAAGCAATAGACATTCTGAACTTACTTCACACAGAAAGGACAGGGTACTATGTATGCACTAGGCAGTTAACAAATCTAAGAGTAAGAATCTTTTTTGCCTTTGAAAATCTAGTAAGTGAATATTTCTCATAAATTTGCTGATGTTTACTTAATAAGTGTTATTTATCTTTACTGAAGATTCTGTCCTGCTTTCACTGAATCACCTTATAAAATTACCGTTACTGCAGGTCACTGTATTGTGTGCTTTTGCAAGATAACTGAATCAACAGTATAACAATATAAATTGCAAATCTTCTTATGGACAGGGATTCCTAGGCAAAAAGAAGTAGAAAAATAAAATTGCTTTGCAAAGTTGATTTAAATTGGTCCAGAATGTTCATTTTAAACAGAATTTGGAAAAGATGTGACATAAGTTTTTCATTTCCATTACAGATCAACTTCATTTCTTCTGGCTTTGTTTTTTTAGGCAACTCAAATAAGTTGGGCTCTCTTTGCTTCCCCCTCAGGCCCTTTCCCTGCATGCACTTGTTTGTAACTTAACCTCTCCCAATGAGGAAAGGAAATGTCATCAGAGAATCCATGTGCAACAGACCCGCAGGACTCTGCTCAAGGAGGGATGGATTTATTTTTTTTTTTAACTACTATGATTGCAAAGCAAAATTAATACTAATACGGGGGGTCACGTTTTGAGTTCTTTAGGGCCAAGAAACATTTTCCAGTCTCCACCAAGGGATTTAATTACTAAAGCTTCTGTCACCACTCTATACACATTCGTTTTGTTTGGATGTGAGTCCTGTGTATGGACAATCTCCTGTCTAATGCTTGGCTATGTGCTGGGAGTGCAAAAGAGGCAACTTGAATAGCAGCAGTCTGCTGCGTCCTGCCAGAACTGCTTGGCTGGCTGGGCTTCTCTAGCAATTCATTTCTCTGAGCTTGGGATGGATTTAGCATGCAGTCCGGAAAGGAGAAATTCTCATTCTTCCTGTTATCAAACGGCTCTGTGGGAGATCATACTATCCAGCACTCTGAATAAAGCCAAAGTGATTTATGGAAGGAGAGTAGTATGTTACTCTTAACCTGGAAGTTAGAAATGGTTCATCCCAGTTATTTTCACGAAAATGTCTTTCTGGTAGTACATCATTTCAACTATCAGGAGAATGGACTTTTCAAGTGCAAATAGGGAAGCAGTCAATATTTGGGACGCTTGAGAAGGAAAAACGTGGATTTGATAACATTGTGTTTTTCTGGAATATAGGTAATTCAGGGGCTTTATCGGTTGTTTAACCTTGGGTAGTATGTGAAAACAAGCTAAGCCATTTCTCCATTCAAGCCATGAAATCAACTAGGCTTACTTGGTGGTGGGTGAAAATGAGGTTAAGATAGGTAAAACATTAATAGTGTTGTACATGTTCACCATTTCAGAAGGTAGGCAGGGAAGCAATTAAATTTTGGCTACTTTTGTCACTCTTCCTTCTGTTTTTTTCTACGTATCTTCAGGAATTATGCCTGCAGCATACTTCTAAGAAAATGTTCCTAGAAAATTCTTAACGTTTAATAGCCTGTCTTCAATAATTAAACTATACATTTATGTAGCATTTGCTGTAGCTGAATATCTACAGGGCATTAGAGATCCAGATGGTGATATTGTTTGTGTGGACAGGTACTGTAGAAAAAATGTCTATAGAAATCTAGTCTCTGAGATGATAGAAATCACAACTTTTCTTGTTCAAATTGAAATTCAGTACATTATACTTTTGTATAACAAACATGAAAAAAATAATATTGCAGTAATTTTTGGCATTAGTAGAGTTATGAAACTAATTCTGATCTTGATTTTGTTTTCTTTCATCTTTTTTTTTAGGTTCAATTTATGAGCCGCTTAAAAGTATTAACCTTCTAAAACCAGAGGGAGAAAGTCTGTGGGATAAACTAGATCATTATTACAGAATCGGTAAGTTAATACGTGTTCTACCATGAAAGATTTTCAGTGTAACTTACTAAAATATTTATGGTTATGTTTATGACAGTAATTAGCTTTGTCTTAAAATGGTATTTCCAGTCTTTAGTAAGGATTCTTGTTTTCTGAGAGGTAAAGGATTCTGTCATTACAATTCCTCATAAGATTCCTGTGATAATATAATGCACGTATTTGGACGTTTCATATATTCCTTGAAAAATCATGACCTGTAAATAGTATTCGAATTATCATCTGCATTTGTCAAATGGCAGAATAGATGCTTGAGTTGCACCTCATGGTCTTGGGTGGGGAGGGATAAAGGTAATCTGCTAGCAGTTTTTGGTGCTTCAGCTAACCCAGATATGGATTAGAATTGATATTTACATGTTGAATATCATTGCTACATTATTCCTAAGTCCGGAAAGGAGAAATAACTTGCTTCTTAAACTTCTTAAACTGCTGGGAGTTTGAAAGGGGCAAAAACTAGAGGACTGAATGACACTTCTTGCTGAAAATGAAGATGTATATTGGAAATCTAGTCCACCTGTAAGGCTAAAATTAGAATTATTTTGCATAGAGTGGTAGCTTAGTATTGTGGCACTAGCCAGGTACAGGTGAGGAAACATTTAAATGGAAAAAGACCCCTTTTTTGTAGTACTTATAGTGGTTTGACAGGTGATAGGTGAGAAGTTAATTTTTGTTGTTAATGGTGCCATAATGTGTTTTTATACCAAAATTTTGGCTGTCGACTAACTTATTTTAAGCCAACTTTAGTGATTTTTCTTTTCATTATGAGATCATTTTAAGCCAAAATCATACGCGTTAAAGAAACGGTGGTTTAATTTCATTGCTTTGGCCTGCCTGTATTCTAAATCAGGGGGTTTTATGGCCATGTGATTGACTGTTTAAGTTTTAGTCGGGCAAGGATATGGAATATTGAACAATTTTTCCATCATTCTAAAAATTTGTGATGAGACTTCCTTCATTCAAATAACTTTTTGAAGCAAAATCTGTGCGTTGTGCCTGGTCTGTCGATAGATGTGTTGCGTTTTGTAGATGCATTGCTTTTTCTTACTGAGGAGATGACTGTTCCATTTACTTCTACCGCTTGGCAGTAGCAAATGTGTGGTGGTGCTGCCATTTATCTGTTGGGCACTTATGTTGCAAGCAGTCTGCTGCCTCAGTAAAAATTTACAATTGGATTTATGCTTCAGTTTAGAATAATCTATATTGACTTTTTCAGGTAACTTTTAATCAAAAATCTGCTTATAAGGTATTAAGTCACTGAAGAGTATAATACAAAAAGGCATAAACCTGTAATTTTCATTTAAAATACTATATTTCTAATACATAAACAAGAGACTTTTAAAAAAATCGATGAATGATAACATTCTGGAAGAATTTTCTTTGTCTTATAATGGACAGTTATCATTAGAACAGTCATGTTGAAGGACATTAAGCCCAGTTTCAATCTTGTAGCATGCTGATAATTACACAATTTTAGGAAAACAATTCACAAAATGTGAAATGCTGAAGTACAGAAAGAATGAAATGAATATGTAGGTTTTTTCTAATTTCGTTTTGACAGCTCTTCAGTTTTTTATGCCAAGGTACTGAGTTAAACAATTGTAGTCATCCTTTCTCCTCACTTACTCATTCCTTTCCTTTTTAAAAATATTGATACAATCATCTAGTCCAAGTTAAAAATATAATTTTAATAAATGTAGAGTTCTGCAGAGTTTAACTATTTAAATCTAGGGGGGAGCAGTTGACATACCATAGCCCCTTTTGTGTTGTGGTTTTTTTTTGTAAAAGGGAAATTATTGGGTTGCGTTGTAAAGATTCTGTACGAAGTTGGTTGTACTAGAACAAAGCCACATAAGTAGTTTTGGATACTGATTTTTGTGTGTGTATAAAAAGGTCTAATTTGACTGAAAAACTAATGTAACAAAAAATTTTTGAGGGTATCTTTTGTCTTACCTTTCTTTTTTGTTTTCATGTTGTGCATGCTTCAACAGGTTGTTTGCATTGATTTATTCCTGCAAATCTGTGTAGACACTGGAAGAAATATAAGTGTTTTTAATAATGTTTGGTTTTTTGTTTGTTTGTTTTTCCTTTTTCCAGTTAAGTCAACATTGTTGCTTCATCAAAGCCCAACCACAGGTCTGTTCCCTACAAAGACATACGGAGATAACCAAAAGGCAAAAGTACACGACAGTCTTTACTGTGCTGCTTGTGCCTGGGCATTAGCCCTTGCTTACAGGTGAGTAACTTCAAAACTCCTGCCTCTGCCATGTTACATGCTTTCTGTTACCTATCTCCCCAGCAGTGTTTTAAAATATGAAGCTTTATCAAAAATGGTTTTGTAAACCTATAGAGATGGTACGTTTCCAAATCACAATAAAAGTATTTATGTAGCTACTAGGTTAAAAAATGTCACTCTACTTTTGGTAAGTAAACATGTTTTCATATAATTTAATTGGTACCAATATTCTGAAACAGAGGAATTAATGCATGCTATTAAAAATAAAGGCTATTGTGGCAAACTGTACGCAAAGAATACTGATCATTTTAAGTGTAGGAGAGTTCGGAGCAGAAACAGGCTTGTTGCCAGTAGTAACAATTCAGGTACTCGCAGGAGACTGAATCCTTGAATGCTAAGAAGTGTATATTTGAGAAATTAATAGTGACTGTCTTCCTGGGTAACATTTTAGTATATTTTACTAGAAGGGCCAGAGATAATATGAGGCACTTCTGCTGAAGTAAAGGTGATCAATCTTCTTAGAAAGTTTTTGGTTGCTTTTTTGTCTCTGTGTATTGCTTTAGATTCTATACCTCTGACAGCAATCTGAAGAAACAGGTATTAAAATTGCCTTCTAGGAATTGTTGTTTACAAAATTACACTTTTTGGAAGAGAAGAGGTTCAGAAATCTGTGTTTCCTTCTGGAGGTGCTATGCCTGAAATATAATGGGTTTCAAAATTTTGAGAAACTAACAAAAATTGTAAGGAAATTAATATTCAGAATGTGTAATTACTGATTTCATTTCTTATATTGAAATCTTTGCATCTTTCTTTGAATTCCTCTTTCTGTTGCTGAAATAAAAGCATTTGAAAACAAAAAAATAGAAAAAAATTAAAAGAATGAAAGGAGCAGGGGTGATTGTTTTGAATTTTCAGCAACTCATAGAAGACAACATGACATAATGTTATTCAGTCTTTAATTGACAGTGTGTAGAATCATAGAAGATAATATATGAAATTTGTTGCAGGTTGAATGAATGGCAAAGTGGCAAGACAGTTTGTGTTACTTCCAGTTACACTCAGAATAGGGCCCTGAATTTCAGGTGCTGCACGATGAATTTTCTTTGATGGGCAAGGACTGATGATTGAAATGAAGTGTACAGCTAAAATCTGAAATGAGCCAAGATACAGGATTCATGTGGAAGTCTGTGTTATCTACCATATGCAGATTACTGTGCTTGACTCATGCCACTAGTGTTGTTCACTTTCATAGAAGCTAGATTTCTTGAGAGCGTGTTAAAAAAACAAACACTGCTGTTTATAAAGAGAGGAGAAATGTTGTAACTGGAAAGCTTCAAATCTTTTACGTGTGCCTCTTACTGCTCTTTGGATTTATGATAAAGTTGAGAGGAAATACTACTGCTTAAAATTGTTAACCTATTAATTTTTGTATGATGTGGTTTTATTCCATGTGCAGTTGCTTTTCCTTCCCTTTGTTTCAACTTCGTTATTGAAAGCAAGTACTTTTCTTGTATGTCAGATTATTATTTAAATAGCACGATTTCTGGATTTGTATGTTTGGTTTTTTTTTTAAGTTACCATTACCTTCCTAATTTTCAGTGTAGGCAGCAGAACCTTGGTATAAACTAACACGTTTAGTATGGTGAAGAAAGACATGCTTTATTTGCAGTTATCATCCACCTACCTGTAATCAAATTAATAACAGATATAAAGTGGACTGAGAAATGGCAGGGAGCATATTATGCTGTGTTGGGTATTTGTATCAGAGATAAGTTGTTTGTTACAAATATGTAAGAAAACATTATTTTCACCCTGAAAGGCTCAGTCGAAAACTGAGAACTGGCAAAGACAGGAGAACACGTGAATGCAGTGATAAAGGTTGTTTACACACAGTACGTTCCTTATAGTTAAAATAACTTTGGATTTGGCATTGTTTTTAACGTGTATTTAGCATTATATCAATTGTGGGTATTGCTTGATTTCACAGTATAAAAGTACTAAGGTATCTTGGAAGACATTTCTGGACATTGGGAGTAATGAACCTTTGGACTCTTGTATGTGCAGCTGTAGTTTATCAACATCATCAGAAAAATGGCTGCTTGATTATGTATGGCAGGTGTTTCGTAGAGTTAAAGAAGTTGCCTTCGTGTTTTGGATCTCTCAAGGAGCACAGAAGAGTGGCTTCCAATGTTACAATACCACCAACGGTTGTTTTTTGCTTTTTAAATTTTGAAATTGGAATGTTTTTGTAAGTTGCAACATAAACTAAAAAACATACTATTTTTTCTATTAAGGAAGCATGAGTGGGGCTATAAATATGTTGATATGAATGTGGGCATGACTATACAACAGTCTCAGTTAAATACTTAATGTTCCAAAGCATAATGCATCCTTTTTTTCTTTTCCTTCCCTAATGCATTTCCAATTTGTTTTATGAGTTATCTCTCTTACCCAGGCGTATTGATGATGACAAGGGAAGGACTCATGAACTGGAGCACTCTGCTATAAAGTGTATGAGGGGAATTCTGTACTGCTACATGCGTCAGGCCGATAAGGTAAAACGCTGCAGTGTGGACACATGCATTCACTTAATTCTGAAGGGATTAAGTTACTGTGAAAGCTAACTTCTAACTATAGATAAAATTCAAAAGGGGAATGTGTGGCCCAGCTAAGAACAGCTACTTCATTCTTAACAGGTCGCAGCATTGTTTTAGAGTATAGGAGACGTGAGCGTTTTGTGAAGTAAACTGCAAGGCATACTTGAAACTTCTTTGGGTTCCTTTTGCAGTTATTTATTCTCTTTAAACATTAGACCATTAGAAATTGGGTTTTTTAAAATGTATTTTTCAGTGCTTAAATGGAAAGATGTAGAATTTCTTTTAGCTAGGGCTGAAGAGTTTTCTTTGCACTGCAAGCTTGGTTATTACATTTGCAGTTCTTCTCCTTACCTAGGTGGTAGTTTTGATTACTTTGCCCGGTTTCTTTAGCAGCCACTTTCCAATATTCTTTGATGTGATGATGTAAATTCTGAAGAGCAGCAACCCAAAATGAAAAAGAAACAGACCAATTTACTGATGTTATAGTACAATTGATTTATTCAGCCTGTAATCCTCTTGTGAGTGTACCCTGATTATTCTTGAATATTCAGGGTTTCTCCTTATGAAAATTTAATGTGGTGGATTAATTTTGCTTAGTGGTTAGCAGTAATTCTGCAGGTAGTTAAATATCTATATTCTGTGTGATTAAGTTCCTTGTCACTGACTTTTAACCGTATTATTAGAAATAATTTTCACATTACCATGTAGCTTCTATCATTTCTAAGTACCCAAACTGAAAGGTGAAGTCCTTAGGCATGTGATATCAGTAATAAAAATAAGCAGGTCAGGTGTATTGCCAGTTGTATTTATGCTGATTCTCAGTTTTATTAGTCTGTTTCTTTGTAGTCTCATATTTTTAAATAAATTGTTCTTGTTACGTTTGAGCTGTTGTTTTTCTCTTTCACGTGCAGTGGCTTCTTTTGAGGGTGATGAGTGCAGATCTGAATAATGAGCAGTACATTAACACAGGTGTCAACTCTGCTGACATTCCGGTGTTCAGTCTTTGCCTTGGTTACTGTAAATGCTTCTGTCTCCCTGCAGTGTAGGAATAAAAAGTCCCTAACGGACTTAAGTTGAACAGGACTTTCTTCTGGGAGACTCTGTGTGTGCTGGCCTCATGTAGAAGGAAGATATTTTTTACTAATACGAGTTATATATACCTGAGGCATGACTTGAATAGATTATGCTGTTTGTGACGGAAACTGCAGATGTTACGTTCTATCGCTAATGAACATACGAGTTGTGACCTGAAATGTATTGAATGTGTTCATGGAGTAGACCCGGTAACTCCACAAGATAGCATTCGCTTTCTTGCTTCTGGGGCACATGTTATATGCTACGTATGATTTGTTGGTAGAGAAGAACATCCTGTGAGAATAAGATCAGCGTTTGAAAATGTGAAATGTGAACCAGGTGCTGGCAATGATGGTTAGAAAATTTGAAGACTGTTGGAGAGCATAGCATGACTTGAGGAATTATGAAGAAGGATTTTCGTTTGTTTTATAAGATAGCAGATGTATTTTCATGACAAAAAAAGGAATCAAAACTACTTCAAAACCACTGTATGTTTTTTTTCACTGCTGTGCTGTTAACCTCTTGTATTAGTAATTCATCTTACTGCATTCCATCTCAATCGTAAGATTTTCTGTGTCATAGAGGCTCATTTTGAGGTCCAGTGGTAGCGTCTGTGACTAAAGCCATTTTAGCCTGGGGTACTGTTCTTCCTATCTATGATCTTTATGTTTTCTTTTTGAGCTATCAGCTTTGCCTTCTAATATCTGTAACAATTTGACTGTGCAAACTGTGCTCACCAAAAGAAGTCTTTGTTTTCCCATGTGCTCTTTTATAGTAGGTCTTCATAGCTCTTGAAGCTTTTCCTGTGTTACATGATCTACGTGGCAATTTCTAAACACTTTTGTAGCTCTGTAACCCAGAAGACTTCAAAATTACTGTTACTATTAATAACAATACGAAGTTCTTTTGTTTTAAAATCTTTATCACATTGTAAAATGCTACAACAATAATAATTAAATTTTATGATTCATAGAAATTATTAAAGCTATTGTTCCCAAGTTTTAGGCTCTTGCACTCACTAAGAGTTTTGAACTAGGAATGGTGAGTGAGAGAGAGAGAGTTCATCAGTTGAGGAAGAGGTGGATGGGTAGGCAAGCGAAGGGCCTGGGGTGGTGGGAACAGAAGGCACATAGCATTAACTGGAGTGGAATTGTCACAAGCCTACCTGTGGAAATAAGGAGGTACCTATGGGACAGCATTATGGAGGAGAAAGCTCTTATCCCCTTTGTGGGAAATTGGCATGCTTGTCTCAAATGTCCTCACACTTACACATGCAGCATGGCAAATGAAAAGGAGGAATTAGGAGTATGTGTGCAGCGCCAGGGCTGTAACGTCATGGGATCACAGAGGCGTGGTAGGGTAGCTCAAGTGACAGCAACACTGTGATGTGTGGATTAGGAGATGGCTCTTCAGGAGAGGCCAGGAAGGCGAGGAGGGGAGTTGCCCCATGTGTGAGAGAGTAGCTGGAATTCATGGTACTCTCTTAGGGAGAGGTGGTGAGCCAGCTGAGAGCTTATGGGTCAGGATTCTATGTGTACATTTCAGATCTGTGCTAAGATTTCAGCTCAGCAAGGTTTGTCCAGCAGATGAAAATGGCTAAGCATCTGTACCTGTCCACTACAGAGGGTTTTTTCTACCAAACCTGAAGTGATTAGACAGATGTATACTTAAGTATGTATGAAATAGGTTCCGATAAGTTTCAGAACAGTTTCAGCTGTTGTTTCTAAGTTTTATTTACAAGAAGTATTGAAATACCTGAGTTATATTGTGGTTTTATGGTTGCCAACCATGCTGAAATTATTGACTGACTCTGATTTTATGTTTTAGGTTCAGCAGTTTAAGCAGGACCCGAAACCATCTGAATGTCTTCATTCTGTTTTCAATGCACACACTGGAGATGAGGTCTTCTCCCATAAGGAATACGGTCACCTTCAGGTACAATATGCATGTGTGCGTAAATGAAAGTTTAGATTATTTTTAAGAATTTTATTGTTATCTCCATTCTTTCATGGTGCAGCTGTCTCTGTTTAGATTTATGTTAGATGTGTTGTACTTGATAATCTTGAGATTCCTTCTGCATATTTTGGTGAAAAAGACAGTTTTGAAATACAACTCAGTGTTCTGTTTTGGTTGCAAGGTACTGAAATTTAACTGTGGGATTTTTGAAGGTAGATGGATGTTTTTTTTAATGAACTTGCTGCTTTTTTGAGACCAACAGATGGCTGTCAATATTTATCAATTCTGGGAAAAAAATGTTGAAATAGCAAAATTTAAAGATTTAGTGTAATCTTACATGGAATGTTATATTTTAAAAATTAACATTCCCAGCCTTATTTTCCATAAGTCTGAGCAATTTTAATTCATAGTATAGATTTAACATACCCTGTCAAGAGCTTTGTCCAGTTACAAATTGTTGTTCATGGGTTTGTGTAGCGGTTCCTAATCAGATTCATTACATAAATGATTGTTTTATGGTCTTCCATTTTCCAAAGTGTGGATTTACTTTTTTTCCACTCTCTTTACCTTCCGATGCTTTTTTGTATTCATGACCTTGTTCTTTTACATTCCATAACTTTATGTACTCTTTTTACTTCAGAAATTGCTAGTGAAATTATTCAGAAGTGACAGCGACTGATAAATTATTTAATTTCATGATGACAACATCACTTAAATAGTTTGTACAGTAAAGGATTCAGGAAATGCACATTCTGAGAAAAAGTATTTGTGGAGTTATGCTAAGTTAGCATTTTGGACTTCTTTGTGAAGTTTTCTGGAAAGGTACATCTTTTACCTGCAGGAGCAGACAATACTTTTGGGACCTGGGGAGCACTGTGTGGTAGTTTAACACCCGTTTTTTGTGGCAGCTCAACCCTTCCAATAAGCATGAATGCACATTCCTTTCTGTCATCAGAAAAATCTCAAAAAAGAAAGGGTTTTCAGCTCTGTGGAGACAACAAAAACCAGAGTGACTGAGGTGGTTCTGTTGGGAAGAATGGAATTTGTTATGTAGCTGGTCTGCCATTACTGCTGTATTGGGTGCTTTTCAGATTGTATTAAGAAACTGGAAACAGTGGTCTTTAAATCTTTTGGAATTCTTAGAATTTGGACCTTATCCTTAGTCTGCTATGTTTCAGATAAGAATCCAATCTTTTCTTCTAGGTGGTTTCTCTAAATTTCATATACTGAGATTGTGGTTTTGCAGCTCATTGGAGCAAGTTATTGTGATAAACTTACTTTCTCTATTGAAGGTGTACAGATTCTCAATGACACTAGAGTTCTGTATAACAAAGCAGTTTTCTTTGATTCAGAAATAAGTTGACATTATGATGCTCATCTGTAGAGCTGCTGAAGGTAATTATTGTTAATAATAAATGAAACATACAGCTACAAAAAAACACAAGTCTTTGGCAAACATTCACATCTGAATGTTGTAATTATACTTCTGTCAGGTGATAACACTAAAATTCCCCTTAAAGCCAACTGCTTTTTCGATGTGCTGTGTGCTATTCAATGTGCTACTTGCTGCCTTGGTTGTCTGCTTGCTAGTAAATTGCTGTTGTATGTAAACGTGAAACAGCTTATGACTGAAGTGATTGCCTGTGGGTCAAAGCAGTATACCCAAACCACGTTGTTAACATCATTTCAGATAATTTAAAAAATGATACTGCAGTAGAAGTTTTAGAGGACGATGCCTGTTTGTGGTATTTCTTCCTATAGATTGTTTCCACATAATTACATCTAGGATATTCGTAATTAAGAGAGGATTTTTGAAGAACCAAAACTGTGTTATAGTGGGTCCATCTTTGTTAGTGAGTAATACCACATTTAGCTTGTTTGTTTATATGACTCCAATAAACATTAAGTTAATTATAATTTCCTTTCTGTCTTTAATTACTTCAGATAAATGCTGTGTCGTTATTTCTCCTCTATTTGGTTGAGATGATCTCTTCAGGGCTGCAGATTATCTACAACACAGACGAGGTACAAATCGATTTCCAATGTTAAAACACATGCTTTATTAGGTTGTTGGGGTTTTTTTCCTTTGTTTTACTTAATTATGAACTGTTAAATAATTGTTATGGAAATACACTGCAGATATATTCTCCACACTTAACGGAAGTCAAAAGCTAAAATGAAATGAGTGGATAGTGAATAAGTCAATAGCTAATAAAGCATTAGATATGCAAAGCGTGCATGTAACAATATTGAAAACTTTAATCGTTTTCTTCTATTTCTGAAAGGCACAAGGTTAGGAATTAGAAGGTCTGTTAGGATGGTTAACTTCTAGTTATGTTGTTCTCACTTTTCACTTTCTTTCAAACTGTCAGTCAGTGCATGCTGTCCAGTGGAATTTAAATATAATAAATACTGGGGTTAATTTTCTGGAAAGCTGAAGGGCTTTCCTCAAATACATGTGAACCTATGGGTGTTAAGCTTTGCTGTATCTTTAATTGAAACTAAAACAGTTTTATTTCATGGTAAGAGATGCTTGTAAGATTCTTAGCTGTTCTGTAAATAAGATAATAGCCACCATGGCCTTGACTTGAGGACATACCATGTCAGGATAACCTACTGTCCTGCTGCAAAAGGAGGTTATGTTTTGAGACAGGAATGGAAAGCACAGACAGATCCCCCCAGTTTTTTCAGTCTGGAATTGCGTAAATTTACTCTGGTCTGTTTAATCGTCGCTGCTGTATTGCCTTAAAAAGCTTAAATGGACTTATAGTACTACCATTTTTTAAAAAGGGAGATTTTTCTAGTAATAGTGTATTTGCATCATCTTTCTAAAACATACATCTTTATTAATATTTTTTCTTTAATGAAAAAACGCAAGTGATGCAACTTGTCTCCTTTCCCACTTAGATCGTGTGATAGGTCCAGATTTTATCTGAATTGCCTTTATGTCTGTGAGGAGGCAAATGGGCATAACTATGTATTTACTTAGCCTGGCTTATAATTTATATTATTCTTCAGATGTTTGCGTTTAATCACAGAATCTGCAGACAAAGTGCATGTGTACAGACTCTCCAGTCAGTGGATCTTCTCCACTTCAATGTCAGGATGTAGATTTTATTGCAGCCATGCCCTGGAAATCTGTGGATTATGGAGATTTATATTAAGATTATTTTACGCAGACCCATGTAAATTCTGTTGGTCTCGGTATAGCTTCCACAACTGCATTATTCTCAGATCTTATTAATGCCACATAATTACATTATTTCCAAGTTGTGCTGTGTATCTTGATAGTGTTCAGCATAGTGGCGTTGGCAGCGCTGTGGATGCGGCAATCTGCTACTCAAACATTAAGTTGGATATTTCCTTCCAGTGATACCATTGCACAGTGTATTTAGACACTTTCCTTTCGAGCAGGGAGCGTTTTGAACCAGCGCTAGCACAGTGGCAGATGGTTGATATTTGGCAAGCTGTTTGCATGAATATGTTTGTACACAGAACTCTTGGCTTTGGAGGCAATCATTGTATTCTAGGCTGCTTGATGGCAGGCATGGCAGCTCTCAATGGGTTACCCTCTGCTTGCATCTGTTTGCAGTTGAAAAATTAATTGCATCTTTGCATCCATAACAAAGAGAACAGTACATGATTGTGCAAGTGGATGAATTTGAGACCAGTTCCCTACACATAAAACAGAGTGACTCTGGTATTTGCAGCCATTTGTGCTGCAATAGTATTTTTTATTACACCTTGCTCTCCACATGCCTGACTTCTGGATAAGTAAGCTTAACACACACAATCCATAATTTCTGTAAGTGCTTTAGCATTGGCTTGGTTATAGCATTTACATGCCCGTGATACAAAGGATTGCTCTCTGGATGGCAACCACTTATCTGCTGACTTTTTTTCCGTAGACCTGCTATTTGGAAACCCTTAGTTAGTCTCATAACATATCTGTAATTGAGAATATATTTCTTGTTCTGAACACCACTAGTGGTAGGAAGTCATCAGTAAAGTTGTATATTTCTATGTAGTGGTCTTTGCTTCTCCATTTAGCTGATGCATCTAAATTTCAGTTAGTGATAGAGACAGGGGAAGCCACACTCTTCATCGTTGCATGTCCTTGCTTTGTTCAAAGAAAGTTCATTCTAGTGCAACCAAATGCTGAATTACAGGGGTGAATAAAACTAGGCATACCTAAAGAGTGGGACAGTCTCTTTCTTTGAAAGTACTAGCTATGGAAAGATTTAGTGCACAGATAATGTACATGAGCTCCCCACAGTAAAATTTTAGCAGAGACATGGAATATATAGAGATACAAAGAAGTATTGAATGATATGTATCAGTCATGAACTGGTATTAGCATAAAAAATGTATAGGAAATAGTAACTTTCTAAGATCTAAAGAAAAATGGAGAGAAAAAGACAACAGAAGTGTGCAGATAAATAAAAATGGAAACAAATGCTTTTCAGTAAAAGATTTGGGTTTTTTTAAAACATGTTGATCCAAGAGTAGATTTTAATTATAATCAATTGGTTCAGAGTTTTATTTGCATTTATAAAGGGGTGTGCTTGAATCTGCATTAAGTATGTATTATCTGGAGCTAATACAGTAAAACTTTGGTATATCAATTCTCTTAAAATGAATTAAGAAACTGCACCAGGATTTCTGTGTCCTAATCTTGCAGGATTTAATTTATTCTGCTCTCTTATGTTGATTTTAGGACAAGTCTTTTTAAAAGACCAAAATGCCACCTTTTTTGAGCTCTTCAAATATGTCTTGAATATGAAATCATTTTTATCCCTGGCTTTGTAGGAACTTTTGTATAAATCACACTGTCACCTAATTTGGCACAGCCTTCAATATTTTGTGATTAAAAACTGGTTTTAAAGAGACTGTCTGAACTTGGGAACATCATTCTCTGGGGGGACACGGAGGAAGGATGGAAGGCACAGTTATGATGGCTGAGGAAAACAACGTTGTCCTCTTGAAAAAATGAACAGAAGAAAATATGCTTTCATTTTCCTTCAGTTCCTTTTCTTTTTTTCTTGTAGGTTTCCTTCATTCAAAATCTTGTGTTTTGCGTGGAGAGGGCCTATCGCGTACCAGATTTTGGTGTCTGGGAGAGAGGAAGTAAATACAACAACGGGAGTACAGAGCTGCATTCAAGGTATGTGAGTGAATGTAGCTCTTTCAGTCAAAGCAAATAAATACGATATGAATAAAGAATTCATGAGATGAGTTAAAAATAATAATGCATTAAAATACTGCTTGAGCTAAATTAAGGTTCTCTGAAGACTAAGAGATGTATTTTGGGAAATTGTGAAGCATAATTTCATCATCATATGCATGCTGAAATAACCATGTAGATGCTCAGCTATTTGAGTATTCAAATTCCAATAATTACGTGCAGCTGCATGCATATAATTCTGAAAAATGTGTTCAGAACAGTTCAGACTCTTGAGGCATAGGCAGTAGATTGGATTCACAAAAATATTTTAATAATATCCTTATTTAAGAAGGTTTTGAATCATGAGTAGATTTTTCTGATCTCCACCGTGCTGGGAGGAAGATGCTAGACACTGTGGAGGCTAGCCTAGTGCACAAGTTCTTTTCCAGATTCTTCAGGTGCTACAGGTAACTGGGTGTTCTGACCCTGTCCCATGAGACAGTCAGGAGTGTTCTTAACATTTTGATATTAGAGTCATCCGGTTCACTTCAGTGGGATTGCTCACATGCCAGCTATCCTGAAGGATGAAATCTGTCACCTGACAACTTGCTGCTTCTAGGGTTGCTATTGCTTTCTTCGCTTTTAGACTTCTGAGGTTTTATTAATTATAAAAATAGCTATAGCTTGGGTATCTTAGCATTTTTAAAATATCATTGATCATCATAGTTGTCATGGGCTTGCAAATAATACATGTGTTTCTTCCAGTCTTTGATATTGCCAGCTGAATCCATGTTCTCATTGTAGAATGAAATTTTTCTTAGTTCACATACAAGTGTGTATTTCAACCTATAGGTATAACTACATGTGATTACACCAAAACTCTTAATTTAGGTACGTTTTTTCCAGGGCTTTTGTAGAGCTTTGGTAGTACCTGTGTGAGAACTGAAAACTCCAAGTTCTTTATATAGTAGCTGCTTTATTACTTTATTGGGGCTTTTGCTTCCTTCTATGTCTGTAAAATTGTCAAATGCCAGACTACACGAGCATTTGCTTGGAGAATCCTATACTTCCTTCTGCATCTCACATTGTACAAATTGGCAGAAGGAACACTGACACTCCTGTGTCTCGTGTTGTTCGCAGCATTCTGGTTATTCAGTATTTGAATTCCCTCCAGGGGAAGCTGAACATCTTCAAACCAGATGGAAACAGGTGTTTGTCTTGTCTTAATCTAGACTGACATTTATAGGTTGGTTTTTCTAAGGGTGAAGTTCTATGAATTGAACTGAGCCAATCTAAAAGATCATTGAGCTGTCACAAAAGGAAGTACAGGGCTTAGTCCAAATTTAAGAGGTAGATTTTGGTCATCAGAAACAGGTATTGCCCCTGTTTATCTTTCCTATTTAGGTATTACTGAGGAAATCCCTGGGTACAGTAAAATATTCACTATACTTTGTTGTGCTCCTTCTATAGTGTATGTACCTAAGAGAACTCTAAAAGAAAACTTAAAAAAATTAAAGCGCTGGTTATAACTAATCAGGGTGAGTCACAAACGTCTGTATGTTGCCGGTGGTTATGGACTCCGAACCAGTCATAAGTTTCTGTATTAAGTGTGCTGTACTTCTGGCCCTTAAAACTCAAACTGTAAGTCTACACACAGTGTGTGTTTCCTGTCAGAATTAGAAGTTAATTCTTGTCTTTTACTGAAAGAGGCTTTCTTTTTAAAGATGTTATGTAATATGAAGTCCATGAATAATAACTGCAAATTATGGCCTGTGTTAGAAGATGCAGATATTTAAAGTCTTCACTCAGTATTGGTATTCTATCTTAGTACAGTTCAAACCACTTCTAATAAATGATAAATAGCTAAACACTCTGTGGACCAGGTCTTCACTGATGTGTGCAAATTGATGTCTTTTACTGGTTCAAAGGCAAGATCTGTAACAACTTTTATTATGGTGTGATCCCCTTCCCATACGGCTCAACTTCTGAAAAATTAATTTGTCCTGTAACCATTTGATCAAGCTGTTTCCCAGGCGTCTGCTGAGTACCTCTGCAAACTGTCTGTGACATCTCCCATCTGTACTGTGAGAATAACGAAGTTGCTGAAGTGCAGTATCTTCATATTCCAATCCTACGACTGTAGAGCCTCAGTCTTGCTCTTTTCTGTAGTGTTGGCATTATATTGCTGTAGTGCTGTCCTTGCTGCTTCTCTTTTGCTTTGTCTAGCTATTAAATCTTTATTATTTTTATGGGATTGCTTCTTGTTTTATTGTTTGTTTGAGATTTTTTTTTTAACATCCCTTGTGGTGTTTGATGTTCCAGTTGAACAGCAGAGTTCTTGGATGGGGGCAAGGAACTGTGAATGGGAGGACAGCTGAGGATGTGTATGCTTTAAGGAGTGTTTTTGATTAGCAGTTGCTAAGAATATGCCAGTTTTAGTGTTTACCCTCAGGTGTTTTACTGAGAGGGTGAATCTAACAATTAAAAGTTACTGGCAATTATGAATGATGTTTAGGTGAATTTACTAATGCTTTTTTAGCAAGCTGGAAGTATAATTTCTCTAGTTTAATCGCAGCTTCCCCTGCCAAAAACGTGGATCAAGGTCAAATGTATTATCATTGCAAGACTGCTCTTGATAATCTGTGACAAATCACAATAATTGGGGGCCACAGTAAGATCTGCAGATTGCACCTGGGGACATTAAGAAGAAACCTGTTCATTTTAAGCACACTGAGGCACCAGAGCAGGATACTCGAAGTTACAGAATTTCCGTCCTTGGGTGTTTTTGAAACTTGTCAAGATGAGGTGATGGTTTACTTGAATCAGTCTTGGTTATTGTATCTGGCTTCAAGTGAGATTTCATGTGGGACTGGATGAGTTCCATCTGTCCCTTCCAACCAATTACTTTATGATCCTGTGAAATTTTCAGAGGAGTATTTAAGAGGGTTTGAGTTAGGCTTTGTTTTGGAGGCCAGCAGGTTAGCACAGCATGTTCATAGCGGGTTGCCGAGTGGAGGAACATATCTATTGAAATACGTTTTGCCTGCAATTGATGCTGGTAAAACAGTCTGGCTTTTTTTACTTTTTTATAGTCTAGAGTATGAAGAATGTATTTTCTGTAGAAAGACGTGAGCATAATGTTTATTATAAAACCTCTTTTCTAATTTGCCCAACAGGAAGGCATTAATCAGTAGGAATGAGACAAGTGTCTGAGCTGTGATCAATTCTGAAGCGTGTTGTGTGGTTCGGTCAGTCTTTTGAAGACATCTAATACTACAGCTGTTCACAGACTTTTTTTTGAAAGTAACTTATTTCTGTCAGTTGCCCATGAAATCTCTACTATTCTAAGAGTACTTGTGTGTTTGGTGAAGGGAATGCTTGATATACCATCGTAATGTGAAGAAATATCCCGTGATGGGGAAGAGAAAGCAGTGTCTTAATGTTGACATTTCTATTCTAATTTGCAAGTAATACTGTGAGAATACTGAAGTCTCCAGGCCTTTGAATAACTAGAGGTAGAAAAATACTGATCAGTTACCTTAAGTATTATCCTTACTGTAGGATAATGACTGTGTAAAATAGAAATTATTTCAAGGAAGGAATCCATATTTGTCTTCAGTTTTTTTCAAGCAGTATCGTCTCATTTGGTAGAGAGTAGCTTTACGTTATCTGAATACCAGTGGTTGCTGCTGTTGATCAACTATTACTTCTCTACCTTTTGTCAGTAGTTTTTTTCCCTGCTCTGAAAATATCTGACTGTTGATACTAGAAGTGTTTTTGGAAGGGAAAAGAGGAACACAAGATTTTAAAGTAAATACAGGTTTTGGTGTGGGGGATTTCTCTCATTTTCATTTTCTGTGTATTCAGTTTGATAATAATACTTAACTCTGTGAAAAGTTCTGTTCTGAGTCATCACGCCAATATGTTTGATCAATTGCTCAGTGATAATTAAAATAGAGCAGTTGTTAGAACAGTTACATTTTTGTGTAGGTATTTGAAACAAAGCCAGAAAAATAATGACATTCACAACACTTCTAAATTGAGTTTATTCCTTCATCACATTCTCCAGTACCAAAAGACGAAGGGATTTCACCGTTTGATGGCAGCTGCTCAGAGCAGAACTTAGTTAACCTAATCGGCTTTCTCTTGTTGAACTAATTAGAATTAAATCCCGTGAGTACTATTGCTGGCAATGCTTCAGAAAGAAGGCGGTTTATAAACCTGTCGGTAATAGTTAAAGGAATAATAGAGTCTGGAAGCTGTCTCTACAGTATTTCTAATATTAAAACCAAACCAGGTACAACAGTACTTAAAGTAAACACATTCTGTAACTCTGCACTGTTGGTTTTTTCATTATTTTACTGAGTAATTATAATTGGATTCCATTTTAAAAACAGGGATTGTTAGTAAACGTTTGAAATCTGGTATTTTACATTAATAAATAGTGCAAACTGGTTTATTTACAGTAAGATAAAAAGT
This sequence comes from Eurystomus gularis, assembly GCA_013400335.1. Taxonomy (NCBI): domain Eukaryota; kingdom Metazoa; phylum Chordata; class Aves; order Coraciiformes; family Coraciidae; genus Eurystomus; species Eurystomus gularis. The sequence goes on along the minus strand of VZZY01007257.1, from coordinate 46,077 downwards.
TTGTTTTGATCCCAAAATGCTGCATGGAGTATTGAAGAGTAAAGGTTAAAGCACAGTCCCTGCTTGCAGTTTTCTGACAGGTTGCAAGAAGTTGTCTGAGCTGGACAGTGCAGTTATTTGTCAATACTGTCACAACTCCTCTTTCACAAAAGTTTGGGATTGTTAGTGATTGTTTTCTGAATGTCTTTTCTAGCTCAGTATTTCTTCATTATTTTTAATAATATATTAAATATTATTTTTTATAATCTTCAATTATTTTTAAACTATCTAGGGCTGTCTTGTTCAGAAAGTACATATTTCTAACTGAATTTTGTTATTATTACTGTTATTAATAAAATTAATATTTTACTATTTCCGTGCAAGTGAAGTGTGGCCCTCATGCTCTTAAGGATGCTTTAATTTTTAACAGTCATGGCTCTCTCTGTGCCAACGTGTTCTCATGTGATCTGGGCACACTGATCCTCTGCCACAGTATTTTTGTTGTTGTTGTTCCTTTCTGGGCAGTACAGCGTAATTTTTATCACAAACAAAAGACGGCAAGAAACAGGCAAGTGTGGTTGGCTGAGTGGCTAATCGGTTTTACAGAAAAAACCGATACAAACATTTAATTCCTTTTTTTATTCCTCCTTTTTTTTTGTTTAAGAACATAATTCAGGGAATTACAGTGCTAATAAAGAAACCGTTAATCAGTACATTCTGTTTTCCCCACTTTTCCCAGTTCTTAAAATTCAGACTTTTCAAGCACCCATATATAGCAGTGTAGATGTATATGAGAGTTCTTTTTTTGTTCTGTGTGCGTTTGTGTAGTTTGGGTTTTTCTCCAAACCTGTGTATTGTGCTCAGTTGGAAAAAACACAGCAGCTGCATGTCCCTGGTTGTTAGCTGAGGACAGTGTCGGCAACTCCCTGTCCCTTAGAGGGAAAGGCTTTCTGGAGAGATGGACCTTTCCGTTCTTCTTTCCGCTGATTTTTATCTTGCTGCGGTTGGAGGCTTTCTTCCTGCAGTGCTGATCTGCGTCCTCCTCCTATGTTCTGTCACTTCTGTTTGCCCTCACAGTCTCTTTTAAACTCTGAGTCTGTCGTCACGTCCGTCTGATTCATTCTGCTTCTTCCTTTTTCATCCTTTTGCTATGTCTTCAGATCTGTCAGCTTTTAAAGATAACAAGGCAGACATCTGTACTTTCCTGTTACTGTGCTGTCTTCCTTTTCTATTGTCACATTTATTGTTGCTTTTTGATTAGAAAGATTTCCAATTAGTTGTAAGTTACTTGGAAAGCAGAGCTCCTATCCAAAGGAATTGGCAGTTAGGGAGGAACATGAAACTTGATTCTGAAGGAGGAGCTTCAAAACTGGGACAACCTTTTAGGGGTAGCACCTGAGGTGTCAGTTAAGGCAATAAATCACTGTTGCAGTCCATATGCAGCAGAGACAGTTAAAGGCACATTGGTCGAAAGCGCTGTAGTTAAGTGGAGACAAAGGCGCTTTTTTTAATGAATAAAGTTGGTAGAATTACACTAGATTTTGGTTTACTGGATGCTCTGCATCTCTCTTACCGGATTGCCTAAGAGAGGGAAATGTGTTTGGTTTATGATCTAGGCCTCTGGAGTATTTCTAGTTCCGATACTTTTCTGTCACAACTCAGTAAACCATGCAGCATCCTTCCCAGCTTTGAGTAGAACTGGCAGAAACCTGTTAGTGTTACGTACTTTTGAACTCTAGCGCTGTTGGGAACTAGCTCATTTAATGTGTTAGTTTTTGATAGCCTGTGACCTTAACATCTAGAATTTTAGAAGCAATGTGCAAAAATTTAGTGTTTTCTGTGTACGTTAATGCTTTAGCTCCTTACTGCAGTTGGATGGACACGTGTGAATTTGGCCTATCCATTATTATATATTCTTTGAAAGAGTATTTCGAAATTCTGCTATCTCATACTTCAAATTTCATATAATCCTGTCAAATGTATGTAGATTTCTATGAGGTCATCTTGAGCTTTTCTTGAAAAAAAAAAAAGTTATCCAAAGTGTGTCCGTGCATTGAGAGGGAATGCTTTTCTTAAATTTTCACAAAGAAAGTGTAAGACTACTTTCTTTTCAATTAAAGGCCTTGTAAAATTCTTCTTGTGTATATTTTTATCTGTACTGTATAATTTTTAAAATCAGAAATTATATTTTAGTATATGATCTGATTTTAAAATTATACAATAATTAGTGATTTTAGTGCTTAATGTCTTTAAACCTGAATTTGCTAATTTGAAAGCTTGTTGGCAGGATTTCTGTGTCTTGTTTTCTTCATGATGAACACTAGGCATGGAGGAAGTGAAAGAAAAGACTTTTTTGCTATGTGGTTGGCATCAGAAAATCCTCCTCTTCTGAATCCAGACTGATGAGCTGCTAAGAAATTCACCTTTTAAAGTTTAATGCTTGAGAGCTGGGTTGAAAAATTGCGTTGAAGTAAATCCTCTGTTAATACACTATTAGCAAGACCTTGAAATGCATAATGCCAGATGTCTGCTAGAAAGGTGAGAGCAGAAGTGCTTTTTCCAGATGGTCTCTGACTTCGAAGACAAATAGAAGTGCTGAAAAGTATTTTTCAAAAAAACAAACCCAACCAGAACAACCTACCACCCAACACCCAGATTTGCTGCATCATCATTTTATTAACAGAAAAGTTAAGCACTAAATTAAAATCAGGAAAAGGTCATCGCTCTGACGGCTTGAATGATGATACCTGGTTTTATGTTGTTGTTTTGTTTCCTCCTCAGCTCCGTGGGGCTGGCAAAAGCAGCTTTAGAAGCAATTAATGGTTTCAATCTCTTTGGAAATCAGGTAACAAAAATGTTTGTTTTCTCTTTTGTTTTTTTTTTGTTTTTTAACAGTAATGAGTTATACTGCGGATCAGAGGATATTTAGAAATCTCCTAAGTTTGTTAGATTCCAGCTTTAGAAAAAGTTAATTTGCAAACCACTTATTCCTTTCAGCTATAGAATTCATCTGATAAAAAGCATTAGTGCCCTTACTATGAAGGACTCTTTTTTTCCCCTTTAAAAAAAAAAAAAAAAGATTGCAGCTTATTCTGAAAAAGAAGTTAGTTGCCAAAAAGGTTGTTGTTTCAGAACGGGATCTGCTGATCATAACACAGTGTTCTGCTGCCTACGAGCATTACCTTGCTTCTGGCGTCTTCCTTCCTGTGGCTTTTGATCCAGACTTTAAACAAGCTACTTGTACATAGCATTTTAGTTTCAGTATGTTGCATAGTGATAAAATCTTTTCCCATTCTTTCACATGGCTTGGATCAATTAAGAAAGCAAACCTTTTTTTAGAGTTTTATCTCTGGTTTGTATTCCCCTTCTATGTGAATCTTTTCTTTCGGTGTCATACCTACAGCAGTCTGTAGCTAAAATAGAAGAATTCTCTTGCAAATTAATGGTCTAGCAAATGTACAAGAGATACGTCATTGTTGAGCTATCAGAGTTACGGGTGAGAGGAACTGAAGGCTAGGAGTGCAGCTAAAAACAGCTGGGTAGCATCAAGTGTGTGTGGAAATAGTTATAAAACTTGCTGGTGAGTTTTCTCTGTAAATAGTGGGAAGGGAGAGTAGGTTGGTCACAAATCGGTGAGCTCAGAATCCTAAGTAAAGCTTTCCATATTGTGCTGTTTTCTTGCAATCTTTCATCCTGTTTGGCGTGCAACTGACGGACCTTGCTCACGTGCCCAGAAGTCTGTATTTCATGCAAAGTAAACACTAGTAGATCTACAATCTTTACCTTCCCAGCAGTCACAAGCATCAGTAAATGCAGCTGCCGGGGTCTTTTTCCAGTGTTTTTTTACTAAATTCTGAAATGGATGAAGAAATTGCTGAAGCAAATCAGTTTAAATGCTTTGAGAGTTTATTTCCGAGATATTTAGCATAAACAGAAACGACTTTGACCTTCAGTCTGCAGCAGAGTTTGACTTTGTGCTTGGCTCCAGCTGTGTTCCAATAGCTCTGAGGAATCGTGCTGAGCCCCTCAAGAGAAACTTGTTTGCACCTGCAGCTGCACTAGAGCAGCCTGCATAAATCATTGCTGGGCACAACAGACTGCTCAGCTCTTCCATGCAGATTTTTCCACTCACGCTGTGGATGCTGGAAGAGACGAATAAATACAAGCGTGTAGTACCAATAGCGGTGCTCTCCCACGTGCGTGTGTGTTATGTATCTTTGAGTCTAGCGTGACAGGGCAGTTTCCTTGTGGATTCGTGGATGCACCCAGAGAAGACAAAATAAAGATCATGTATTGTTGATGTTCACGTTAAACGCTTCCTTCCCTCTCTTACCCAATTCTAGAAAACATTAAAAAATAATATATTCTATTATACTACTATGTGTTCTGTAACAAAGCACTGCTTAACTAGTGCTTAAATAATTCAAATGTATCTTTTGCTGTACATTCTATTTTTCCCCTTTAGAACAATTCTCAACTGAAAGATTATTGGCTTTTTGTTTAATCTGCATTTTACATGCTTTAATGTAAACAGGAATTCATTTATTGTTTTTAAATGCTGTTCATTTTAATCTGCATCATACCAGAAGCACTTCATAGAAAGTGAGAGTTAAAAGTATAAAAATCCAGTAAAGCTGTAATCCTAATATTCCCTCAGTAGAAGATTTATATATTGAGAATTTTTAACAGCTAAAAAAGCTATTTCGTTTCTCACTGTTTTGCTTTATATCCTATCCTATTTTTGTTACCTTTATTCCCAATGTATTGTGTAGCTCAGAAATAGTTACAGATCTATATGAAGTAGTTGATATGTATGACATTGGCAGAAGAATTCTGTTATCATACTTAACTGTGAATTGATCACAGCCAGATCCTGAAATCAGTGTATCATCCCAAGTTCTGGTGGAGTCTGTACGGCAGAACTGTGAAGGTGGGACTGATCGTCCGTTTGGGATGCAGTGTGAACGGACTGTGCATCAGTTTGCGTCACTTAACCAGTTGAGAATCATCGGTACTGAAAGTCCTGCGACTTTATCTTACTTGTGGGCTCGATATGGTTTATCCAAGCGTCTGGTTTCAGAGCATCACAGAGTATAAGGGGCTCAGAATTTGTATGATTAAAGTAAGAATTCCATTTTAGCTAAACTACTTCTTAGAAAAAATTACATATCAGCAAAAAACCTACATAAGAGGACGTGCGTTCAGTGGCAGTGTGAGTGCGTGGTGCAGTGTCTGCTCTAAAAGGAGACTGCGAGTGACAAGACAAACACAGTTTCAAGTTTGACCTGTCATAGAATCATCAGTTGTTTGGATGTAAACTGCGTTCTCCATTAGTCCTTTATTAAATAAAAACCCAAGCCTTTGTAAGATGTCCTTATTACGGACCTTTCCAATCTTCAGAGAAGTGAAAAATAGTTCACTTAAAATACAGGACGCTTGTGGTTTTATGGAACAGAGATTAGTCTGCTTTTGAATCCCCAAAGAATCCTTTACTGAGGCACAGATTTTGAAACTGCATGTCCACACGTGTAGAGGGATTGATTTCACAGTTTGTGGATTAATTTAGAGATTAGTGAATAATCAAAATTTGGATTAAGGAGAAAGCAGAATAATAAATCATCAAACCAAATGTGGCTTGATGTAAAACAGCGTTGAGTTTCCAAGCGGTTGCCTATTGATAATTATTTTCAATGCTGTTGACACTTGTTAAACAGTATCTCAGCTATTGGGATTTTTCTCAGTGTTTTCAGGAAGTATCAAAAGGCTGACGGATATCATGTAAAATTACAGATTTTTACTAGGAGAGGGCTTTTGCTAAGGAGGAGATGTTGGTAACATCGACCTCACAACAGCTGAAAAGTCGGCTGTTGTTACTCGCTGTGGAAGTCCTTTTCCAAAGCAGCACCTCGGGTGGTGTCCGAGGACTTGTGTTCTGACTGGGAATGAAATAGTCAGCAGCGCTATTTGGAATGTTCCCTGCAGTCGCAGGGAGGGACAGGTACATTTTCTTTGTCCTTCATACAGTCGTTATTTTTCAGGAATGGAAGAGTTCATAGCTTGAGTGACTCATCTAATTCATAACCAAGAGATAAACCCACCTAATTTTGACTATATTTAAATGTTGTCACCTTGATGGTGTGTTACGTTTCCTGGTTAAAATTTACCAACTACCTAAACAAAACAAAGAACCAGCTCGTTTCAGCAGGATATGCTCACCTTTCTTCCCTTCCCCTGAGATAGATCTGTTCTGTTTACAGGGCTGCTCTTGGTCTGTTATATTTGTGGATTTTGATGCCCATAACCGTAACAGACAGACTCTCTGTTCATTGCTCCCCCGAGAGTCAAGGTCTCACGTAAGTAATTAAATGAAATTCACCTCCACAGAGTGTGAAGAAAATAAATGGGTATGACCATAATTCTTAGTTCTCTGATGACCATTACGCTCTGCTTAATAAAGATCGGAATTTACTGGGAAGATGTTACATTTTTATTTCTTAAATGTCACTGTGATGTAGTTGTTTCTCTGAAGTGAAATTACGAGGGTATTGTTTATTTTACGAATATTTAGGTTAAAATGGTAGCCTGCTGGAAGCTTTCTAAACTATTTTTAAATAAAATTTTATGTAATAATGATCGGCAGTACCTTAAGTAGGGTTTGCAGTCCTGGTGGTTGTTTTTGTTTTGGCCTAGTTGCCACTCTACACTCAGTGCCTGCATTTTAAATGAGGCTGAATGAATTCTTTTGTCTAGGAAAAAAGCCTTTAAGGTTGGCTTATCATAAACTGCTGAATAAGGAGGATTCTTTGTTGTCAGAAGCTACCATTACAAATAAATATTTCCTCAGTGAGTACATCTAAGTGCCATAAGTATATCTTAATTTAAAAAAAAATAAATTTGGTACTAGCATCGAAGGTAAATTTGGTTTTTGAAAATCAGTGATGTAAAAGGTGTGATAATAGAGTTCTGCTGCTTTTTTAATTAATTCTGGGATATAATAGTATTTTTGTTTGTGAAACAGTCTATTAATCTTCGACATTAATAGTTTACTCATCATGTGGAAGAATTATAGCAGAGTTGTAATGCTGGATAATGAAAACACAAGGCACTGTCAGCTACTTTTTCATAGTCTGTAGGTCTTTTTGAACAATTTTGCTCTTTATTACTTGCTGGAGACTTGAAATATTCCAACAGAAGCTGGTTTCAGGGTTACTCATCCTGTAGAAGCAATCTGTGTCCATCCTTTTTTTTTCTTGGATGGGTTCACATCAATGATATTTGCAAAAATATGGTATTTTAAATGGGTTAATATCTGAGATGTATCAGCAGGAAGGAATATCAAATCAGTTCATGACACAAGAGTTATAACTTCAGACTATCTTTTTTGTTTCTCTAAGCTCACCTGTAGCGGCAATGCACCAGTTAGTAATTTTTCTTGTGTTTTTAATTCGTGCTAGTTGCATATGGTTCTTGTAATTGTAAATCAGATAGGCTGGCTTGCCACAGCACCCCAAGAGTGTTTCTGATAAAGCTTTTGAGAAATGATGACATAATGATAGTTGCTTCTCACCATTGCACCTTTATAAAATGCTTGTGATTCTTTTTTGAGCACAAGGTACCCACATGTTTGTGTTTCCTCCAGGAATAACCTGGAGGGTATTTTTTGTTTCTAAGCCCACAAAGTTCTAGAATGAATTCACTTATCCCTGTACGTTCTCAACTCTAAAGCAGGTCAGATTCTGAGTCAAATGAGTTCTCTTTTAAATCATGTATCCAGATACTTGGTTTGTAGTTTATCCTTACACGTCTTCAGAAGTCTTATTTTGCACTGTTCTAGTATATTAGCACTATGATTTTGATAATGTTCCAGATGTATATTTCATTTACTAAGTTAAACAGTCTGTGCATCAAATAATTGTCAGAAATCTAATTAAATCTGTAATGTGCTATTTCTCCCTCTTCTACAGAATACTGACGCAGCTCTTTTGCCCTGTCTTAGTTATCCTGCATTTGCTTTGGATGATGAGGTTTTGTTCAGTCAAACACTAGATAAAATTATTAGAAAACTGAAAGGAAAATATGGGTTTAAAAGATTTCTGAGAGATGGGTACAGAACAGCGCTGGAGGACAAAACACGACGTTATTATAAACCAGCAGAAATTAAGGTAAAGGAATACCTGCAAACTAAAATGGAACCCCCCAGTATTTGCAGTTTGAATTGCACAGCAATTCCTAATTGCTTCAAGTGAAGGAGATGCGTTCTGTGATTTGGCATGTGCAGTTTTGAGAGGCTGCAAAGTCAGCAAGTTAGTTGTTGATCTGTTTTGTAATAAATGTGCTTCCATTTACATTTAGGGTACAGCTGATTTCACATAACAAATAAGGAAGTTATTTATCATTTTATTTAATTTCACAGCTGACTACGGTCTGAGTGTATAGAAAACAATTTTGCTTTAGACCACAGTATTTATCAGTAAAGGTTATCTAAATGAAAATTTACTTTTGTTTCTCCCCAATAGTTTCTCTTTAGAAAATAAAACATAAATTAAATACCTATTCTGCTTGAGAGTAAGCCACAGTATATGTAAAGGCAGAGTTAAAGTGCCCATAGAATTAAGAAGCTGTAACCTTAACGAAACACTGAAGTACTCAAATGTTTTTGCATTCCTGTTTGTCTTTTGTTGCTTTGACATTATTCAATAGGATATCACATGTCATATCCTTAAACCAAAATGACAAAATATCTGATTAATTTTCCTTCTTTTCAGCTTTTTGATGGCATTGAGTGTGAATTCCCTCTGTTCTTTATTTTCATGATAATTGATGGTAAGTACGGCTTTACATTCCTGTTCTTTAAAAGCATTAGAGAGATGAACCCTAGAGGAAAGATACAAAATTATTTTCCCGTCCTACCAAAATAAACCATAATACAGCAACACTAAACACCTCATTGAGAATTCTGCCTCACGGGTTAAAAAAACCCAAGCGCCCAACCCCCTATATTTCAGTTTTTAATATGAACTGGTTTTAGAGTATAACTTGATAAAGGGTTTTTAAAAGCTTAAGTCCGTGACATTCAGTCCTGCATTGGCCTTTTAAGCCTTAAAAACTTCCACGGTCTATCAGAACTTCACGGCAGCACATGAGAGAAAAGGAAGTGAAAGAGAGAACAGGTCGACAAACTGAGCGTTGCAGCAGGTCTTTTCAAGTTGGATATTCTGTGCTAATTGAAACAGAATTCAGAAGAGAAGAAAGCAAACCAGAAGAGGCCTAGTTTCTCTTTGAAATGTCCGTGCTTCCTGGCCGCATTTTGGCACATAGCCAGTTAGTCTGATTTAAAAAAAGACACCACCAACCAAAAAACCCCCAACCAACCAACCAAAAACCCCACCACTACCCAGACCATGTCTTGAGGATGGGGAGCATACCAAAAACTCTCTGGGGGTGATTTCAGGATGGAAGCTACAACTCATACAGAACAAAAGTCTAAATAAGAAAATGAGTAAGAGTTGCAGCCATCAGAAAGGTTTGTAACTGGATGGAAATCTGGCCATCTGGGTTTTTTCCCTTTAGTGTATGAAATAGAAATCCGGTGTCTGCCTAGACTCTCCTCTGTGGCCACCTAGAGATTAAAATATTTTGTTTGAAGCTGTAATAAGGTTTCACAATTGATTCTTCTGAAGGAATGGTTGACATTTTTCAAAGAGCGATGCCCAAACTGAGGAGAAGGGCACTGACATTTAATGCTGCTCACTGGCAGTTTTGGGAAGAACGAGGAAGGTAATCATCAACTGAAGTTCGCAGAAGAATAAAGAAAGCATTATACTCTCCTCATATTACAAAGAAAAATTTTGAAGTATGTATTTTGCACAGACTGTCCCAGTCTTTTCCTGTACCACAATTTCATCAAGTAGAACAATTCTGTTAGCAGATTTTGTGCACATCTCTCCAAATCCACAAGCTTCCTTAATGCAAGATTTGAAACATATACAGAGTGACTTAAACTGCAAAAAGACAAGTAAATAGGAGAAGATTACAGCTGGGCATTTTTATCATGAAAGCTTTGGAAAAAACCCTGAAGCTGGTACGTTGTGAATGCTGGTTCAGCTGAAAGCCCATGTGCCTGTCCAGAGCACTTGCAGAGTACAAACAAAAGCCTTTCCAGCAAAGTGCGTTAAGCTACAGGGTGTCTGGGTATGTGGGTAACTCGTGACAGCCGGATTTTGTTACCTGTGGGACAGGCCTCCATTAAGTGAAGATGGAGAGAGTCCTGTAAATCCTAGCACATAATCCCCCAATTTTGTTCACATCAGCAAAATTTCCTGCATCATTTCCTTTCTGAAAGATTAGCAGAAAATATTCAAGTAACGATATATTTACTTGCATTTTTGTTTTTAAGACAAACTAAGTGCTTATCAACTTTTCTGTTTTGTCAATGGCAGCTTTTTAGGAATTTTAAGATATGGAGAGTTAAAACAGTCCTGCCAAGTAGATACTACTGAGTTAATGATGCATTTTCTAGCAGTATTAAGAACACCGTTTTATTCCTCATGGATGGTGATCATTATTACCCAACTGTTACCTTCACCGGATTCATCTTAACATAAAAGCAATTGTATTCTCACATAAATGCATCTTTTTATCCTCTACAGCATCTGCCAATAAGACTAAAGTACAAGTAGTCAGAATATCGTATGTCATGACTGCTCACGTGTTTTGAAATAGTTACACGTGTCACATAAACACCACCCTTTTTTGTGTGCAAACTTTCATTGCATTTGTTTCTCTTGGCAAGCGAGTGATTTCATTTCCTGAATATATACCTGGGAACATTTGAAAATGTAACGAGCACCACATTGCACGTTGTTAAGCTTTGTTTTCAGATAGAGCATTGAAGAGCTGTGGAAAGAAAGAAATCTCTACACAGGAGTCAAGCTCCAGATTTCTACTGCACTCTGGCTTTTCATAGAATAATTTCCTGGATATTCTTAAAAGAGCACAGCTGATAAGTTTTTGTGACCTTTTTTATATGTGTATCACTGTGTATATATTTTAAGAAGTCACAAAAACTAAGAAAAAACATACCTAAATTTTTTCTAAGAAAGCTGTTCTGGTATATTTGTTACCAGCGGATGAGTTTGTGGTTTTCTTTTGTCTTATTTCTGCCTTTCAGAATTCAAAAGGCAAAAGATTCCAAAGGCGCGTTCTGGAGAACACAGAAAGGCTGTTTTAGTTGGGATTCTTCTCAAAGGGAAGTTGTTTGGGACTCTGGGTAGCAGACGTGCATCTATAGCTGTGGGAAAGGACTGAACTAAATAAATCAGTATGACTGTTTTTTGGATAAGACCTATTTGAACAGCAGTTTGGAAAGCTTTTTTATTATTTCTGGCTGAATGTGGAGGATTATGGTAACTTTCTAGGATGAGGTAAGGAGTGAAACATGGCAGCTCTTTTTAGTAATATGGAAGAATATGGTAACTGAAAAGGTAAACCACAGAAAGAGAGGATTGAAAGATGGACAATGAAATGTTTTCATCTAACTTCTTCCCATTTAAATGTTAAAAAATGTTCTACTTCGAAATGTTAGCGTGACTTGTCGAGTTCATCCATATTTTCCTTGATGAAGAGAAATGCTTTTGGTATTTTTGATACATCTTTTCATGCAAGAACTCTTGATGACCTGGACACTGGTCATGTTAATATTAATTAGATTCATTTTGGGATGACAAAAGTTCTGTGGAAAAACATTGAAGGTTCTGGTACTCCCAAACTTAGCAGTTTCTCCCCAGAAGCAGCAGCATAAAAAGCTGATGGTTCTCAGGGTGTGTCAGCAGTTCTGAACCTCTATAATATGAAGATATAATACCTGTGTGACTTAGCAATGTAAACATTCCTTCTAAAAATCTTTGGAGGGAAGTTGTTCAATTAACTACTTCAAATTCCTCTTGTGTTTATTTACTGGAATTTCTAGGGAACTCACTTCTAGATCAGTCTGGAGCTCTGTCCTAAAGATTTAGATCTAGCCTGTTTGTCTCCACACTGGCACACAAGCTCTGCTTCTTCATGCTGCTAGGATTAAGGAAGCTATTTACAGCTAGCAGGGCTGTTGTCTGTGTGCAGTTCTGAGCCTCTGTAAGCTCATGGCTTTACTATCCCATGTAACTTGCCATCGATTTCATTTTAAGCTACTAAGAGTGGCCAAATCGCGATGCCTGTGAGATCTAGCTGTAGCAGTGAGGCTCTCCAGTCTAGTCGTTACTTTTCATGAGCTACTTAGTATGTAGGCACTATGCCACTGAAAAACACTATGGTTTTTTCTTTGTCTGTCGTGAAGGTTAAGATCACAGAAAAGTTATTTCTTCCATTAAATCAATTATTGTTTGGTTATTTTTAGGAGTTTTTCGAGGAAATCCTGGACAAGTAAAGGAATATCAGGATCTTCTGGATCCGTTGCTTCAGCATACATCTGAAGGTATTATCTGACAATCATTCTTCTAAAACAGTGTAGCTTTCTTAAATCTGAAATTATTAAAATACTGACTTTCCTATTAATGGATATTGCAGTCAGAGCAAAGGAGAAGTAAGAATAGCTCTGTTTCCTGATGGCAAAATGCTAAAATAATCTCTCTCATTGCAACATAAAGTGTGATAATAAAAGTAATGTTACCTGGAAAAATGCTACTGATGCCAACGTAAGAGTTATGCTGTACCCATCATTCCTCCCCTCCTGCACCCGCGTTTCGTTATCTACAGAGAGCACTTTGCCTTTGCAGGAAGAGAATAACTACAGACAGATTATCCCAGTGTTCCAGCTGGATACAGTTGAGAATTACTTGCCTCGTTCATTGTCACTTAACTCCACAAGGTTTAAAAAATTTGGTATATGTGTATGAAATTGTTGCTAGTTTAGAAACAGTGAAAATAGCAACACGTTAATTTTAATATAAGCATTCTCTTACTTAAATTGTGCACTCCAGAGTTTTGGTGAAACTACAGATAAGGCTGTTGGTGGCCCACAGGCACACCCATCCAAAATTCAGTTAAAAAACCCAAAAAACAAGGCCATAAGTATGAGTGGGAGGAAAAAAAAATCCCAGAGAACAGAACAAGCTTCAATATACTGACAATCCAGTTGTAAAACTCAGCATCTTTAGTCAGCTGTTGACATCCGTGCTACAGTTACACAAGTAGATGCAGAATGTGTTAGTCTGATTTATTCTTTAAACTTAGAATCCTTACTGAATTAGTTGCTGTAAGAAATACAAACATTTCCTTACCAAATTCTTATTCCACAGCAAATTTTCTGACCTTGCTGATCATTGCTTTTTTCTGATTATTGGGTATGTTCCATGGACACTAAATTAATGTGGTGGTTCCTCTTGTTGAATGTCATTGTTAATGTCTCATCCTGAAATTTCTGAGTGTGTTCCGATACCTCACTGGTGAATATTTTCTCTAATAACTTTCACTTTCCAGTTTTTCTCAGCCTCTTGCCAGTAATTTATTTTTTTGTCCAAGAAAACAGTCAGACACGGCAGTTTTCTTCTGTTTATTGCCTGTTCCTTATTCAAATAAATGAAAAATTAAACCAATATTGAGGTGAAATTTAATTTTGCAGAAAGTATATTCTTTGCTTTTATATTGCATCTAATTAGGCCAATCATTTGTAATTATGTTTTTAAATTCATGACTCTTGTTCACTTAGAAATAAAGGTTAAATCTACAAGGATCAGGAATAACCTGTGGCATAGCTGTAGACACGAGATATGCTGTCTTCAATGAAGAAATTACACCATTTTGTTTCATGATGTTTCAAAATGAAAATGCTGTTTCTGATTTTGCAAACTTGCAAAAAATCTTCATTTTCATTTCACTAAATATCTTACTACTTTTCAAGATGTTGTTTTAAAAAGTGGCCTGATAGGGAGTTGCTTTCAATACAGGGAAAAACACCTCAAGTGTTTCACTGTGATGCAGCTTCCACTTTTAGTTATGCTTTGTTATCTGTACTGCCTGTCGCTTTAGGTGACAAAGTGTTTTGGTTGTTTTGTTGTGGTTGTTGCTGTTTTTTTGTACAGTAAGGTGCTACACAGACAATGTACGTGATCGGGGAAAAAACTGTGTGGAGGTGTTTGGTGACAGTAGTTTAATACTGCCCTGGGTTTCCTACCCCGCTTGTGGTTTTGAGAGATCCCAGTGAGTGTCAGCAGTCTCTGTTCAATCCAGTTGTTGCTGCGTTGTAATTTTTCCTGTTTTGAATCCATTTCACATTTATTAGGGGGCTACAATTAAATAATAAGGGAAGTGGGATTTACTTACTGTATGTATTTTAAACTCCGCAGGGTGTCCTGTTGTACCCAAGTATTATTATGTGCCAGCTGATTTTGTTGAACTGGAGAAGAAGAACCCTGGCAGTCAGAAACGATTTCCTAGTAACAGTGGACGTGACGGAAAGCTTTTCTTGTGGGGACAGGCGGTTTACATCATCGCAAAGCTCCTGGGTAAGAGGCTGACGAAATTCTGTCAGGTTTTGATGCACCTGCAGTGAGCGATAGTCATCTTGTTAATGTTTTTCTTGAATCTGGACAAACACGTTGGCTTGAGTTTTGAATGGACTGTGGGTGGCACGTGGGTCCCCTGCTTTAGTACATATGTGATAGGCAAAAATTGCTTTTTATTCTTTATGTTAAAATGTTTTGCTGCATTCAGCTACTGTGAAGCTTACTGAAATATGGTGGGTTTCTTTTTTTTCCCGTTTCTTTTCCTGGCTTTCTCTCTGATTTCTTTTTTTCATGACAAAATACGTTACCATGACACTTTCTAGATTAACTGTATGAGCTGTACCTGTACAGTTTAGAAGTGGTCTGTAATATTTAATTCAAATTATTTACTCCTTTAAGCAAGGCAAGTTTAAACTTTGAATAGTTACAGTCTCAGATAAAGTTAATATTTTCTTCAGTCTGTGTCATTTTTACCCTTTAAAACAGAAGAGATTAGACGAGCATTTGAAAGTGCATTTCAAAGTTTGGCCATTGAAGGTTGTTACAGTGAATTTCAGTCACAAATGAACTCATGGTCTCACTTGAGATGAGTCAAAGGTCGGTGCAAAAATAGTTAAGCCAGAACGGTCTTCACAGTTAAGATTTTTTTTTTTTCTTAATATTTCTTTTAGGAGAAGGATATATTACTTTAACACGCTCCGCATTTATCTGGTAATCAGTAGAGAGAGTTCTAAAATCTTTTTTTCTGTGAACACTGTAAAGGGAAACAGGCTCTTGGTAGTGGTAATGAAGGAGAGTTTAAAAATTCAAGACTTGGCAAGAACGGTGGATGTATCTTTAGGTATGGAAGAACAGAGTCCACCTGGTGCTCCACCTGTTTGGTTTCACTGTATTCCAGGCATAATGCCTTTTTAGCCAACACTGTACAGTATGCAGGCAATCTCACCGCTAATGAAAAAAAAAAAGGAACCTCTCAGTGTTAGCCAAGTAATCCTCCGATGTGTGTGCAGGAATACTGTAGTAATTCTGGAATACTGTAGTAATTCTGCTAGTGTTTATCTTGGCCTAGTATTTGTGCATTTCTATACCTGCAGAGTGCTGGTTAAACAAACTGTATTTATTGATTGCTAAATGCTCTGAGTAAAGTAACTTCCTTTTGTTTTGTTTCAGTTCTTTGCCTTGGTTAACATTCTTGCACACTTCTTTTAATAATTGTGCTAAATCTCTTTTTGCCATGTTGTCATTAGTAATTGTTTCCTTTATTTTTCAAAGATCTTTCTCTCCCCTGTATTCGCTAATTTTCACTCCTCTCTCCCTTTCTTCAAAAATTTTTTTTTTCCTTCTCTCTCACAGTCTTTGCAAATAGTGTCTGGAACTTTTATTGCTAAGCTAAATCTAATCACCAGTGATTGTTACATCAGGAACTCCATTTGTTCTTACTAATTTATAATTGCTGCACTTAATTGTGCTCCTTTCTGGGTGAAAACCCACCTGAGTAATGGTCCTGTCTTTGGAGAAAGTCTTCATGTGTGTTACTTTGCTCGGTGGTGGTTGTTAATTAAGTGGAAGCCTGACTCCAGGCACTTTGATTTCTGGGAACATAGTGGTTCCCATTTGATCATGCATTCCAGAAATTGTTGTGTTGCCTCAAGGGCAGCAAATGATTTGTATTTGCTCAGGCTCCTTGCATGAGTTGTGTAGGTGAGCACACGGTATAACCTCTTGAGGTCCTTCTGTCCTGGGCCTAGCGTCTGCATGCCGCAGTCCAAGTTTTTCTAAATGCAGCAACATGAAACTGAGTCAATTGTTACACTTCTCGCTGCCTCCCACAGAGGGGCAAACAGAAGTAGTGAAACCCAAGTTTTGATCCTCCTTATAAAGGCTTTGAAGAACAGAGGCAAGGAGAGCGTCTGCCTGCAGCTGCTGGAAGTCACCGTATGCAAATGCAACTGAAAAAATGGTTTATGAAGAAAAAAACCCACGTACTTTGCAGATGTTGGTGCAATTGTTCATAGAATTTCTTTCTTGCTGTGGTTGAAGAGGTTTGTAAAGCCTTTATGAGAGGGTCCCCATTCCAGAGCAAGGGAAACGAATGCTGGGTGTTCTGCTTATGCAGCTGAACATTCACTCCGTTTAGTTTCCCGTTTAGTAGCTGTTCTACCTTTTCTATGCTTTTCCTTATAATCTTTATATCTTGTTCTGTGGATTCAGTGCTGCCTAGAACTAACTTGACAGTTTTTAGCAATATTTTTAGAGGACAGACAAGATGGATTAAATGTTGTCAGCTGTGGCAGATGCAAATAATGAACTAACAAAGAAACTGCTTTTGCATTCCCATACGCTTGTATTTGTGATAATGGTGATGAATAGTCACTGAGGGTCTTCTAAATAACATTGTAAACATTGACAGTTGGCTTAAATTTTATGTTAGTCTATTGGTACTATTGTTTTGAATAGGAAATTATTCTGACAATGTATTTTAATTACTGAGCAATGTAAATCGATGTAAAAGCGAGTGGAAGTAGAACACTGTATGCTGGAAACTGCTCTTGCTTTTAAGAATTATCAGGCAGAGACCATTGTGACAGTTTTTAGCAATATAATGAATTTTATAGCATCAGCAGTACTACAAATAGTTTAAGTAACTTCCATGCCTTTAACTAGCACACGAAGTCTGACTGTGTGGACTGGAGCTCAGGTGACTTAAAAGTATTTTGGTCAAAATGGGTAACTCACAAAAATTTGGTAAAAAAATTTTGGTAACTTGTGTCAGTATATTAATAAATTGTCCACGGTAATTCTTCATAACCTAGCTTTGCTTTTTATGTGTTGGTTTGGTTTTTCATGTGTTTATTAACATAACCGCCTGTACATGGATCGTGACTCTGCAGGAGTAGTGCAGAGCAGAGGAACAAGATCCTTTCCTGGCAGGAGTCTCGTGGCATTCTCCCGACAGCAGGCGGAGGACAGGAGACAGTGACAGTATCTAGTGGCTGACGGTCGCTGGCACAGCTCCTGGCAGCGCTGGCTCCTTCGTGGTGCACTCAGTGAGCTGCCCAGCCAGCGTCCTTCCACATCTGCCCATACGTTTTCTTTCCACTGCACTCTCTGTTCTGCTCTCTGTTCTTTCTTAACACTGTTAAGCTTGAGCCAGGACATAGTTTGAGATGATAAACTGCTGGTTTAATTTTCTACATGGCATAGTATCCAGAAACATTTTTATTATCACGAAAGCCTTGTTTTTCTGTTTAGCTGAATTAACCTAATGGAGTCGTGAGTTATTTCTCTTCTAGACTAACAGCTCATTTCCTACTGCACAGCTGTTTAAGGGTATGTGCAAAATTGTTGCCTTATGGGAGAACAACTGCACTGTCAC
This sequence comes from Eurystomus gularis, assembly GCA_013400335.1. Taxonomy (NCBI): domain Eukaryota; kingdom Metazoa; phylum Chordata; class Aves; order Coraciiformes; family Coraciidae; genus Eurystomus; species Eurystomus gularis. The sequence goes on along the minus strand of VZZY01007257.1, from coordinate 28,224 downwards.
CTCCTCAGCAGCAGAAATCAAAGATTGGACAGTTTAATGTCAAAATGAGATTTTGATGGGAGAATACTTATTTGAAGGGCTTAATAGCTCACCGCTGATTGTGAACCTTTACTCAAGGCATTTGAAATTTTTAGTAGTATACTTTTATTGGGAGTACTTAATTTTTTCAGGAGAAGGTGAAAATAATATACTTGTAGGGTTTTTTGTTTCGTTTTGTTTTCTTTTCCATATTAAAAACTCCATGTAGAAATTACTAGTTTCAAATACATTCTTTTTTTTTTTTATGGTTTCTTCTTAAGGTCCTGTATTGAGAGATCTCTTTGATAGCTCTTGTCCCTTTCAGGATTATAGTCGTGTGATTCCCCTGAGGTACAGGCTGGCTGCGTGTCTTGAAAGCTGAACCATTTCTGATGAGGGCTTTTTAAGTGACATGTGTTGTGGAGTCTGTTGTCTGCATATATTATTGCAACATCTCTGGGAAAAAATAAAGGATTGTTTTTATACTACAGTGTTCTAATTAGCTGTAGCAATAATGATGCTTGAGTCATTAGTTTTGAAATTAATTTTGTAGAATGTCATTTTGGTTTTTAACTCATTGATCTAAAACAAAGATTGTAGCAGGAGAACTGACTACGTAATGTAAGTTTGCATGCCTCCTTCACAAAAGCTGCAGAAAATACTCCAGTCATTCTGTATTTTTAATTTACTTCCAGCTGACAAATTAGTAAGTCCTAAAGATATTGACCCTATCGGACGTTATATACCTCCCCAAGATCAGCGGAACGTTAGCATGAGATTTTCAAATCAGGTAAGCATGCGCATAGCCTTAACTTTTTTTTACTGAAATATTGTTATCTTTGTGTTACATATAGGCCTCTAATATTGCAGTTAAAGTGCTAGGAAAATATTACACGTATGTACATTTTCTCAGTTGATGAAGGATTGCTTTTCCAAGGAAGATCAATAGCATCCGCTATGTTTTGAGGAAGTGGTGCACCTTTGCCTTTCAACTAAGTGGTGCAGTCAAAGTGAAACAAAATGTAAGTTTAAATAGCTGCCAACAGATAGGTATGTTTCTTCGAGTTGTAAGATATGTTAGGAAGGCAAGAATGAGCCTGCTTTTCTTATTCCTCCCCAATTAATTACCACTTTAATGTATTAATATTTTTTGTATTCAGAGCTCCTAAGGGCTGCAAGGATGAGACTTTAGTGGTATGCACGGCATATACGTGTGCTCTTGTATTTGGCTTAAATGCACAGCAGGAATGAGTGCCCAGGGATGGTGAATGCTTGAAACATTGTAATTCAGCTGGGCAGCAGAGAGGATACCTAGTCTGTATGTAGGGACTTTTTAGTGAAGAGGTGAGAACTGTATGTATGGAAATGTGTAGCTAAGAGATGTTTTTCAGCCTTTCTGTTTCTTGGTATAAGGAATACATGTTTTTGGAAGTTCCTTGCTCAGCTTTCTGAATTTGTTATTGAAGTATAAAATATGAAGCATTTATCTTAAGATTTATTGCAAGATCAGAAGTGAACAGTGTTTTTCTTGTTCTATCCAAATGCTGCTTAAAAATTCTGTTTCCTACTGTTTCCTGTTACCAAGGTAATCCAAGTGCCTGGGCGTTGTCTCATTGATAAAGAGACTTACATTGTTCACAGAGCAGCACTTCTGCCATGTTAATATGCGATAACGACAGCTCAGTGACTTGGTGTTCCCAGTTTCTTTGTTCTGACGTCATGGGATTATGAATGTGACAGAGGTTGTGAGCTGCAGATACCACGTGCTGCTCCAGGAGTGCCGGTAGAAGCAGCCCATATTGAGTCAGTGTTGCAGTCAGCCCGCTGACATTTTTTTCTTTAATTCACGAAACCAGTAACTTTTAATATGCCACAGGTGAACACTTTGAAGATGATGATGGCTTGTTCTAAAGACACTGCATGACTCATCAGGAAATCTTGTAGTAAAAAAGCATTTTTACCATTTTTTGAGGCACCTGTTATATCATAGGGGGTTTCCAGATCTTCAGAGAGAAATAGCCTCTGCCCAGAGAGCTTCCAAAAAGAGATAATAAATAATGCAAGAATAATTTATTTTCTCATAACTTACTCCTTGGTGGTCACTTTGTGGGTCGATAAAGAACTTATTTAGTAAAATGCAGTTACCTGGTAAAATTTGGCAATATAACAGGGACTGTAAAAGCTTAGCAGTAATGAAAGAATTGAAAATACAGTTGGATATTTTGCTTCATTTCCAAATGATTGAAAAAGAAAGGCTTTAGTGTCACTCTCAAGCGCTTTCATAGTCCTCCTTTCAGCGCTCAACAGTGGTCTGCGCTAGAATTATTTGAAAGAGCAATTGCTCTTCTCAGATAACTTGGTGGAGCTGATGCTTGTTACTCTTGGCCTTCAAAATCTCTCTCTAGCTGCTTAAAGTGGCAGAAATTTTCCATGTTTGAGTTCAGTAATGTTTTTGTTGTTGTCAGGATAAGAGAAGGAGAAGACCTTCCCAGGGTGAACCCTGAGTGTATTCTAATGAACAAGACTGATGCTGTAGTTGAAATCTAGAAATCAAGAGGATAAGATTACTTTTTTTTTCTTAAACCAAAAAATCTTTGTAGAAATCTGACTTAGATCAACATGCTCAGCAATTTCTGTAGTTGTGTGTGCCTTTCTGTATACAAGAGGTCTTGAGATGGATTGTCTGTTTTCAGTGGCATTTAGGCAGAATGGTAAGGAAGTGAAGAAAGAAAGAAGCTCTGGGATTGCCTCCGTCTGCTCATACCTCTGTTCTACCCAGCGGTGGTGGGACTTGCTATAGATGACTGTGCATGCTTTGATATGTGGTTAAACTATCCAAGATACTGTGTGCGCTTCTCACTGTGGGTTAGAAGAGAGAGGCACACTTCTGAATTGGAGGGAATTCTAGGCAACGACGGCATCAGGCCTTAGTCATTGTAGCCTCTGAGCAGCAACACAGAAATTGTGACCAGAATGGTTTGTGTCCCTGCAGTGCTAACCAGGTAGTCATGGAATTTCCTTGGGATTGTTTGTGCCCAACAGGTGCTGCTGTATTTTGTGTGCTTTTCCTAGTACATTAGTAGCAGGGCAAAATGTCGGTTGATACAGATGTTAGTTCAAATCGGTCATCATTAAGAGAAGGTTAAAGACAGATGCAGCGATGGCTCAGTGCGAGTGAGGTGTGCTTAATCAGCAGAGGTCTTGTCTTGCAGATCAAGTCAGCAAACCTCAAGTTCCAGCTGAGAGTCTTGACCTTCACTTTTTTTCTCACTTAATTGAATGAAGATAATGCAGGGCATTTTGTTTCAGTGGCAAGAACTCTTTAGAACTGGATTCCTTAGGAAAGCATATTTTATTAGTCCTTTTTACTGTCTTCATACCCAGGAGAGTTTATATACTAACAGTTTCAGTTGCTGCGTTCTGTTCTGGGAGAATTTAGCGACTAAGAGGGCCTGTATAGGAACAATAACATTTGAGAAATGAGGTCGGGTGGGGATTTTCTGAGTTTGTTTTGTACTTCACTGGAGCATATGAAAGCTGATTTATTGCTGTTTTATATTTAATTAACACAAAATCATAATTTTACTAAATTGTCAGAGTAAGACTAATTTATCTTCTGAGTTAACTTGAAATATACATATAGGGTTGCAATTAAATAAATTCTCTGTATGTGATGATTATATTCTTTTAATGTTTTGCTTTGTAGACTAATCATTTGTGAGGACTTAAGTTACTACAAATGAAGGTTAATGCCCATTGATAATATTGGGAAGAGAACTGTCAAAATTACAGACTGCTTATGTTTTTATTTTCAGGGAAGTAGATAAAGTGTACAGAAGGAACAAATACTAAGTGTAGGTAGACTGATATATTAAGATTTTTCAGCTACTTTATGTCTAGGGTTACAGCATGTCTATTTTTGATGGTTTAGAGAGATGGATGGTTTAGATGGGATGATTTGTTTTGTATTGTTAACTGGAAGCTTATTCTGGCTTTCATTTCTCTTGGTACAATCGTCTACTACAGTTAACCACAATTCTGAAATGGTTATTTTAGAATTTAGGGCACATGTGTGTCCATGTTGTATTTCATTACAGCCTGGTGTGTTAGTAGCATTGACCATAAACCATTCAACAGTGTTTAGGTGCTCCCAGAAGCAGACGTGTTGCAGCAGCTCGGTTGTAGTTCTGTAGCAGCAAGGTGGATTATTTGGGTTAGGTACAATGTCTTCTGTTGCATGCGATTTCTGTTTGCCTCAGCTGGCTCTATGTGCTTGGAAAGCCCAGCAGGCACCATTTTCATCTGTGTTCTCGAATAATCTGCCCACTTTCTCGTAGTCTCTTCTGTTTTTTTTTCTTTCATTTTCAAAATGAATGGATTTTTTTAAGAGTTCTGAGATTTCCTGGGAATGTGTGCGGAAAGGCATGTAGTGACAGCATCTGTCCAGGAAAAGACCAATACTGAGCTCTTTCTCTGGTTGTGCCAGGCATGGAGTCAGGGGGTTTTCCCTTCATCCTGCCTCCAACAGTTTATAACCTGGTTAAAAACTATGATATTATTGCAGGGGGCGGTGGGGAAGAACTACTAATCTGTCTTTTATGTTGGTCTGCCGAAAACATGGGGGTATATCTGTCATTTGCACAGCTTGCAGAATGTAGCTGAAACAGATCCTTCTGCCCGCTATGCAGCGTGCAAACGGCAGGCAGAGGGGGGAGCCTGGGGCAGGGGGCTGTTGGAGTGTCCTGGGGAAGTGTGATTGATGTTGTGTGAACACCACCATAGCTTGCATTGTTAGACAAATGTGAAATTGAACACAGGAAATGGAACTTTTAACAACAACATGATTTGGTTGGGGGAATATTTAGGAGTTTTATGCTTTTCCACATTTTTTACTATATAGCAGATGCTATGTATCACTATCGTTACTGAAAGGGGTGTGACACTTTTTCTTCAGTATTGTATCTTATTTTGATCTCTGTTTCTCTAGACCACTTCTCCTGATATTCCATTTACATGTTAAATGACAATTGAAGTAACCATTTAATGTTACAGCAATCCTGTAGTTGTACAGCAATTATAGTTCTGTTTTGCCATAATACCTTTAAAAGTCTGGCTATTTCTCACACAGAGTTTGTGTTGTGCCAGCTGTGCTGCAGATGCATTTGCTTAGTTAATGGCCCATGTTAGAACCGCTGCTTACTGGCTGCTATAAATGAGTCGTGTCAGGGTACGTTGGTGTATGAGAGGTGCTAGTACTGGTACTGGGGAAGGCGGTACCTCCACAGAGGTGCAGCGTACACAGACCTACAGACAGCTTACGGTCTGGGGTTACACAGTCCCACCCAATTCATCATTAATAGAGTCATAATTAAGCTGAGCCGTAACTTGAAGGCCGCTCCCCACGTCTGTCTGTAAATCAATACAGTCTTGGAGGGGGCTCTCTTGTTTTCTGGGGAGGGTCTTTGCTTCCTGTTTTATAAACATCATGCACTGATTACAGTAGAGAATTGGTTTGGGTTTTCTTACTGTTTGTTTAAATGCAATTGATAGCACAACCACCTTATTCTGAGGAGGAAAATCTTCATGTCACTTGCAGTTCTGACTTCTTAATCTGGTCTCTTTGTGCATGGACTTTCATCCCAAACATATTTCATGTGGCAAAAACTCCAAAATTTTTAGCCTGGGGCAAGTGTTAATAGACTTCTGAACACTCTGAACTTTCTGTTCTAAAGCAGTATGTCTATCCATCTACTTTCACAGAAACTGCTGTATTTTTATATAATCAATAGCAGATGTATTTAACTTCTGTTATTCGTGTTCTCGTAGTTTCTAGACAAAGTTAACAAAAAGATTTTAGGAATGAAAATGTGTGCTGCTCTTAGTTCTGTTGATTTTACAGTCATTGAATGCCAGAGAAGAAGTGAACAAGGAATAACTTGGATGTCTCATGTTTTAGCTCTTAATGCATGCTGCCAGTGAAAAGCAAGGGAAACTGCTGTTTCAAGACTCAAGGAGTCATCAATTTTAGGCAACATGCTGAATTCATTCCTATTTACGTGGTTTCCTGAAAGTAAATATTATCAGTTACTCAAACAGATGAGTTATTTCACTCTTTACAAAAATGTGTAACAAAACATCATGTCAGTAAACCAAACCAAACAGTGGAAAATATTATCAGAAGCCTGTTTACTGTTAATTCTCCAAAAGGCATCTTGCAAAGTATTATTGATAGGACAGGCTTCCCATAGTTTTGAGATGTGCAGGTTTTAGTCCTGGGATGTTCTTTCAATCTGTTCACGCAGTGAGAAAGCACAATGTAGACAGTGATGTCTGTCATACTCTTGAATTGTTTAAATAGACACTGTCCGTATTCATGCTATAGCTAGCAACAGACGTAGTTAGCAATGCTAATAAATACTTTTTCATTACTTTCTAGGGTCCTTTAGAAAATGACTTGGTAGTACATGTGGCCCTGATAGCAGAAAGTCAGCGGTATGTATTTACTTGTGTTAAGAACGGATATATCAGTGAAGTGTTGAACAGTAGACAAATTTGCTAAAGGCATTCAGAGAAGTGTAGACTATAACACTGTTACTTGTGTATCTGCTGCCAAAATAATTGTTAACACTAAGACTATTCTGTGGTTTTTCATTAAGTTTGTCGTTATTTCATTTGTAGCCTACAAGTTTTTCTGAACACGTATGGAATCCAAACTCAGACCCCGCAGCAGGTAGAACCAATTCAGATATGGGCTCAAAAAGAACTTGTCAAGGTAAAGAATTCTGCATTTAAAATTATTTATCTATCTATATATGTCTTTTGTAACAATAGGAATTTATGTCAAGCTATTAGATTTGCATCTCCTTAAGCTTGTTATCTACCTTTTTGTGTTATTCAAATCCAACAGCAGGTTGTGCTGACACTGATCGGTTATGCGTGCCTAGTTAGAGCTTTCAGTGGAACACTGAAGTCCAGACGTTCTTCATTATCTGATTAGGCTTATTACCTGAGCCACTTGCAAAGAATAATGAATGAATAATAAATTTTTAATAATGTTAAAAGCACAGTAGACTAAGTAAATCTTGATGGATAAATAAGCAAATAAGCAATAGTCAAAGAATTAGATTAAGGCAGTGGGCACAAACCATCACACAATTTCATCGTGTAGCCGCTTTAACAGGCACTGTACAGTCTTCTGTAACTTTTTTTAGAAGCTGCTTGACTTGACTATGTCTAGAAACTTTGGTATTTAAATCCTTTTTAGTTTACCGCTTTAACTCAGCACTCCTAAAAATCTACAGTCAAAAACTACTGGGCAGAAAGACACATTCAGAATCCCCTTCATCCTCTGTGAAGGCTTCAGGGTTTTCTTCTGTACAGTAAAGTACTGTACAGAAAAACTGAACTGTAGTTTCTGTCCAGTCAAGTACTCACAGAGCACCATATCCTTTCACCTAAAAGGCTGGCCCTTTTTGCCCTCACCTGTGCTGAGCCTCGCTGATGAAGCCAGCTTAGATGCATCTGTTGAGGTAGCTGCTCACACCACACGAAGCCAGCAGCTGGAGATGAATGGCATCTACAGGCCATGCTGGTCTATTTCAGCACTTTCTTAGTGCTACCATGAACTTTTTTGTTCAGTCATTTTCCTTCTTTATGTGTAGCACTTGGCTACATTGAATACATGCTTCAAGGTATCCACTGCTGTTTGTCCTGCAAATACATAGAAATAGAAAGGACTGTGATAAATGCTGCTCTGAGGGATAAACGTGTTGATCAGCAATTGTAGGTAAACTTGTCAAAAGTCCTAATGAAAATCTGTGTGATGACTGGGTGCCTATTTACCGCTATCTCTGATACACCTGGACCCTTCCTCTGAAGAAACGTGGAAAACAATCCCTCTGTAGATAAACAAGCCTTAATGAGCTGCAGGAAACTGTCAGACGTGTAAGCTGGTTCAGAACCACGAATGTGCACTCGTTGCTTTTCCTACTTCAACTCCTGAAGTGTAATTGTGAATCAGTTACATAAAGCTCTTGTCTAACTTGGAACTATGCAAATTGTCTCTAAAAGAGTGATGAATGTCTGGGGGATGTATAATGAACATATTTAGTTTATTAAGCCTGAAGTTTCAGTTGTGGAACAAATCACTGTGGAAATCAGGATCACATGGCTAATGCCATTATCTGTATCCAAAGTCTGTAGGCACAGTAAAAAGTAACACCAGAAACAGAGAACATAGTAACATATTTCAGGCTTTGTAAGTTTGCAAGAATAACTGATGTACCAGAACCTTGGTAGCTTATTCAGAAAATAGCTTACCCCAAATAATGACTGCCACTAACACCCAAGAACTACTTAAACAGTACATTTTTGTTCACTAGTGTTCTTGATAATCTATTTCAAAATGGATTCTGACTGTATTTGTTCTGCAATTCTCTACTTGAAACTCTGGTTTAACAAATGTGATGCTCTTTGAATTTATTTCTCTCTCAATCCATCATTTATTTGGTCTCCCTGACAAAAAGGTGAGACCTTCATTATTACTTTATCAGTTAGATTCCTAGCTGTGATAACTTCCGTGTTACAAATTACTTTTAAAAGCTGGTGAGACATCTGGCAAGTCTGACATTTTCTTTGCACGCATGGTGGGTAGGTACATCTGCCTCATCAAAATTTACAGTTAAAAAGAATGTCATGAAAATATAAAATAAGGTTTGACCTCTGAGCTTATGCAAAAAACTGATATAAACCAACAAGCAAAAAACCCTGGTAGTACTTGTCATCGTTTGTCAGGAGGGGAGCTAATGCTGCAGCAATTGTCTGTATTTTGGGAAAAGAGAGTCGATCCCTAGAGAACACGGATCTCACCCTTGGTTATTCTGATGCTGTCAGTTCTCAGCAGTGTTTAATTTAATCAGAAACTTTTGAACTAGTCTAGTGGCACATTGTAACAGTTTAAACCTCTGGACTTATAAACAGGGTATGTCAAAAAAAGTAGTGTAAAAAGAAACAAATTGATGAGGGGAAGATGTTGATTCCGGAAAGTCAGGGATTTAAAGTAGGACTGGGGGTCCTGTAAACAGGTCCACAGAGCGGAAAGAGGAAGAAGAGGAAAACAAGAAAATGGGACAAGATGCATGCCGTATATCGGGGAAAAAGTGTGTATGTAGTGGAAGCATAGTACAGGAGAATAGCAGAATGCTCCATAGGCATGGAGTGAGAACAGACAAAAGAACACAGTAACAGATGGGGTGAAAGACCACTCCAGTCTGATTCACTTTCATAAATCAACCCAACAGTCCAGTCTCCTTTCACAGCTGTTTCTTGCTATTAGCAGCTTCAATATTCCAGAACTGAAGGGCATTTTAATAAAACCTGCTTGAAGCAGCTGGACTTACATGAAACTGTACTTGCGTTCAGATATTGTGGTGCTGAATCTAAACTGACATTTTGACTGTAACAGATCAAGATGAAACTGCTGTAGTAGGCTGTAGAACAACATGAGGCCTCAAGCTAAAGAAATAGTCTTCAAGGGAAGAGATAGTTCTACACAATACTACTGGAGTTCTATTTTTGCTAAGAAAATATTTTCTGTTTTACATTGTAGGAAAATGAAAGTCCCTTTAATGTTAAATTATAATGCCTACTGCCATTGTTCTACTCTCCCTTATTTACTATGAAAAGGCATTCAACATTCTTCTAGTTTTGTTACGTGTAGATGGGTTACTTAAGGCTGTTAATGTTTTGATGTCTCTGTTCCTTTCCCACTTGAATACAGTTACTTAGTCTGGAGGAACAGGTGATGTAGGTAACTATTTCCTTTTTTCCATCGTTTTTGGTATTAACGCAGACACATGGGCAATGTCAGGAAGGCCCCAGGCTGACAGCAGTAAAAAGCTATTGAGTGTAATGCTTGTTCAAGTGTTCGCTTTCATTTGCTTCTGAATTATCTTCCTATAACAAAGAAAGATTGAGCTTAGGAAATGTTCTGAAGTGTTAGTAATAGTGGGTTCCTTACCTAAACCAGCCCAAATAGGAAAAGAATTACAGCTTTCAGTCTGGTTTAACTGATACATTTATACTGTCCTGCTCGCAGCTTATGAGTTTTTTATGCTGTTGTTCTCATACACTGTAATAAAATAAGACTATTTGTTTAATATGCAAATCTTACAACATTATATCAGTTGAAGTAATACTAGCATCCATAATTTAACTCAAATAAGAATCAAGCAATGAATAATGAGATAATTCTCTCTTGATTCTGTTGTTGATGCATTAATTTTGCAGGCCTTCACTAAAGCTAGACTAAAGATCTTTAAAGAGTTCCTATATTACTGTTTTATCTTTGTATCCACACTGGAAAAGCAAGACAGAAGGCTAAACTGGCCCGACAGTATGTGCAAATGATTTCTTGAAAACATATTTCAGTGAGCAATCTGAGTATTTTAAAAATCTTTTCATTACATAGACTAGAAGAAGAATAGGAGTAGGAAGGTAAAAGTAAGTCCTAATATAGGAAAGAACAGGTTTTAGCTGAATTTTGAAACTATGCAGATAGGCAGGACTCTGGGGAACTGTTACACCACAGCTACACGGAGCGCTGCTCTGCCAGAAGTGACGTGAGCTACACTGGAAGGAAGGACTGACTGTTAGGGAGCAGCCTGCTTGTGTCTTGCCGCCTTGTATCTTTTATTTCTTGCTTCAATTACACAGTTGACTTCTTTGCTGTAAAAGCATTTAAATGAAAATAATTAAATTTGGTCTTTGAACTGCACATTTACCAAACTTAAGTGGTCTTTCACTTCATTTATTGTTGTTACATAGATGTATGTATAAAAAGAAAAGGAAAAAAACCCCATAGAAATAATGACCATGTTTTATCAATCTTAAAGCGGACTGCACACAGCTTTCTGTGTGAGACCCAGTAGGAGTGTAAAAAAGGCTTATATACAGGCTTCACTCAGCTTTCACGATTCTTTCTCACAGGCTTACTTCCATTTGGGAGTCAATGACAAATTGGGATTATCTGGAAGACCGGACAGGCCTATAGGATGCCTTGGAACATCAAAGGTTGTTGCAAGAAATGTTTATATTACTGTTATTGATGTGCATTTCAGATAAACATTGAATTAGTGCCTGAATTACTTTAAATGAAATTGAAATGTAATTCTGTCTTACGCATGTATCTTATTTTGGAGTCCTTGTAAGGAATTCTGCTGTTGTGAATGTGTCTGCTCTGCCTTACTGTTAAACGTTCATACGCTTCCTAGACATCCCATTACAGTAATACTTAGCCAAAACCAGGCCGAATAGTGATGAACTGAACTGCTTTAACTGAGGTAGGAAGTAGATCTGCATACCTAATAAAAAACCGCGTTCCTAAAATTATCAGCTACGAAGGTTGTATCTTAAATATTTTTGAATTCAACTGTTACACATTGATCATTACTTTCATAGTTTCAAAATAGCTTTTTTCCTTTTCAGCTACTTCAGTGCTTTAGATATTTTAAAGAAAAGATTAATGGATGCTTTCTCTCTCAACAGATTTATCGAATACTAGGAAAGACTGTAGTCTGCTACTCGATTATTTTTGATCTAAGTGATTTCTACATGTCTCAGGATGTTATGATGTTGATTGATGACATTAAGGTATTTATCTGTAACTTCTCCTTTGAGAAACTGACAGAAATAGAGTCTGTAGCAGAATAAACAGTGAAGTTTGATAAAATAGAAGGTTAAAGGGGAACTCTGTATAGGATATATTTTTCTAATATCAAAATAAACTTTTGCAGTTCATGCTGGAAAGCGTATTAAGATGAATATCCTGTCAGCCCAGTACAAGTTCTAGCGAGTACCAGACAAAAGTGACTGGGAATGCTGTAGTGCAGCAAGCAAATTACCATTTGTTTCTCTTTGGGAAATAAATATTCTTGGCTGAAAAGAGGAATGACACTGGTCTGTTTAAGGGAAATAGGAAAGCTTCCCCTGGAGGAAATAGTACTTGACTTTGCAAAAATATTAAAAATTGCCTTCCTTCCCTAACTTCAAGGCAGGCAGCAGTGCAAAGCTTACATGTCAAGTCCCCTGTGCGTGAGCAGCTACTTCCAGTGCACAGAAGGTGGCAGTGATTATTCCACGCCAGCAGCCGATTCAAGGCCTGGGTTCCCAGGCACAGTTCCTGCTCGTTACACCGAGCTCAGTACACGGCACCCTGTCTGCTGCTTTAGTCTGTGATCAGCGGATATGCCGGGAGTATTTTCAGAAAACCTGTGAAATAGCAGTGCTACAACGCAGCTCACATTGGTTGATGAAATCTGTTAGTGGTTTATTAGCTAGGGGTTTTTTAACCTGTTGGGTTTTTCAGTGCTGTTACTTTAAGATAGCTCTTCTAATATCTTGTATTGTGTTCTGGTATGTTGTGCTCGTGTATTTATATTACTTTGTGATACACGTATTATTTCTTACCTAGAATGCACTGCAGTTCATTAAGCAGTACTGGAAAATGCATGGCCGGCCACTCTTTGTTGTACTTATCCGTGAAGACAATATAAGGTAGGGAGAGATAAAAGCACACCTGCAGTGTGGTATTCTCCTGAATGCAATAGTGATGGAGTTCTGTTTCAAATTTCAGAGGGAGCAGATTCAATCCCATATTAGATATGTTGGCAGCCTTTAGAAAGGGAATTGTTGGAGGAGTGAAAGTTCATGTTGACAGAGTACAGGTACGTTTTTCCTGAATGTTGTCGTCTTATCTCCTAGTATTGGTACATGTATTCTCACTACTTCTGCTTTTCATGTGACTTCTGAGTGTTTTATTTAGTAGCATAAAATCAAGGAGTCAAGAACCAAGACTTTTTGGTACCGTTTTTGTTTTATCTCAAGAGAAACATGGGCTTATTTTAGTTCCTTTTGTTGAGTCTTTTGAAAGCGATAATCTTCATAGAGGATTTTCAGATGGGAGAAGGGGTTTTTTATGTTCAGCCATCTTGTGAAATTACCAGCAAAAGAGAAATCCGCAATGTCAAGCACTGAGGGATTTCTTTTGATTAGATAAGGGGGTAGAAAGGTGCTTCACATGTATTAAAATTCTTACAAGACCTAAGATCTGGTTTTAACATCTTTGCTGTTTGAATTAATCCTAAAGCAAGAACGCTGTATCTTTAAAATGTGAAAATTACTGTGCTAGTTAAACTTAGTTTACAACTATTGAAGAATGCTTCTTTTCGTAAGAGAGACCAAAGACATAGTTCTCATTTCTTGTTCCCTAGAAAACCATGAACTTGTAGAAGAGCTGGGTCATTTGTAAATTAAATACTGATAGCTATAATGCTTGAAAATAGCCTTGTAATCTTTTGAGTATTTATGTATTTCGACTGGTCATACAGAGGTCAAGTTGTCTCTCCTGTTGCCATTTACTTTACCTATAGCAAATGCCATTACTGTCCATGGAAAGACCTTCCGTTTGTCAACAGTATCTGTTCTTGTGGGCTTTTTGTTTTTAAATTTAACTGCAATGACTTTTATTCCTTGCATTTGATTAAAGCAATGTAGTAGCAGGCAAGAAATTTCTCAATCTAAGTAAGGAATCCTTATTTTGAGCACTGCACTGTTCCAGTGGTCAGGGAGGGAATGTCCCCATCCATACTCACTGACCATCTAGAAGGAGTATTTTTCTTCTAAAAAAAATGAATTAATTAGTAGTTTTAAAGTATTTAATATGTTGACAGTCGTTGGTCTTTGCTATTTGTCATCTTTAAATGAGTGCCTGGTAAAACTACAAACAAATGTCTATTTGGCTTTGCACCTTAAAAGAAAAAAAGTCATAAAAGAGGAGGTTTGATGCTTTAACATTGTACCAGGAGCTCCCTGAGGCTTCATCTGTTACCTACAGTAATAATTTGCCACTGAAAATAGTTGATGTGGTTAGGTGCTCTGATGCCTGGCGTCTGCTGTCAAGCAGCAGTCATGTTCCCTGTTCTCTGCGAGGTGTGTGCCACAGCCAGCAGAGGAACCCCAGGGGCAGAGTGACAGAGGGGACGGAGGATTGCTCTTAGCTTGCCTCAGGCTGGCTTCTGCTGCCACATTAAGATTGCAGAATTATTGATGACAGGTCCAGCATGGGCTGTTTCTGCCCTCCCAGGTTTGTCATCGGTCATTGCCCCTGCTTCAGTTCTGCTCATGAATTTGCGTCTAACTATGCTGCAACCCAAAACCTATGGAAAGATCAGGTTTTAAACCAAAGCAAAACAGATTTGGTTAATAACAGTTAATATTGTAGAAGTGAAGAGTGGGTAACTTGTAGGTTGACAGAGCAGGTCAAATCACGTGCAGAAATCCCTTCCCAGGGATCTGCCATTGAGAGAATCATTAGTATAACAGGGCCCTAATACACCTTCTTTAAATAGTTACATACTTGCTCAATCCCTCTGTAGGTTTCTGAACAAAATCGATTAGAAAAACCCCAAGAGAATGCTGTATACTTTTTCAAGAGATAATTTTACCACATCCAGAAATACAATGTGTGAACTTCCCCATATGTCAGTTCAACGTGTTTAATTATGTTGTGGCATATTAATTGCTGAGATTTAATTCCTGTTACAGCATTAAGGGTATAAAAAGTGGTTTGGGTTAAATGGCAATTGTCTTGCATCTCTTATTTATTTTTAATGTCCCCTTCTCTTTTGCAGCATTCAAAAGCCTTTACATCTTCCTTTTACCCCTTCCATAAATGAATGGTAGATGTTGGTCACTGCATTTACTAGTAGAATATGGTGTGCTTTGTCCAGCCTCTCAACCTTACTGCACTGTTGTGACATTTTGGAAACAGCCATTTTGGGGTGCCGGACATGGCCTGTTCAGCTGTATATTGCAGGCAAAAGAACTGCAGAATGCCAGCAAGAAAAAGACGGCAGCCCTGAGAGAATTCTGCTGTCTTAAGTGAGACCTTAAGAAAGAGGAAGAATATTCTGTAAACAAAGATATTCAGAACTGTAGATAAAGAAACTACTTTCACAGTGGAAACCACCAGCAACATATTGAGATCAAAAGACAACTATATTGTTATGTACCTTTCTGCATCTTTCTTAATTTGTTTTCAATTTTTCATTTCAGACGTTAATATCTGGAGCAGTTGTCGAACAGCTTGACTTCCTAAGAATCACTGAAACAGAAGAGTAAGGCTATATGTAAATAATGATGAATTATTTGATAATTAAAATATTTTCTGAACTACGAAGAAATTATATACTTACTTTTCAGGGCTCCTGTATTTAAGAGTTTGGAGGAATTGGATCTTCCAAAACATTCAAAAGTCAAGAGACAGTCTAGTACTCCAAATGCTTCTGAACTTGAGCAGCAACCAGATATAAATATTAATGACTGGAAAAACAAGTCAACATATGAGATCCTGCAGAAACTTAATGTAAGAAAACTTGATAAAGATACAGTGTAACTTCATTCTCATTTTTTAACTGTAGCCCACTTTGATCAACGTGATTAGCATCATGGTTCCATGTTAACAATATAGCTAGAGACATAAAATGTCTGATGTTCCTCTTCATACTTGGGGGAATCTCCCTCTTGACAGTGCTTAATCTTAACATCACAGAACTTTCTGGCCCTTCATGCGGTAACTGTTGGCTTCCATTTCTCCCAGCTACCCAAATCATCTGGTAATAAATGTCCAGATGGGGATCTATTTGTCACGTATCTTATGAATAGATATTTTACTGCTAGACTAACATTCAGAAGACTTCAACAATTGGCATTTGCTCTAATAGACTGGTAAGTTCTTAACGATAGCAGGGAAAGTTCCCATCTGGCATTTTTCCTGTATCTAGAAGAAAACTACCAGTGACTGTTTCCAGCTCCAGTGTTAGGCAGGAACACATGAAGTATTCTACTTGATTCCCTATGCCATTAAAAGCATTTCTGCTGGAAATAATAGGACCAAAGAACAGTAAATCGGGAAACATTTTCCAAGGCCAAATTATTACAACTTAATTTGAACCATGGAGAAGCCTCTGCAAGCAGCAGTGACAAGGAAACAGCATACATAGGGTATGAAATATTTGTGAAGTCCCCTTAAAAACAAAATTTTTAGGTTTTTTTATTATTATTATCATTAAGAAAATTACCTATCATTTTACTTGAAATTTTTTAATAGCTCTTCTGGTTTTGCTTCACTGAAAAATCTGAAAACTATTTGTGGTTATGTTGTTGTGATTTTCTTTTTTTTAAGGACTGCAGTTGCCTAGCAAGTCAGGCATTACTTTCGAGTATATTGCTTAAAAGGGAAGGACCACATTTCATCACCAAGGAAGGTAAGAGCTTCTTTCATTACACTGCTCTGAGTATTTCTGGAAGCAGTTGTAATGAACACAACTAATAGCCTTGCAGGCAGGCAGTTGTGTAGCTATTTTCTTTGCCATTTAAAGCAATTTCTGCATTAAATGAGACATGCAAATTCATAGTGTGGTGGGGAATGAGCTGCTAAGTATTTGAACTCTTTTAGATTGTTTGTAGGCTGGTACTATATCTGGTTGTAATTTTGACCACATGGATGCAAAAGCAGGGAATTTGACCTTGTATAGAAAGCTGAAACTAAAGACAAGTTGATGTGTCTGTAACAGTCTGAAATGTGTGAAGCTTGATACTGATTTTTTATTTTACTTTTATGTGATAATATAATTCAATGTATCTGTGAAGCTCACTCTGATTTTGTATTATGGCTTTGTATTAGAGCATAGGATTTAAATTCACATAAAATAATTCAAAGAGGCTACTGAGGTTTGTGGGTTTTGTGCTTGCAAGGTTTGGTGATTTTTTATTTATTTTTTTTTCCCCCAAGACTGCTTATTAGCTGCCTTTGTATATATGAATACTCAAAGAGGAATGTTAAGATGAAATAATATTACCTTAGTTGCTCAGCAAGCAGTGTAACTTACCACCTCATATTACAGAGTCCTGCTTTGTAATTTTGATATAAGACAGCTGGTTCTTGCGATGAAGAGTTGTCAGTTTGACAGAAATATACATGATATTGATGTTACCATATTAAAAATGTCAGAGAACAGTGTTAATTGGAAGGAATTTCCTTGGCTGATAAAATGTGCAAAGTCATGGTTGGAATCTGAGTGTCAGGCACATGTAGCCTCTGCAGCAGGCTTTTTCTCCCACTGTTACCTGCACTGTTGGAAGGCTTTGAGAGCCTCAGTAGCTTTCTTTAGTCCTTTTTAGACTGTGTCCTGCTTTGCTCTGGAAACATGAGGCAGACTTCCTAATCTCTGTAACCAACCAGCATAACCACTTTTGTCCATTAGATCATGATGATGAGCTTAAAAACTCTCTCAAAACCATTTAGATGAAAAAAAGTACTGTTGTGCCTCTGGCTGTTCAGAGCTAACTTGTACAGACCTTTTTGTGCCGTCCCATATGAAAGAGTAGGTGATGATAACCTTTTTAATATGCACCTTGCATTAAAGAGTCTGAGTCACTGACTAAATGTTCCTGTCCTACGACTGGAGATTACTGAGACTGACATTAAATAATCACACAATCAATAAAACATAAATCTAAAAATAAAAGCTGAAGAACTTTGGGTGTTCCAGCTGACCGGCACGGGCTGTGATTTTGTGCGTTGATGTCTGCTACTGTTGCTACAGATGAACTCACAGCGCACCAATAAGTGTCTGGCATGAAAAACACTGCTATTCCACCAGAGAATCTAAAGTGTAGAAGCGAAAGGAAGGCTAAATAATGCAGTGTTTGTCACCACTTTTAACATAATGGTCCACAGTTGACAAGAGATGTTAGTGTAGCAAGTTGATGCACTATGGTTGGGATTAAGGTAACTAATGTACTTCGTGACTTCTCTGAATCACGGACTACCTCCTTTGACCTAGAAGCAGTGCTCTTCCCCTTTCCTGCCCTCTTTTTTTAGGCCATGTCTATATAGCATGAAGCTACTTTAATATGTAACATTCACAAAATCTTTTTGGTTTTGGCATAACACCACTTCAGTGAACTAAACTGTCAAGCACCTAGACTTCCCTGTTGCGTCCTGTAGGTTTTAGCTCAAGAAAGGGGCAAGACAGTGGAGAGAGTATCCACATCCCAAATTCAAAACACAATCTGCAGTTTGAAGATGCACTTCATGATGGTGAATGTACCTTTATAGGCTAAATCTGTACATAGATTGGTTTTCCCCAATATACTGCAAGAATAGATGATGTCACAAGTTTCTGTATAGCATGAGCAGCAAATTTGGCTGAAATCTGGTTTGGCTTCTTGCATAGCAGCACAAAACTGGATGACAGGGGACTTGGGTGGCATCTGAGGTTTAGATGTTAAGCTTAGGTGAGTGCTTCAACTGAAGTTGATTCAGAATTAAGTGATCTCATTAAATTTACCTTATTAAATGAAAAGCTGCGCTTTTTTTATGTGTTTTGTTTGCGGATTTGTTTGGGTTTGGTTTGTTTTATTTTTTTCAATGCTTTTAGGTACTGTCGCTGAGCATATTGAAAGAATCTATAGACGAGCTGGCAGCAAAAAGCTCTGGTTTGTATACGTTTATCATGTTCCTTCTGGCTTACACCAGTTTTTCCTCCTAATGTGTTTCTAGATAGTAAACCTGGATACTTACGCACTTAAAGTGGGTTGGGGGAAGAAAGGGCAGCGTTACTTACAAAATTGCAGCTGGAGATCGGGTCTGTAATGCTTTAAAAAAAATGAAGAGAGTTATCTTTTCAAATGTAAACGAGTAATCAGCTAGTTTTGCTATGAATGCTATTGCCAATGTACAGTTCTCATTAAATTCAAATAATAAGAATACTAATATTTTTCTTACATGGCATGATAAAATATTGCCAGTAGCTTTTTCTACAAAGGCGTTTGATCAAATATAAATCAGTTAAGTTGTTACCCTTACACTGTTTGTTTGTTGCCCCAAAATAATTTGCTTTGAGCCTGGTGTTGTCACAATAACTTTAAAAGGTTTGAGCAAGTAAATAGGTATTTACACATTGTTTATTCTTTGCCCTGAAGCTCAGTAGAAATTTCATTTCTTTTTATTGAAGAAATGAGTTGAGCCTGTTGTGAATCTGTTCTCTGTCCCTAACAGATGACTCTGTAAATACAAAACCTGTTTTTCACTTTTCATTTTAGTCTGTTCATACTGTTAAATGGGCCTTTGCCGATGGTAAAGTAGAACCAAGATACCTTGGTGGTATTTTTTGTGAACAGTAAAAATGAGAAGTATTTTTTTAAAACCAAATATGTAAACTGTTTCTATTTCTCTTCCATGGTTGCCATGTGACATATATATAGGTTGGTGTTGCGCTACAGTGCTGCATTTGCACAGAAATTTTCTTCTTCTATAGTCCCACATATTACTACTTTACTGGTACATGGGAAACAGGTAAAGTGCCCAGAAGTCTAAAATGGAGCTCCCTGAGATTTTTTTGCTTGTTTGCATTTTGCTACTATCAGCTAATGCATTTTTTAAATGCTTTGCTCTTGATCTTGAGAAGTGTGTAGCAGTTTTCAGAGGAATCAACATCATCTGTTTGAATTTTTTACTAACATTATAGAATATTACAACTTGTTCATTATCTGTGTGGATAAATGATTCTTAGTAGCCTGAAAGCCTGTGCTAGAAAAGCTCAAATACGGGTCTATTAGGTTTGCATTTTGTCGTGAATTACTACTGGAAGTATTTATTTCTTTAGACATCAACTGGATATATGAAAAAATGTTTTTCTTAGAAGTTACAGCTAGTTTTTAACCTAGCAGTTCACACAAGTCTCTTCATGCTACTCATGTGACATATTACCTCAGCAAAGAAAACAAAGTCTTTGTGTTCTGTGTTGTATATTCTCTTGCAAAATCTTTCTGATTCTTCCTTAAATATACTAAAAAAAATATCTTGCAAAATTATGAACATGCCCCAAAAGAGAAGCTGGCACCTCTTACTTGCCTGTTTTCAAGATGATGCTGAGAAAAGAACAAGCTTTTGATGGAGCTGATAGTTTAATGAGTTCTAGCTAAATATTTGATAAATTAACCTATATCTAGACTAAAAAAACGAAAATCCACAGAATATTACATTAAAATCTCATCCAAATTCCACTTTATCAATAATGTACTTATTTACTGAGTTTTGAGATCTCTGCTGTGGCAGACTTCAAACTTATATATGAATTCATTAAACTAGCTGTTGATATGTAGTGGGATTGCTCTGTTTTCTGCCCTCAGGTCTGTTGTGCGCTTCGCAGCAAGTCTTTTAGGTAAACTAGTGGACAGCCTTGCACCATCTATTACTAATGTTTTAGTTCAGGGCAAGCAGGTAAGTCTTCACTCCTCAGAAATCTATTAAGGAATGGTAACAGAGAAATTAAATAAACGGGCTTTTAAATTTTGAAGGCACCTGATGCTTCTTTTAAAAGTAACCAATGGCTAAAAAATCCTTACTGAAGGAAAAAATATCCAGAAAAAAATATTTAATACTTGCATTTACTTTTGTTTAATGACAGAACAATACTGAAGAGACAGTTCAGCATCTAGAAAAGAAGGGAAGAGGCAGAATGTAACCTCTTTAGGTTTTATATATATGCTCTCTTATTTCACAAAAGTAGACAGAGTCAAGTAATAAAGCTTCTTTTTAAAACTTAATGAAGAAGTAGCCACTGTCTCCATAACTGATCACGAGACAATGGATGGGTAACAACTGAGCAAAAAGTCTGTCAGGATTTTAGTTTTCTGTTCCAAAGTTTAATCATCAGTGCTTCTTCCTTTACTATGGTGGACTTTTTCAATTCCCTCACAGCACAGTAATTTTAATTAAGTTAATGAAGTGCTGTTTCCAAAAAAAAGTAATTGAATATTATGTATTTTGTATTAAAATGTGTATGTGTATGCTTACCTATATGTAATGCTGACAGATTTGTCTTTGTCCTACTCCAGACTGAAGTCTGGCTGTGTGCTTCTGGCGTGCCATAGCTATCGAGGGAGCTGCGCCTGCACGCACCATCACTTGTAGCTGTTTTCAGCTTTTAACCTCACTTACCTTCATTAATCCCTTTATAATAATGATTCTTACTATAAGAGAAAAAAACAGTGTTGCTGTATTTTACTGACAGCAGATTAACAGGAGATCAGAATTTTAACAAAATTCCTTTTTTGTAGTTAATCAATCCAGTACCAGCAAGGTATTTTCTTAAAATGAAGGCTGTAACCTTTAGGATGCTATTAGAAATAAGGAAACAAAATTATGTATTTAATTCTGAATTTGTGAGCTCCACAGCTGAAATGTCAGAAACTAAGGACTATCTAAACCTAATGTGCAGTTGTGATTACACAGCCTGTTTTGAAACCAAAGCAGTGGTCTTGTACATTTCTTTTCATTTGGAAAAAACTTTGTTATTTTAATAGCATCCAACTAACGGTATTAACAAGCTTCAGTCATTGACATAAAATTATTTGTATTTTTGTACTAAGAAATTTTAACAAAAGCCAAGTTTCATTTCTGAATTGTTTCTTTGGTGCTTTTATTCCTGTCCATATCTTCTGAATTGTTTTCAATATATAATAGGTAACACTTGGAGCTTTTGGCCAAGAGGAAGAAGTTATTTCTAATCCATTATCCCCGGGAGTGATTAAGAAGATCATCTATGAAAAATGTTCTTTACAAGATGAAAGAGAAGCTGTAGTTCAGCAGGAACTCGTCATACATATTGGCTGGATCATCTCGAATTCACCTGAACTTTTCCGTGGCATGCTGAAAATACGGATTGGGTCAGTAAAGTATTTCTTTATTCTTACTATACTTGTATTGCAGAGGAACGTACACACTTCAAGATAGTGTTGCTACCTTGCAAAAATGGTTTGTGTACAATGATGCGGCAAAACCTGTATACTTACATTTTACATTTCTAGGAATGCTGCTTTAAATCAGCATGCCAAAACCAGGTATACAACTAATCTCCAATTTGCCAGCCAACAGTGCGAAGTGGAGGAACCACAAACCTGAATCAAAGTGTAAAACATAATTTACTTACTGGATTGTTCTATTTACTTCTTTGATAAGGTGACTTACAAATAGTCTGTGCTGGAGCGTTATTGTATTCTATGGTATCTGCATTTACTTTGCTATCTACAGAAATGATTTTTTTCACATTTAGGAAGAGACATGCATTTGAATATCAGGTGCTATTGACTGAGATTTACAGAATTAGTGAGTGTGCTTTAAGATTAGAACTTAAGTGTTCCATCTTCCATATTTTCACAGAGAAAACATGGCATTTCAGCACTGGAGGTAGATATCAGCTGTCTTTTTTTCTAGCACACTTTAACCGTACATTCCAGTCATCATAAAACCAAAAACTTTTGAAATCACCTGTACATCTATCCTTTTGCACTTACATACCTTTTCTGTACCCTTTACAGATCCATGTTATTCCTCTTGCCTCTCCTTCCTCATTCCCTGTAACTAATCCTATCAACAATTTTTTTTCTTCTTTCTTCCAAGGTTAATGCTAGAGATTCAATTTCCTTTACTTCAGTGTTATCACCCACTCCAGTGAGCAAAATTAACCTTCTTGCAGAAACACCATTCCAGTTTGATAATTATTTGATTTTGTGTCTTGATATTGATTTGTTTTCAGGGTTTCATGTTGAAATAGATCAAGTTCTTGACAGCCCTATTACTGTAAAAACCTCCAGCCAACTGACTTCTACCCACCTCTTTTCAGTGAAGAGTTCAGTAGGAGATCCACTCTTGAATTCACTATGTTTTGTAGGCCACTGCAAAGAGGAAATGAAAAGAGCAAATACCAGTGAATGATTTCCACAGTTATTTGAGTCATCAGTGAAAAAAGAACTGATTCCTAAACCAGTTCTTTGTTAATCTTAGTAACAAGAGAAGGATGCCATTCACCCACTAAAATAAATACAAAGTAGTCTGTCCTGGATAATGTACTGTGTGCATATTGCTTTAATGTTCTCTTGCACCTTCAGTGAATGGTCCTAGAAACCTCAAATGTAAAGCAATATTGAATCAGTTGGCCTGACATCTCAGAATTCTGTGTACTTCCCAAGAATCCCCCAGAAGAGATTGTGACTTGTCTTACATAAACAAAAACATTCTGTACTTTTAGGCTTAATAAAATGCCTGTGGAACGTGGCTATACTGATGACAAGGTAACTCTCATGAATACTCTGCATTTGCTGATAAACAGAGTAAGGCTCTTTGATGTAACCCAGACCTGATCAGGTGTGCTGGAATGGACTGGTTGAAGAAAAACTGGTTACGTTTCTTTTCCATTTTGGAAGTAACACCTACCTGAACTGAGGCAATGCAGATGGTAAGAGACTGAGCTCAGTGCTCAGTTATCTTGCTTTGGGTGTACCTCTACATTATTTCATCTTTGATATTATATTAGAGACTGTAGCACTGTTTTTATGTAATGTGCAGAATAAAATTCAGCAAGTTCCTTCAGTAATTTGCAGAGTTCTGCCTCTCTGAAACCTAAGGCTGAAAGATCTTCACTGTTGCCATATTTAATAAAATACTGTCAAAAGGGATTAGTAAAAGAAAGGTGTGCTAGACTGCAAAAAAAACATTTCAAAGACTAAAAGTGTAAATAAGCCCTGAAGTCTTTTTAAATGTAAAAGATTTTTTTTTAAAACTCATCAGCAAAATACATATATTTCAAGTAGGAATTTTAACATCAAAAGGCAGCTAAATGTTTGTCTTAATGAACATGGGATGTAGGGGAATGTGTGGTCAAATATGTCTTCCCTATGAAAAGCATGCTTCACAACTCATTTCTTCAAATCTGTGCATTATCCCTTTCAGTTTGTATCATATTGCAGACAAACACAAAATCTGCGTAAATTCCACGATACAGTAAGACCAGTAGCATATCTGATATTTTATGCATGTCCTGACAGCAAAATAGCAGGATGCTGTGGAATTCTTATGAGCTATTTTATTAGACTAATTTTTTTATCTTTGGAAACTTTGTATGTAATTAATAAATGTATTATTCCCTTTACTTCAGATGGATTATCCATGCTATGAAGCATGAATTGAAGATCCGTGCTGGGGATATGCCAGCCAAGGACTTATACCAGATGTCCCCTAGTGAAGTGAAGCAGCTTCTGATGGATATTCTTCAACCACAGCAACAGGGAAGGTAACAAGATGCGTGGGTTTGTGGCACCTGTTTTCATTCATAATGGGCTGATCAAGTAATTTTCATTTTTGAACTACTTTGTATACATCTGAAATCACCAGGCATCTGCAATCAGTAATATACTTCTTTAAGAAAAGGTAGCAAAAATGCACTTATTCATTCTTTCACCTGTGTCCAGATTCTACAATTGTTTCTTCCATATTGCATTTTCCCTTTTCAGCTTTATCTTTGCGGAAGTCCTACTTTACAGTAGTAAGTAATCTCTATACTTTGGCAGTAATGTGAAGCATTACATTCTTTGATGTGCAGAAAGGCAAAAATTGCTCAATACCATCTATTGTAAGTAACTTTGAAGGACAGTTTGTCTGCTGTTCAGTGCCTTCTTTCTTGTAGCTTATTATATGAATTAAGAACAGATGTTCTCTAGAATTCTCAAGAGATAACAGTGTTGCCTGAAACCTGTAATCTTTTCTCCAAGGTGTAACCAGCTGCCAAAAAGAGCATTCATTGTGATACAAAGTGTGCAAGATAAAAGTTAAAACTACAATATTTCCACTTAACAATATTGATAGAAGTCAAAAGTCCTCCTGTAGGTTGTACTTCTAGTTAAGTTAAACTTTGGCAAGTAATACTGCTGATAATTTCTGTAGTCCTTGACTGAATGGATTATGGTCTTTTATCTCAACAAAGAGGAAACATACCACACATCATACTCCTTATGTTCCTGCTCAGTTCAAAAACGCATTCCGTTTTTTTTCCCCCCAAGAAAATGAGAAACGAGCTCCGTAAATTGGTGTCTGCTCTGTGTTTTCCAATTTGTGTGATGTAGAACGTTTCAGTCCAGCTATGTACTCTGTCTCCCACGTGCTTTTCAGTGTCTCAGTCTGTGGTTATTAACGCTTGCTGTTTAGTTGCTGGCTCTACTCATGTTGATATTGACATTCTTCCTCTAAAACCTTAGCAAGACAACCCTCGGTTTCTCTTTGCAGCATTTTTCATTAAATATTATGCTATTTAGGAAGCAATTAGGTCAATCACAGTAAGCAATTCAAGCACCATCTATCATTAGAGACCTTACCTGAGTTGTCACAGTGCCTTCTGCTTCTGATTCCTTTAACATACTATAGCTGGGTCAGCAAAGAGCACTCTTCTGGCTGATTTTCTGAGGATGAAGATTCTTTTTTGGGGGTTATCTGAGTACAAAAGCTAGCCAGCATGTCCTTCAAAAATTTCTATCTTTATCCTGCATGCACAGTATTACTGGCTCCTTACCCACTAGTGACTTGTTTTTAAAAGTTCTTTTCCTGCCAGGAAATACAGAACACTGTCTCCTTACGTTTTCTTTCTGTGACAGTTTTTCCTATTTTCATGATACTATATATCACTGCCAATTAGTCTGTCACACATGAAAGGCTAGTGGTTTATTTACCTCCCCAACAGTCTCTCCAAGTTCTCACAGGGGGTAAGATTTTTACAATTTTCTTACACCAAGCTCCAGGATTTGATACCAGATAAATATATAGAGAGATACATCTCTCTTTATATCTCTATGTTGCCAACAGAGTGCTGATTTCTACAGATACTCCTTTTGACCCTTTTTTAATATAGGTCACAAGATTGCAAGTAGCCTTTTTTAAATGGAGCATTGTTCTTTTACTGGTCCAAATAGTTATAAAACTCACTTTGCTCATACAGTTTACAGGACTCTCTTCCTTACCATAGTAATTTAGATAGTTTAGAGAACTTCTGACATCAAATGCTTCTTTCTTTGTATTAAGAAAATAACCTTTTATGTCTATCACAACTTTTTTTGTTTTTATTAATGTCTTCTGGTCCTAGTCCAAGGGCAGGGCTGTACAGAGAATGAGATAGAACTGTCATAGCAGGCACAAGTTTTTGGGAATTCTGTTCTATTGAGAAGTGATTTATGAGACATTTTTTCTTAATTTGTCATGTTAATCCAATACGGTTATACTGGAAGAAAACCTACTGCATATAGGCTTGATCCTGGCAGTGGTAATTAGTACTCAGTACTAAGTCAGAGTTATTGTGTAACAAGTGCCTTAACTTTAAATTTGTTCTCATAAAGCATATCCCAATACCTAGATCTCAAACGTGTTCAGAAGATGCACCACTTAGGAAAAAAAAAAATCACTATTCTTTAAAACAAGCTAACAAAAACCAACACAGTTTGCTCAGTCTTCTAGTGTAGTTGGGACCTACACCAAGAAACTTAAGAAAAGTGTAGGAATTCACACGGGGTTGTCTGAATGAGAGTTGCCTTCTCTGCTCAGACCTTAGAATGACTTCTCACCATTTGTCCGGTATTTAAGATAAAAGTTTTTCAATGCCAAGGTCTTTTTGTTATTTCATCAGGCACACTGGTGTTTGCATAAGTAAGTAATTTTACTGACAAGTAATTTTATCCTGAACATACCAAGTTAATCTAACAAAACAAACTGAGGAAAAACTAAAAAACCAAAAATCTTAGTGCTGAATTTCATTTGGTCTGGGCTAAAAGTTCTGCAAAACAGTTGACCAAGGCATTTCCCTTTTTTTTTTTTTCTCCTTTTTGAACAGCCTACCAGAACCAGGTCTTTGAGATACAGAAAGCCATGTTGCCAAGCACAAATGTAGTTTTCCTAAACAGAAAAGAAAAAAAAATCATCAATGGTAAATAATGTATAATAATAGTGTGTTGATTCCTGTGCTGCAAATATCCAAATACTTTAGGTGTAGAAACTTTCTACCTTTTCCAAATCAGGTGCTTCCTAAAGTACTTGTTCCCTCTTATGATGGTTATAAAGGAGTTGTTTGTGACCTGAGAAGACATGGAACTTTACAAAAA
>VZZY01007255.1:62775-79880 GCA_013400335.1 Eurystomus gularis | reverse complement strand
CGGTGACCTTGGCTCTTCCCGGTGGCTCTGGCCCCGGCAGCCGGCGGGGACGTTTTGCGCGGGGAGGCTTCGTTCGGGCCCGTCGTGGCGTTCCCCGGGGGCAGTCGTGGGGCTGGGGAGCTCTTTAAGCTGGTGGCTGAGGAGATACTGGAAGAAAACGTCAGTGAGCGGCGTGCACGGAGCTGCGGCCTCCCCGGATGCCAAGTGTCGGTGTTTCGGCGGTAGAACCGGAGCCGGACGGTGTGCCGAGGAGGGCGGAGGTTTCAGTTGCGCTTCAGCGTCTAACAAATACATTTAGGGGGGAAAAAAGGACTTTCTTAGTCGTTCCCTTTTAGCCAGTGCACCTGATGGATGAGCACCGGCAACAGACGCTTCCTCGAGCAGCATAAGGGAGGATTTTGCCCCAAGTTTATAGTAACTAAAGCAAAGCCCGAGAACTTTCCCAGTTTTCTCCATCAATAAAGGGACGCTCAGACCACACAGTCCTTTGCAAACCTATTTAGGTGTTTGGTGAAAATCGTTATGTCTGAATGGAAGCCCCCGGAGGGCTCCAGGGAATGTGCTGAAGGTTTGGTTGCCTTTAATGTAGGCTATAATTATGGCTGTAACCCTGCGCTGCAGTACCGGTGCTTAATGAGTTACAGCAGCGCTAATTGCGGCCACCAGACCCTGAGAAGCTGCTGTTGCTGAGGACTGGGCTCAGCAGCACGTTGCTGCTGACAGCAGGTACCAAGATACTCTGTCTTCTGACGGCAAAATGGAATTTGGCCAAATTTCTACTCCTGTTTCAGGATCCTGGGAGACGCGTCACCCTCTGCAGCAGCGTACGCTCGCGGTCACCTGCTGTCTGCTTATAGATAAACCCTCTTGCGCCGTGGCGAGGACCACATGTCCTCCTTTGCGTGGCTTTCCTCTCACGCTCTTACGATAGAACAGCTGATAAGAAAAATATCTGGTGTTCCTGTAGGAATGAGAGTTAAATGGAAGAGGAGGAGGAGAGTAGGTTAACGCTGCCTGCTGACAAACTGGGAAGGCTTTGGAGCATGGCCTCTCCGTTCGCTGGCCCCACAGCGGTTGCTGATGTAATTAAAGATCTAGACACTCAGATAGCTGTAAGTAAACCGCCGGGGCTTGCCACGGAGCCGGCATGCAGAATTTGTCCCGGGAATCTGCGCATCCCCTTAGTTTTGTGTTCAGGGATCTTAACCGCACGTGAAGGGTGCGATAAGATCTGGAAATAAATGAGCCAAATGACTTTATGCTAATAAAGTGCTTTCTGCTGAGGGATTTTGGAACTTTCTCCCCTGCATGGTGGGTAAGAGTTCCTGCTTTGTGGATCTGTAAAGGGAGATGTGGGGCGAACAGCCTGAGCTAAAACCTGAGTCTGTGAAGTCCCTCCTGACCTTGTGCTGAGCTCCTCATCCAGCAAAGCCAGCTGAGGGGTTTGAGGGTGTGAGTGTAAAGGTTTTCCATTGTTAATTCAGTAAAATGGAGCCAGAAGCTTGCTGCAGGCACTGTGGAGATGTGTCTTGGGTATAAATTCTCTGGAAAGGGCTCCGTGTCGGTGGGCGCAGCAGTGCATGAGCAGTGCCTGGAGTGAAGCGCTAAAGCCACCACTTCTAAGTGCTCCCGTGTGATGTCTGGTTTGTGTTTTGATGTGAATTAATCCCCACTAACAAAGCTTGCTCTGATGAGGGGAAAATGTCTGTTTTGTCACTCGGGCAGCAGAGGCAGGCTTTGTCTGCTTGTGTGCCAGCGTGCTGTGAAGCTCTTTCAACACCGCGAGTGAGTTCACCCTGTGACTGGCTCTTCAGGATCAGGATCTCCCACCTCCAGGCCCAACAGCAGCTGTATTTACATCAAACCATTCCTTAAACCCCTTCACAGGCAGACCTGTCACTGCTGCCCACAGCACTTGTAAGGGTGGAAGGTGCAGGGGTTGGACGAGTGTCCTTGTATGGGAAGGACAGAGCAGAGCTTCGTCCAGCCCCGGGGGTGTTTAGAGCCTTCCAGCCATGACAGAGCAGCTGTGTCAATCTGAGTGTCAGCTTGGTGGCCGATAACTTGAATAACTTCAGGCACTGAAGGGTGAACCTGGAAGAGCTGAGTAACCAGTTCAGCCACCACCTCTGGTTCACCATTAAGAGCCTGGTAAATCTGACGCCGTTTCCTGTGGCTGTTGAGTGCCTGGTATGGGAAGAACAAACAGAGGGTGTAGATGTGAGAAGGCTCTGGGGGGACCTTATACTGACCTTCCAGGACCTGAAGGGGCCTACAAGAAGGCAGGGGAGGGTCTGTTAACAAGGGTTTGTAGTGATAGGACAAGAAGTAATGGTTTTAAGCTAGGAAAAGATAGATTTAGGTTGGATATTAGAAGAAAGTTCTTTAGCATGAGGGTCATAGAGCACTGGAACGGGCTGCCCAGAGAGGTGGTGGAGGCCCCATCCCTGGAGTCATTCAAGGTCAGGCTTGATGAGGCTCTGAGTAACCTGACCTAGGTAGATGTCCCTGCTTGTGTAGGGAGGTTGGACTGGATGACCTCTGGAGGTCCCTTCCAGCCTGAAACATTCTATGATTCTATGTGTGTTTGTGTTTCTCTCACGTTACCCCTGTGTACCCAGACTTGCGCTCTCAGCACCGAAAAAGAACCCTGTGTTGTCAAGGCCTCATCAAGGGATTGCTGCGGGTCAGGCTTGATGTGAGGCGTTGCCAAAACAGGGCCTCCATCCTGCAGCAGACACCCAGGGGGGCCTGAGCCCCCCCTTCTCCTCAGGAGCGTGGTGATGAAGTCTCAAACGCTGCGCCTGCTGCTCCCCTGCACTGCTGCCACAGCAGCAAGCTGTGTCCTTCAGTTCAACCTTCTTTGCAAGGTCTCTTCCTCGAAGCTGTTTGTGGTCCAAGGGAGACGGGTTCAGAACAGCCCCGAGCAGGGGGCGAGGGGTGGATGTGAGCGGGCAGGTTGGTGCCACTGCGCTTCTCATGGTGAACTTCACGTTCATACACCAGGGAAGGTTTCCTTGTCTTCTAGCCATTGCCCCTCCCTTCTTGCTGCACCCAGACAGGCCCAGTCCTCTCTACGCCTCTGGGACCCCTCAGGACCTTGTGGATTACTCTGGACAAAGCCGTGATGGCCCCGTTGAATTCCTTCTCTGTTTGCTAACTGAATTCCATTTCCTTTTCCAGTTGATTGGTTTGGGTCCCCACAACCCCAAGAAGAAGCAGGACCTAGATAAGCTTTATGATCTAAAAGCTAAAGCCCAACAGATTATGAACCAGTTTGGCCCTTCTACCTTGATCAACCTCTCCAACTTCTCCTCGATAAAGCCGGAACCAGCCAGCACTCCCCCGCAGAGCTCCATGGCCAACAGCACCGCCGTGGCGAAGATGCCCGGGACGCCCGGTGGAGGAGGACGGCTCAGCCCCGAAAGCAACCAGGTAATTTCATCCCCGGCTTTAGGACAAGGCAGGAGATGCTCAGACCTGCCTGGGGCTTAATTCTTCTTCCTTAAACCGCTGGTGAAAACTTAATGTCTATTAAAGTATCGGTTACTGAGTGAGCAAAACCCTTCCTGGATTCCTTCCCTCCCAGGCACTTTTGAGCTGGCTGAGGTATGGACGCTGTAGGCGTGGAGATTTTTTCAGTCCTGGGAAACTGTACATTGGGGCTAAAATTCTTTTAAAGCGCGGTTTAGACAGGAGAAAAAAAAGTGCAGGTTTGCAGCCTCCTTCCTGCTGGGGTGGGGTGAGAGGCAGCATCACTGCTGGGAGCTGCTGACTTGCGTGTCATGGTGTGGAGTCTGTGAGGTGTGTGAAATACTCAGCTGCTGCCCAGCGAACGCTCCGGGAACGTACCCTGATCGCTCTGGGCAGCGTTCTAGACCCTGACACAGGCACAGCTGGAGGGAACCAGGAAGGGCAGGAGTATGGGGCCTGTCAGAAAGGTGGGGACAGACTTTTGAGCAGGGCCTGTTGGGACAGGACATGGGGGGATGGTTTGAAACTACAAGAAGGACATTTAGACTAGAGAGAAGGAAGAGATTTTGACACTGAGGGTGGTGAGCCCCTGGCGCAGGTTGCCCAGAGAGGTGGTGGCTGCCCCATCCCTGGCACCATTGCAGGTGAGGTTGGCCGGGGCTCTGAGCAACCTGCTCTGGTTGCAGATGTCCCTGCTCCCTGCAGGGGGTTGGACCAGATGACCTGTGATAACTTCATCCATATCCAAGATTAAGTGTCCTGCTGTT
This sequence comes from Eurystomus gularis, assembly GCA_013400335.1. Lineage (NCBI taxonomy): Eukaryota > Metazoa > Chordata > Aves > Coraciiformes > Coraciidae > Eurystomus > Eurystomus gularis. The sequence continues at coordinate 75,639 of VZZY01007255.1, read as the reverse complement.
AATGAGCAGCAGGACAGTTTTGGCTCCCTGCCCTGTTTGGGCTGCGAGAGTCCTGCCTTCTGCCCTGGAGTGACCCAGCACTCGCGTGTCTCTGTTTCCATTTGAAACACTAAAGCTGATAAGCACTAGAGCCATGGAAATGCTTCCTTTGTGCCCCAAGCACAAATTTAGTCCCTGATACAGTACTGGCACTTGTTGTTTGCCCCTGAAAACTTCTCCTTCTCCTTTGGCCCCTCTTCCCAGCAGCTCTGCTTCAGCTAGTGCCCTTTTTGGGCCAGTTTAGAACAGGAGATTTCTTTGTCCTGGCCTGCTGCATTCCACTTGCTGTTCAGAGCAACCACTGGGGCTTGAAAATGACTCCTTCACACCTGATATTTCTTATCTCTGCCATTCCTGAGCTGATAACATGTCAACACCCGTGACTGTGGCCTGGGGATGACGGGGGAGGTTTGTTGTGCCTGGGCTGTGTGGGCAGCTGCCAAAGCTCAACTGGGGAAGTAAATTGTTCCTCTTCTCCCACACACTCAGGTTTTAACCAAGAAGAAATTGCAGGACCTGGTGCGTGAGGTGGATCCGAACGAGCAGCTGGATGAAGATGTGGAAGAAGTAGGTACCAACCTGTGGCAGGGGCTGCGGAAAGAGCTAAGCAGGGATTTTTCCCGCACCGGTGGCCCTTTGTCCAAGGCAGGGAGGGTTGGTTCATTTTACACGTCTGGATTCTTGGGTTCGCTGCAGCCTTCAGCCATCCATGTCCATTTCTGCGTCCCCGTGTCAAAAAGGGTTTTAAAACGGCAATTGTAGCAAACACCTTTGAAATACTGGCTTCTGAGGGTTTGTTTTCATACTTTCAGCATAATTTGAGCTGCTTGGGGCTGATAAGCCTGGTTGTTGTCCTTGTTCTGCCCTAGATGCTGCTGCAGATCGCCGATGATTTCATCGAGAGCGTGGTGACGGCCGCCTGCCAGCTCGCACGGCACCGCAAGTCCAACACCCTGGAAGTCAAAGACGTCCAGCTGCATCTTGGTGAGTGATAGTTTTTGTCCCCCTCAGCTGGGAGCTGGGCACACGCCCTGAAGTCAGGGCACAGCCACGGTGTCGGGGTGGAAACCTGTGAGTAGCTACAGTGAGTAGTCCTGAGGAGAAAGACTTGGGGGTGCTGGGTGATGAAAAGCTCAAGAGGAGCCAACAGTGACCTCGCAGCCCAGCAGCCAACGTCCTCCTGGGCTGCATCCCCAGCAGCGTGGGCAGCAGGGCAGGGAGGGGATCCTGCCCCTCTGCTGCGCTCTGTGAGACCCCCCTGCAGTGCTGGGGCAGCTCTGGAGTCCTCAGCACAGCAGAGACATGGACCTGGTGGAGCGGGGCCAGAGGAGGCCCCAGCAATGATGGGAGGGTGGAACCTCTGCTGGGAGGCCAGGCTGGGAGAGTTGGGCTTGTTCAGCCTGGAGAGGAGAAGGCTCCAGGGAGACCTTGGGGCCTTCCAGTATCTGAAGGGGGCCTATCAGAAAGCTGGGGAGAGATTTTTCACAAGGTCTTGTAGTGATAGGACGAGAGGTAATGGCTTCAAACTGGAAGAGGGGAGGTTTAGATTAGATGTAAGGAAGAAGTTCTTCACTCTGAGGGTGGTGAGACCCTGGCACAGGTTGCCCAGGGAAGCTGTGGATGCTCCATCCCTGGAGGTGTTCAAGACCAGGTTGGGTGGGGCTTGGAGCAACCAGGTCTAGTGGGAGGTGTCCCTGCCATGGCAGGGGGGTGGAACGAGATGATCTTTGCGGTCCCTTCCAACTCAAACCATTCTGTGATTCTGTGGTTCTACAGCTTTGTTTCTACTTAATAACGAGCAGATGGACGAGGTGTCTGCCCCTGACCACCCCCTCTCGAAATCTCACAGCCCCAGCACAGGGACTTGCGTCTTTACAACCTTTAATGCTGTGGAGCCTCTGCTGCTCTGCTTTTCTGAAGCTTTTATAGCCACTGTGCAGATCAGCAGCTCCAGGCTGTGCTGCCGCTATACATGGGTGGTGCCGAGGCCACCTTTGCAATGGGCGCTTGGGGCAGAGCACGCTGACCTGTGCTCTCTCTTCCAGAGCGTCAGTGGAACATGTGGATCCCGGGCTTTGGTTCTGAAGAAATCAGGCCCTACAAAAAAGCCTGCACTACAGAAGCTCACAAACAGGTAAGGAGCCCTTGTGAGCAACCAGAATTGCGTGGTAGAAGCGTGATATGGAGACGGTGGCCTTGGACTCCTGGCATGATGTGAGTTTGTGGCTTCATCCAAGTGGTTTGGACTTGAAATAACTTTCACAGTCTCCTTGCTGGTTTGCGCACAGCAGATTTTTCAGGACTTTGAGGAGCCTGTCAGAAAGATGGGGACACACATTCTAGTAGGGCTTGTTGTGGCAGGACAAGGGGGGATGGGTTTAAACTAAAAGAGGGGAGATTCAGGGGAGAGAAGGAAGAATTTTTGATGCTGAGGGTGGTGAGAGCCTGGCCCAGGGTGCCCAGAGAGGTGGTCGCTGCCCCATCCCTGGCACCATTGCAGGTGAGGTTGGCCGGGGCTCTGAGCAACCTGCTCTAGTTGCAGATGTCCCTGCTCCCTGCAGGGGGTTGGATGGGATGGCCTTTAAAGGTGCCTTCCCACCCAACCCATTCCGTGATTCTGTGACTGAGGTTGCTCTGGCTCCTCTGCAGTCACGCAGCGGTGGCTGCACCCGCGGAGGAGCAGCAGCACTCGCTGTCTGGGGGGCAGCACAACTTGGAAGGGTTAAACACCAGCTGAGAGCTGCAGACAGTAAATTGTCAGCTGTCCTTTTGTGTATCGGAAGAGCAATGAAGCTGGTGAGGGGTCTAGAGTGCAAGTGTGGTGAGGAGCAGCTGAGGGACCTGGGGGTGTTGAGCCTGGAGCAAAGGAGGCTCAGGGGAGACCTTCTGGCTCTGCACAACTCCCTGACAGGAGGTTGGAGCCAGGTGGGGTCGGGCTCTTCTCCTAAGGAACAAGTGACAGGACAAGAGGAAACTTGCCAGCCCTGGGTGTTGAGAGGAGCACAGGTGCTTCCTTTTCCCAGAGTCCCAGCATGGGGGGGCTGGAAGGGACCTCTGGAGATCACCTCGTCCAAGCCCCTGCTCCAGCAGCTCACCCAGAGCAGGGGGCCCAGGATCGTGTCCAGGCACCTTTGGAATCTCTCCAGAGAAGGAGACTCCACAACCTCTCTGGGCAGCCTGGGCCAGGCTCCCACACCCTCACACCAAGGAACTTTCTCCTCCAGCTCCGGTTTGGGACCCCATTAAGATTCAAACAGACTTGAAAGACCTGTGTGGAAACGAGTCGGGCAGTGTCCTGGGGGAACCCGAGACACCTCGTTCCTGCACGGCGACAGGTTCTTCTGCACTAACCTTGTCTGAGACGCTCGGCTTCCCACGTTCTTCTCTTTCTTGTTACAGAGAATGGCACTGATTCGCAAAACCACCAAGAAATAACCCCTGGGAAGAGCCGGGAGAAGACGCCAGTGCATTTTGGGACATCCCCTTCTCCACTGAAGCCTCCACAATGCCATCCATGGGATATTTTTTTTAATGCTTTACAGAGAAGCATATATTTTTTATTAACAGTGCAGCAATATCTTGACTTTATGAGGAGATCTGCCAAAAAACATTCTACGCCCCCTTCCTCATGCCCCCTAAGAGCGCGACGTATCTCAAAGACTTTTATTTGTGACTTGAAAGTGGTTTATCGTATAAGTGATTATCCAAGGGACAGAGCATTTGGTCTTGTGTGGGACAGTATTAGAAGCATCTCTAGAGGTTTTTTGTTTCCTCCTTCCTGCCCCTACCTGCTCCAGTACTTTGTAACGTCAGTGTTTATATAAATACTTGCGTTTGTTTTACATGAATAAAGAAATTATTAATCTAAACCGGTGGCACAGCCTCGTGCTCTTCAAACCGCCTGTGGAGGGATCGCAGGAGATCCCGGGCAGCCTCTGCCCTGCCTGGGTCTGCGCGTGGTGCTGCTCTGCCGAGAGAGCTGCCCTGGGGTTTTGAGTGGGTTGGGTGGATTTGGCCCGTTCTGGTGGGGCTGGGCAGGTGCTTCCCCTCCTCACGTCCAGCCCAAGGTGAGGAGTTTCCCCACTGTTTGAACCGTTAGTGGCTGGAAAGCTGCCTGGTGGAGAAGGACCTGGGGGTGTTGGTTGCCAGCTGGCTGAAGAGGAGCCAGTGTGTGCCCAGGTGGCCAGCAGCATCTTGGCTTGGGTCTGCGCCAGTGTGGCCAGCAGGACTAGGGCAGGGATCGTCCCACTGGACTGGGCACTGGGGAGGCCACCCCTCGAATCCTGGGGTCAGTTTTGGGCCCCTCACTCCAAGAAGGACCTTGAGGGACTGGAGCGTGTCCAGAGAAGGGCAACAAAGCTGGGGAAGGGTCTAGAGCAGGAGTGTGGTGAGGAGCAGCTGAGGGACCTGGGGGTGTTGAGCCTGGAGCAAAGGAGGCTCAGGGGAGACCTTCTGGCTCTCCACAACTCCCTGACAGGAGGTTGGAGCCAGGTGGGTTTGGGCTCTTCTCCCCAGGAACAAACAACAGGACAAAAGGAAACAGCCTCGAGTTGCATCAGGGGAGGTTGAGGTTGGAGATGAGGAACAATTTCTTGCTGGCAAGGGCTGTGAAGGGCTGTTTGAGGCTGGGCAGGGCAGTGGTGGAGTCCCCATCCCTGGAGGGGTTTCCAAGCCGTGGAGATGTGGTGCTGAGGGCCATGGGTTAGTGGTGCCCTGGCAGTGCTGGGGGAACGGTTGGACTCAATGAGCTTAAAGTTCTTTTGCAACACAAACGATTCTGTGGTTCTAGTTGGAGTGGGACGTGGTGACTGAGCACAAGCAATCCAGGCCATCCTCATTCTCTGCCTGCCAGGACAGAGAGAAAGGTCCCATCTCCTGCCTGTCCCTGCCCGCTCTGCTCGATATCTGCTGGAGATGCCGCAGGTGCTGTTTGCCGTGGTGAGCTGAGCCGCATCTGCAAACCCCCGCACAACGGGGATGCTCACGGGCACCCCGGGGCCCGTCCCCCCGGCCCGACTCGCTGCTGGGGCCCTACTGGGGAAACCACCTGGGCTGGAGCAGTTCAGAAACCAGTACGGGCTGTCCTGAGGAGCCCGGGGAGCGCGACAAACGCCTGTCTTAGGGGTGCTGGGTGGAGGGAAGCTGGTCCTGCTGGACGTGGAGATGTTCCCTGGAGTGGCGGGAGGAGCTGCAGTTCAAACCCTCCCGAGCATGGAGGAGCCCAGCTCTGAGCGAGCAGGGCAGGTAGTAAAGGGGTTTCAGATCTTCTGCAGGACCCGGGGTGCTGGGAGGAGCTCTGGTTCCTCTCTGGGGGATGGGGCCAGCCTTGTAGAAAGGGGTTTGGAGAGAGCACAGGGGAGCAGGGGGGACACCCACCTCTGCAGGCGCTGCCCCATCCCACCTGGAATTCACCCTTCCCACCAGCAGCCTCGGCACCCCTGGGGTTTCCCCTTCCCCAAGAAAACACGGGCAGGTGGAGGGGTGAGGGGGGTGTTTAATGTGCCCTCACTGCTCCCACCGCTCTCCAGCTGCTCCATCACCACCTCACCTCCTGCGCGTCACCGCGGGCAGAGCCCAGCGTGTCCCAGTGTCCCCAGCTCTAGCATGAGCATCTCTTCCGCTTCTCTTCCTTCTCCGGCGCCTGAGCCCTCCGTGGCGCGGGCAGCGGGACGCTGCTCTTCACCCCGTCCCACGCCTCGGTGGCCGCCAGCCGCCCCGTTTGCAGCGCCTGGTAGATGGCCAGCGTCAGCATCTGGAAAGCCTGGACCACGTTGCTGGCGTCCTTGGCCGAGGTCTCGACGTACTGCACCCCCAGCGAGGCTGCCAGCTTCTCCGCCTCCTTCCTGCCCACCCGCCGCTGCTCCGCCAGGTCACTCTTGTGCCCCACCAGCAAGAAGACGATGCGGAACGGCTGGACCGTCTCCGTCACCTCCCGGTGCCACTGCCGGATGCTCTCGAAGGACGCGCGGTTGGTGAGGTCGAAGAGCAGCATCCCCCCGGCCGAGTTGCGGTAGTAGGAGCGAGTCACGGACCTGGGGCACAGAAACGGGGTGAGCAGCCCCCGGGGCTCCCCTGTGCCACCTCGAGCAGCATCTCCCGTGCTCACAGAGCAGCCTCGGCCACGTCCTGGCCCCTGCAACCGGCCCGTTGCTCCCAAGCCACCCTAAGAGTGAGAAGGACTGGTCCTTCGGCTGTGTGAGGAAGTGGTCCAGGCAGCTCTGTCCCTGCTCAGCCACTAAAGCTCATGTCCCCTGCAGTCACAGCCCCTGGAGCTGTCCCGGATCCTGCAGCCATGTCCCGGAGCTCTCCCATCCCTGCAGCCATGTCCCAGAGCTCTCCCATCCCTGCAGCCACAGGCCTGCCATTCTCCTGTCCCCAGTAGCCACATCCCCAAGCTCCCCTGTCCCCAGCCTGGCCAGGGTGAGCAGCCCCAGCAGTGAAGGGTGAAGGCTCCTGGCAGCTGAGCTGAGGAAGCCACTTTGCCCAGGTCCCAGTGGGCTCCCAGCCTCATCCCCCAGCGCTCTGCAGCTGGTGGGGAAGAGGAGTTCTTGAGGGGGAGCAGAGGAGCACTGCCGGGGGTCCTGTAGTCCCTTTGGAGCTGCAGCCAGGGCTTACAAGGCAACCTCATGGGCTCCTTTCCCTGGTGCCACCCTTGGCTTTGGCTCATCTGGGCCCCTGCAGCCTGCCCGGTGCTGGGCAGCGGGGTTCCTCACCTGCAGGGCTCCCCAAAAGCAAAGGGTTGGTGGTGGTGAGGACACGGCTGTACCCAGGCCCTCCCCAGGGCTGGGATCACAACATCCCACCAGCCCCCTCCCCAGACCCCAGGGGACACCCGGCTCCATCACCCCTTCCCACACCATGGCCAGAGCCAGACCCACCTGAACCGCTCCTGCCCGGCCGTGTCCCAGAACTGCAGCTTCACCTGCAGCCCCGGCTCCAGCTCCACGTACTGGACGTAGAAATCCACCCCCACCGTCTGGTTGACGGCGTCCAGGAAGATGCCCTCGGTGTAACGCTGCAGCAGCGAGGACTTCCCCACCGTCGAGTCCCCCAGCATGATCACCCGGAACTGGAATTGCCATCGCGGCTCCATCGGCACCTCCGACGCCTGCTGGGACCCGCTGCCCCCGCACCAGGAGCGTGTCCGGGCAGGCAGCCTCCGCTCCCCCACCCAGGGGCGTTCCCTCCCGGGGTGCTGCGTGGCCCAACTGGAGCCTCTTTGCTCCCTTCCTTTGGGCTCCATCCAGTTGGAAGCACTCAGGGGGGGCCTGCTCCCATTTTCCCAGGGGGGTGACCCTGGGACAGGAGGCCCACCAAGTGACACAGCCACTTACAGACATGGGGGGACGTTGTTACCCCCCCCCCCCAGAGCACAGCATCCCCCACGCCGTGGGCTGAGCATGGCGGTTGTGTCCCTGCCAGGGGTCTGGCACTCGGCGAAGCCTTTATTTAGCGTGGAAAAGCTACAGGTTTATTAAAAGCACTCTTGCAGGGGAGCATTATTGTTTCAGAGACCCCAAATTAAGGCTTGGGAGAAAACCAAGCCCAGGGGGTGCTGGGTGGGGAGGGAAACACCCCCACGGTGGAGGGTCCTGCTCAGCACTGGCAGCGCTCCCGGGGCTCCCTCCGTGCCCGAGTCCGGCAGCGGCTCTGGCTGGGGATGAGCCTGATGCCACCACAGCCCCGGTGAGGGGCAAGACCCCCCTGGCCCCCCATCGCCCGCTGGATGCCCCCCGCCAGCATCTGGAAGGCCAGCTCCACGTTGAGGTTGCTGCGGGCCGAGGTCTCGACGAAGGCCATGCCCAGGGTGGCGGCCATGCGCCCGGCCTCCTCCGCCGACACGGCTCGCTCGGCCACCAGGTCACACTTGTGTCCCACCAGGACGAAGGCGGGGGGCCGGTCCCCGGCTGCTTCGTGGTACCACTCGGGGACGTGCTCGAAGGACGCCCGGTTGGTGACGTCGAACACCAGCAGCACCCCCGCCGCGCTCCGGTAGAAGGACCTGGTGATGGACCTGGGCACACCAGGGCAGGGGGGGTTTGGGGACCACCCCGGCACCCCCCCAACACTTAATTCCCTGGGATGGGGCTTGGGGGATTTTGGAATCCCAGTGGGGAGACCTGCCTGGACCATTTGCACCCCCCCGAGACTGGGGGGCTCCAGGGGAGATTTCGGGGGTTTTACAGAGACTCTGGGGTCCCTCTGTCCCCACCACAACCCGGGGTGCAGCGGGGATGGGGCAGCACCCACGAGTGGGTGCCAATAGGGCCGAGCTCTGGACAGAAACAGGGCACCCCCAGACCAACCCTGGGCCCCCGAAAAGGCTCCCAAGGATGGGGGCAGCGCGGGACCCCTTGCTCCAGTGACAACCCTCCATTTTCAGCCCTTCATGCCCCATTTGAGCCTCGTTCACACTTCCAGGAGCTCCTGGCTCTGGCCTGATGCAATCAGGAGGGAAATCACCCAGCCCACAGCACCCCAGGACCCGCACCCAACTCTGCTCCCTTGGCAGCTCCCCAAAACCTGCTCCAGCTTCGCCGCAAGCTCAGCGCAAGGTTCCACCAGCCTGGACCATTTGCACGTCACAGCAAGCCATCGCCACCTGTCCCCACACGCCCAACCGGGGACTTTACACCCACCCCAGGGTGGGGGGAACGAGTCAGTGGGTGCTGGAGTCCCACCTGGGCTCCGTGTCCCCATCCCCACCTCACCTGAACCGCTCCTGGCCGGCCGTGTCCCAGAGCTGGAGCTTGGCCTTGCCGGCGGGCGGCAGCGGGACGGTGCGGCTGTAGAACTCCACGCCAACGGTGGGCCCGGTGGTGGCCGTCCCCACGCTCCCCACGGCCGGACCCTCGGCGAAGCAGTGCAGCAGCGAGGACTTCCCCACCGCCGCGTCCCCCAGCACGATGACGCGGAACTGGTAGTGACCCCTGGGGTCGGGGTCCCGCGGGGGACCTGTCAGCGGCTCCGCGCCGGTGGCCGTGCCCATCGAGGCTGGATCCTGATCTGGCTTTGCTGGTGGAGCTGGGGACACGTCTCCACCCTTGTCCCCACCCCGCAGCACCTTCCCTGGGGACAGGGACAGCTCTGGCCTCGCAGTCACCTGGGCAGACAAACAAAGCGTCCTGAGGAAGAGGAGAAGCTGCCAGGTCTGTCCTCATCCTCCTGTTGTCCCCGGACGTTGGGTTTGGCGTTGTCACCTGCCAGCTCTGTCCCACTGGTTTTGGTGACCAAGACAGTGACAGCCAAGCTGCGGGTGTAGAGAGGGGCCGGCACCACCCAGGAAGCCAAAATCCTGGGAGAGCTGAGCTCTGTGGGACAAGGTCTCCCGAGTCCCCATGGGGAGAAGGGAAAAGGGATCGGAGGCACCAGCTCAGGACAAAGGTGCTCTCTGCAAACAGCCGGAGTCACCCACAGCAGCGCCGGGGACTTTGCCATCGCCCGGCCCTCCCCCTCCGCAAGCCTGTGTGGGGACTGGAACAGACTCGCTCCAAAAGCTCCATCCACCTCCAGTCTCTTCTCCATGGTGAGAGAAGGAGCCATGAGACACCAGATGTTGGCAACATCTTCTGTGGGACGCTGCCTGGCCCTGGGCAGGAGCCATTCGTGCCCCTCCGTGACGTCCCTGCGTGCCCAAGGACCCACCACTCCAGGCTACCAGAGGAAGCTCCAGCAGTGGGTGTTGCTCCAGCTCCAGAACTACGCAGCTCTGGCATGCAAAGGGCTTCACCTCAGCTCCCTCAGGTGGTAACTCCAGGTTATGAGGAGCACCAACTTGTACAGGAAAAAAAATGGTCAAGAGACCCCGATTTCCAGGAGAAAAGCCCATCCGAGCTGTGCACCAGCTGCCCGGAGATCCAGCCCATGGAACAGCCACGGGAGAAGCGACAGAAACCCACCTTGAAGGATCTGGGATTTCAGGCAGGAGCAGTTGCTCCTGTTTCGGTTCAGGGTCACCCACAGCACGACACTGGGATGAGGACCTCCCCAGCACTGTCCACCCAGTGCTCCCAGCCCCAGCTGAGCGCAGTCACGCATCGCCCCAGAGCAATGCTCCCAAACACCAGCACAGGAGACAGCGAGAACTTCAAGGGATTACATTTATTCACCCTCAAAATAGTTTATTTTATATCCGGACCCTCCTCCAAGCTCTTCTCATAGACCGTTCTTCCATGCTGAGTGTTTCAACGGGAGCTTGAGCAGCACCTGGAGGACAGGAGCGGCTGTTCCCACCCAGGGGAGCTCACGGCTCAGGAAGGAGCCGGGATCTGGCTCCGCAGAGCTCCTGCTGCTGGAGAAGGCTGGAAAAGAACCAAGTCCTGCACTGCAGCACTCCGAAGCCCTCAGGAACCAGGTCGTCCCAGCTCACATGCTGCTTCCACCTGAAAAGGGGATAAGAACCAGTCCAACCTGGATGAGGAGCAGTTGGACTCACACCTCACCTGCACCATGCAGTAGTTTTGGCCACTTCACGCCTGACCTCAGCCCCATATCCGCAGGATTCATCCAACAGTCTCCAAAGGAAGGAGTCATCACTGACCAGGCTGGTGTGGTGCGACCGAGCTCATGGACATGATCTCAGGGACGCTGTTCAGGTAACAGCCTGCCCAGTTAGGAACCTTACTGATCGTGGGCTGGTTTGGGTTGGAAGGGACCTTTCAAGGTCAGTTTGTCCAACCTCCCTGCACTGAGCACAAACATCTGCAACTCCAGCAGGTTGCTCAGAGCCCCGGCCAACCCAACCTGGCTCTATGGATACATGGAGTCCATCATTCCCACTGGCACAGCCCAGGTTAAGGACAGGCCGCATCCAGCACAGGCGGTCAGCTTGACCTGTCCTTTGTCCCCCGGGAGCGGTGAGCTCCCTCTCCAAACCTCAAACACCCGGCAATGACCCACAAAGGCCACTCACGTGCTCTGTGTCACAGCTTCCCCACGACTTCGGCCCCAAGGAACACAAACCAAGTCCCTTGACAAGGGCTCAGAAGGTCTCCACTGAGGCCTTTTCCACTGAGTAATTCCTGAGGAACACAGGAGAGGGTCTGAAGTCAATGGGTTGCAGACCACATGGAATCAAGGCATCAAACCCACCCCATGCAAACCCCAGCCTGAAGATCTTGACAGCACTTCCACTCTCCACACCCAGCGTTTTTCCCTCCTCTTGACCACGAGGTTCCACTCCCACCCCAACCTTCCCGCAGGAGCAATACCAACACAGCCTGTCTTCCAACTGGCCCCTCAGAGCAGGACAGCACCAGCAAAGAGCCCAAGACCAGTCTGAGTTTTAGTTTTCCTCCTTTTTCGACCACAAGATCGGTATTCAGATCTGATGGGAAAGGGATCTGGAGGGTCAGGCTTCAGAGCTTGGACAAGGGTATTCTGTTCTCACCTTGAGTCTATGCCGAGGGCTCACCATCGTCAGAGCAAGCTCCCAAATACCAAGGAACCCTGGAAGATGTTGCACCATGTCACTGACACGCCTCACCCAGAAACCACGTTGTCCCCGAGGTCCTTCTCTGCAGAGCAGCTTCCAGCAGGTCACCCCTCACCTGTACTGGTGCAGGGGTTATTCCTCCCCACCCAACTCTCCAGCCTGTCCAGGTCCCACTGAATGGCAGTGCAGCTCTGGTTTCTCAGCCACTGCTCCCAGTTCTGGATCATCAGCAAACTGGCTGAGGGCCCACCCTGTCCCTTCTTCCAGGTCATTGACGGCGATGTTGAACATGACTGGAGCCAGCCCTGACCCTGGGGGAACACCACGAGCTACAGGCCTCCAACAAGACTCTGCGCCACTGATCACAACCCTCTGAGCTCTGTCATTTAAATTCCTTAAGAAACATCTGAATTCCTGAAAATATATAGGAGGGGCGAGTGACAGCAAGAGGCAGAAGAGGCCCAGCAGTCAAAGACCTTCCGGTTGCTCTTGCATGTTGTTGGAGAGCTGGAGCTACTGGATGGAGCCACAGCTCTTGGATAAACATGCGCTGAGCTCACCTGGCAAAGGCTCAGATGGAGCAAAAGCAAAGGGATTGACTGGCTTTGGATCCAAACCGACCCCAGTTCCACGACTAGCCAGGCCCAGGGATGCTGGAGAGGCCAAGTCCCCTTGTCCCACCCAAACACGACTCGACAGAGCAAGAACTAAGGGGAATCTGCAGCTCTTAGTGACTGGAGAGATACTTCTAATGGGCCCAGCCAGCGGGAAATCCTGTCTGCAGGGTCTCACCCCAGTAACGAGCCCTGTGGAGGAGCCACAGCACCCAGAACAAGCTCCACACTGGCAGGACCTGCAAGCAGAGGACCAGGGCTCTGCTCCTCCAGCCACAGGAGGCCACGAGGGCAACAAAATCGCCAGGAAAAGGGGATACTCCAGAGCCTGGATCACGCATCTCACCTGCTCAACACCGCCGAGCCGAGGCCATCACCACACAACGGGATCACCTTCCCCGCCAGGAAGCTGCTGGGGAAGCACAAAGTCTTGAGTTTCAGGTGGATGACAGAAAAAGTATCTTAAAACAACAGAAAAGCTGCGATACCCCCCACCGCCCACCTCCTCCTGCACCGACGCGGACCCCAGAAGCAGGAACTTGGGGTAGCTGCGTTCTTCAAGCAGCAGCACCCCTAGAACCGCCCTCCCAGGGCCACTTTGTATTTTCCCGCAATGTTGCCGGACAGTTACAGAGGCTCAAACTGAGCGGCGACCGTCGAGGAAAATCCCTTCGCTCTCGGCTCCTTTTTGACTGCATCTGCCACAGCACCGAGACAGACGCAGCTTCGACAGGGCCGTGCAGGCCCGCGGGGCTCCTGGGCCCGCAGCCGCCTCTC
>VZZY01007255.1:41492-62695 GCA_013400335.1 Eurystomus gularis | reverse complement strand
CAAGGCCCTGCCGCGGCCGCGCTGCCCTACTCGGCCCATCGGAGCGGCCCCAAGCGCGGAGCAGGGGCACGGAGCCCGCCGGGCGCCGATGCGGTGTGTGCCGAGCGGGGGAGAGCCGCGGAAAGGGCGGATGGCGGCGGATTATCTCCGCCGGCCGCCCCAGCTGCAGGCCCGCGGCCGCCATCGCGCAGAGAGGCGGAAGTGCGGCCGCGGCCGCCTTTTATAGCGCCACAGCGCGGGGGCTGATTGGCTGCTGGGCCGCGCTCTCCCGCAAGGCCTTCTGGGAGTTGTAGTTCGTGCGGCTACGGCGCCCACCCGTCCCGCCGTGACATGTCGTGACATGTCGGGCCGTGCTGTGCCATCCGGGGAGCGGCTGAGGGAGCTGGGGGTGTTGAGCCTGGAGAAAAGGAGGCTCAGGGGAGACCTTCTGGCTCTGCACAACTCCCTGAAAGGAGGTTGGAGCCAGGTGGGGTCGGGCTCTGCTCCCAAGGAACAAGTGACAGGACAAGAGGAAACGGCCTCAAGTTGCACCAGGGGAGGTTGAGGTTGGACATGAGGAACAATTTCTTTGTGGCAAGGGCTGTGAAGGGCTGTGCGAGGCTGGGCAGGGCAGTGGTGGAGTCCCCATCCCTGGAGGGGTTTCCAAGCCATGGAGATGTGGTGCTGAGGGACATGGGTTAGTGGTGCCCTGGCAGTGCTGGGGGAAATGGTTGTTGGTCTCCATGATCTGAAAGGTCTTTTCCAACCCAAATGACTCTATGATTCTGTGCCTTGCCAGGCCGTGCCAGCCCACTCCCCACAGGAACGATGCTCCCCGCTGCTCTGACAGCAGCAAGAGCATGATCTGGAAGTCCCACCCCTGCAGCAGGGGCTAAGCTGCGCTCCCTCAGCCCATCCAATGCATCTCTGGTCTATATGGCACAAAGAGTGTTTCTCTCACCTCCTCCATGCAAGTTCACGGGTTGCTCTTCAAAAAGGTGAAGGCAGCAGCCCCATTTTTCCTACCCCTTCCTCCCTTTAGGAAGGGTGGCGGGGAACACTCCACACTCCGGGAACGAAAGTAAAGTTTTTTGGAGACAAAAGTCTGTCGAAACAATACCTCTGTCAGGCTCCTGGGTCACGAGCCATAATCAGGGGAAAGAATTTGAAAGGAGAGCACCTGCCAGCTGGCTGGAAGGGACTGCTGAAATTTCTGCAGGTCCTGATGCTGAAGAAACCAGGTTGAAAAGACCAAGACTGCCTCCTGCCCTGGAGAAAATGTGGAAAGGATGAGGGACAACAAGTTAGTTTTTAATCTGTTCTGAGCAAAATTCACAGATGAAAAATTCACAATGCTCAGGAAGCAGTTGGACTCAACCCTCCTAAAGGCTTTTCCCAACCCAAACAATTCTATGATGGTACGAATCTCCATTTCACGCTGGTAACCCCACCACAAACATGCCAGAGTACCAATAGAACAAGCCTGGCATCTATTTTAAGCAGGAGTAAGTCTGGAAGTGAGCCTCAAACCTTGTGTGACCAAGCTCTTCCAAAAAAAACCGCTGTCAAAGGTGGTGGGGACAGGTTACAAGCAGCTGGTCCCATCCTCCACCTCCTTCGTGGAGCTTGCAGCTGCTCTGCCAAGTCACGAGGCATTCCCTGGGGAGCCCGAATGGTCCTTGGCACAGCAACTGGCGCAAAGTGAACCGAGAAATCTCCCTGTCAGATCCTAGGGCAGGACAGAAATGGGGAGCTCATTGTAGCAACAAAAAAAACCCCTCTCCCCAAATTCAAACCTTGGTAAACATCAAGTGTTTGAGAAAAGAACCTTCCAAATGCTAAACGGGGAGAATCCCCAAAGAGCAATAGTGAAAACTATCAGATGGATGCTCAGTAGACCTCAGACTGCCACAAGAAGATGGCCGGAGATCCAAAAAGGTGCAGAATAAATCCCACTGCATGTCTGTGGTGCTTGACCACAAGGTCCATGAAGCCCTGACGAAACCTCCCGTCACAGCTGGGAGCCTCACATCAGCCTCTTCCGCAGCGCAGGACGGGGAGCCAAGCAGAAGAGGAGCCAATGCTGGAAGAGGAGCACACGCTTGAAGAGGAGCCAACACTTGAAGAGGCTGCAGTCCCACCACCAGACAGGTGGGAGCAGACAACCCACAGGGAAGAGCTTGATGAAAAACTACCGGTAAGGAAAAGCAAGTGGGAATTAAAGAGGAGTGAGTCCTGGCGGGTTGTGGTGCCTGCGGCTCCTCAGGGATCCCATGTGCTGAGGGGACAAGAGGAACCCAGGCCACGTACAGCTCTCCATCACCACCTTAACTGCATTAATTTGACCCTGGGGATTTTACAGCAGAAGCAGCATGAGATTGTCTGAGAAAACTGGAGTATGCACCAAGCAGCACCCTCAGAACCTTCCCTGCACAACCGACCGCACCTGGTAAAACTCTTGTGACTGGGAATAAGTGCTAAGAAAAACAGAGTCATTTGGAAAATAAAAAGATTATTTTCTGGAGAAACGCTCTAAGCAGGGAAAAAGGTAAAGCAAGTTTTGTCAGGGACATTTTCCGAATGAGCTCTATCTGTTTCCGAACGGAGCGATGGCACGGGAAATTCATATGCTATCCTGCCACCGAGTTCATGTCACGTCCACGCAAATCCCAAGTTAAATCCAGAAACTGGTGTATCCAGTACGCTTTACAAGATGCACTGGGAGATAGCAAGGCTGGAAGGTAAAAATTCCTCTCAGATGTTGTTCAGCAGAAGCTGGGGATTACCCGGTAATGAGAAACAAAGATCAGAGTCAAACATCTCCGTTCGTCAAAAGGGATTCGGAGAAACACCTCAGGGTGTTTGGGACCTCCTGGGTGTGCGGGATATGAACCTGTCTCCTGAAACCAGTCCAAGTAACAGGAATTTTCTTCAGTCAGACACACAGAACACCAGTGAGACACCATTGCTGGCCCCCATCAGATCTCTCAACCCTGGTACAGACCCCGCTTTACTGAAGAAATGGCTTTGGACTCCTCATCCCACTGGAAGCCAGTTGGAATTTCTCCCAAGCCACCCCCAGCACTTACTGTCAAGCTTTTAATTAGCCACATGTTAATGGCAAGCGGCCACCCTGCAGCCTTTTGCAGCTTAGAAACCACCGCTTCATGCCCAACGCCCACGTCCCTCCAGCTCGGCAGTTGGCTAAACACTTTTCAGTCTCTGTGACACAAACGGTAATCCCAGAGTCGCTGCAATTTAATCTAAATTGGATCACCACCGCATCTTCATCAACACGGTGAGAACGCCTGAGTCGTCCCTGTAATTAGGGGTGAACGCTGCACGCTGAAAGGCAGAATGCTTCATCATCTTGGTCGCGGATTTTGATGCAATTTTCAAGAATTACATAATCCCGGTGAGCTTTGATACCACCTGGCACATGAAGATAAAAGCAGAAGTTACCTTATTACGTGGTGTCCTCGTCTTTCATCCCGTGTTACGGTGAATGGTTATTAATCAGGGCTTTTCCTGCGGCCATCCACAAGATACAAAATCCCACACTCTGGTTAACTTGGATTCCAAAGCACGGATGCTACAAAATCCAGAGGACTGCCTCGTTCGTAGCTCCACATAAAAGTCTTCTCTGTGCTTCAGACGCTGCAATAACGGCCGGGAGCTGAAAGCGAACGTTAAGATGAGTAAGTGATATGCAGAAAAAAGCACGGAGATTAACAGCTCAACAGAAACTTGGCCGAGAGCCCCACAAACAACCCCAAAAGGCTGGTTCACACAGCCACGGGACGTGGCCCGAAGCCTCACGTCCACCTCTCTCCTCAAAGGAACTGTGTGAGCTATTTTAAGCTCTGTGGAACCAGTAAACAGTCTTTGGCAGGGAACCTTTGCTGGCCTCTGTATCCCGGATTGTCCTCCATGTAAGGGCCTGACGGGCTGTAGATACCCAGCACTCCTAGAAAGCAGGGGATTATCAATGGATTAATCATTACCAGCTTTCTTTCCACCCCAAAAACAAAAGTGGAGATGAAAACGAGATGATTCTGCCACAGGGTCACTGTCTGTGCGAGGTGCTGCTCTGTGCTAACCAGCTCCACTGTCCTGCAGAGACATGGGTGGATACATTTTATCCATGAATTAGGAATATTGCAGTCGTATCAGTAAAGTAAGGTGGCTTCAGGTCACCTCGCACAGCAAACGGGGAGGGTTGCATTAGAAAAGCTAAAATCTGGGGGGGAAAGAAGGTCTCAAAGAGGAGGATGACGAGCACACAGGGCAGCACTGGTGCAGCACGGTCACGGAACGGTCTAGAAAGCGTTTAACAGCAGAACAGAAATCCCTTCTTTACACCACTGGCGCTTCTCAAGAAGAGGAGCATCACCTGAGCTGACCACAGCAGGAGTAAAAAAGCCCTCTGCGTTCCTCCACTGCCCCTGCAGCACACGCAGCGAGCGCCCGCTTCCTTACATTCCGAGTGGCTGGAGGTCAGGACGCTGGTAACAGCCCACGGCACAGTCAGGTGCAGAGCAGGAGGAAAAAATTCCCAGCAGGGCCTGGCAGCCCTCTCGTTCTGCTCCTCCAGAAAGCTGCTACCTCCGGTCACCGCTCCCCGCGCACTCACAGCGCGTTCACCGCTGCGCTTGACCAAAAGACCCCGGACGGACAACGATACCGCAAGCACGGACACAAAGAAAGGTGTAGCAGAAGTAGGCTTTATCAAAGTATTTAAATTTTGTGGCAAATCTCTCCATTGACATGGGCAGAGGCACTGAAATGCTTTGCAGCAGCAATTTCAGTTCCCCAAACTATTTCTTGGGTAGACATTTATTACAGGTAGTTTATCTGTTTCTATTTCTCAAAGAGTTTAAGGCACAAAAGCCTGAAAAGGGCTTATAACATGTACATAAGTGCTATTATTTTCACTTTCACCTCTAACGCAACATCATTAGCTTAAATATATTGCTTGTCCATCCAGCTTATACAACATCCAGTAGAAAACTGCTTTCCAGGGCAGCAACAATTTGTTGCACAATATATCGATTAGATCGCTCTGACCCGTTTTTGCTGCGAGATCTTCAGTTCCACCATAATCACTCTGACAGGACAGTGGAAGACGCTACAAAATCTTAACATCTTAATGAGACCATCAAGGGGTGTCCACAACGAAAAAAAGGCATGACACACAAAGTAACGAGGCTGCTGGTAAAAGTGTTTTAAGCTGCTTGACCGATGGGGAATTACTTCCTCAGACACTGGTGGAGAAGGAAACCAAACACGTGAGATCACCAGGTAGAAGGCATCGGTCTGTAGTGGTTTGAGAACACTCCGTTCTGTCTTTACTCTCCAAAATGCTGAAGAACACCGAGCTATGAACTTGCTAGCTCAAGAGCACAGCTTTGGTTCAACAGAACATCAGCTTCCACCTACACAGTTCTCTCCCGTGGCTCCAGCCACAGCAACCTTACCCAGTCACTAGAAAGCTTTTGAGACATTTTAGTGGTATCCGACAATTATTTTTTGTTTTTAAACAACGCATTCATGAGAGTTGGGTCAAATGACTGAAGACAGTTAAATGGGCAGCAAAACAGAAAGATGGGCAGGAACCAAAATGCAAAGGGTAATTTTACTTAAAAGACCAACTTTTTTATTGTACGTTGGAGTAGAGTCTTTCCCCTGTGCCAGCTCGTTGAGAGTTTATAAATTACAATTCCCAATAAGTATTAAGAGTTCATTTCAAGACAAAAGGAATAAAACGGTCGCACTTCTAAGTTTCACCATGAATCAAAGTTACCATGATGCTCCTACGATACTCGTTCCGGACAGGGAAGGCCTGTCCAGGTCCTCCTGTACTTCCGAGTACCAGACCTGGGTGGAGAAAGGGCCACCCCTCGCTACTGCAGGATCCAGGTGCGGCGGAACAGTCCGGAGCGCGCTGGTGGGATGTCACACGGACACAGCGCCTCAGCAACGAGGCTATAACACGGCTGGGATCTCTGACGAGACAGTGTCCAAAGGCTGCCAATGACAGTCCATCAAGGCATCGTAGAGCTCTTCACTCTGCTCCATAAACTGTTTATTCGCTTCGTGGACGTCTAACTGAGGTGTCGGATCTACAGGAGGAAAGACAGACAGACAGGTCGCACGCCAAAGGTGTCAGGAAAAACCCCGCACCCCATAACCAGGTTAGTTTTATTAAAACAAACATTGGGAGGTGGNGGGGGGGGGGGGGGGGGGAGTCACAAAACATCCCCAGCACTTGCCCAACCAGGAACCTGACTAGATTAGCCCTGGTAAATCTTTTCCGCCATGGGATAAGAAAGAACTACATCCAAACGCGTCCCTCTTTCCAGTGGCGATTGCCCCCACAGCAGAGTCAGCGCATACCTGCCCCTGGCAGCCCCGAGCGGCCACTTAAACTGCCCCAGAAGGTGGGTTGGCACTAAGGCACCGGCCTGCAAAGTGGAGGAGCGGAGGCGCAGGCACACGTTCCGTTCTGCTCCCTCCACTGCAGGGTCCGAGCGGGTGGCTGGGGACGGGAGCGTCTTACGCTGCTGCAACAAAGAGGCACCAGAGCTCGTCTGCCACAGCCTCGAACACCTCAAAGCAGTTCACAGTTAGTAACCAAAGAAGCGCCAGCGACACGCGGTGAATTGCGTATGAACACGTCCCCCTCTTGAACCGTTGGAAGAGATGTTTGTAAAGAGTTTTGGAGCTGGAGCTGAGCGACCCAGGGGGTACCACCGTGCTGCTACCAGCGCACACGTAACATCTTGCAATAATCCACTCATCGTGTTCCCCAAACCACTTGTAGGATGGAAATCTCACCTAACACCACCCGCAACCTACTGCTCTCGGAGCAGCACAATCACATGGGTTAGCAAGAGACTATCTGAGTGCAAAGTGACCGGCTGACCGAATGGAAAAAGCACAAAACACATCAGGAATATGCTTGTAAAAGCACAAAACACCTCAGGAATGCTTGTAAACGTTCTGTTTTAGCATCATTTCAGTTCGCTACAAATGGCAACATATTAATTTAATTGCTCCGAAAAAGACACCCCAGAGATATTCTGACCAGAGTCCTGGGGTGTTAGTTTCAGTGACAACAAAGTTCTGTAATGCTTTTAAAAGCCATTAAGGGTTTTCTCACTGACAACATTACTGATTCCCACGGATCCTGTGAAGGATCCAGTTGCTTTCCACTGTTACCATGTGATTTTTAATTTTTTTTTTTAAAGAGAAGGAGAAGATAAACTACCCAGTGCACGTTCCACTCCAGACAGGGATTTGGAACTGCTGCTATGAAATGACTTTTTCTTGCATCACTAAATGCAACCTGCTTGTACGTGTATCTCAAACCCCAGCAAGGTTCAGTGGCCCATTTCAAGCTGCCACAGGAAATATTTTATCAGTGTGCTAACTGATAATATTTCTTTTTTAAAGTAAAAGAACAGTGAAGTATCCTGGGCTCTAAATGCTGAGATTTTACCGAAAACCAGAATATCGACATTGTTTTTGTAGCACACCAGAGAAAACACTAAAAAAAAAAAGATAAAAGTTTGAGCTTTGAGAAAATAAGAGAATTTTGAGAATAAAAGTTTGAGAAGGTTAAAATCTCAAGGCCAATGAAGTCAATACCTTTCAGTCCTGACAAGGAACAGCAACTGTAAAATGAGGAAGCAGTTGTGGTAGGTGACAGTGACCCACAGATTTTCTCAGCCTTCAGATTTATTCAAAGATAAACGTGTATTATACATCAGAATTGAAGGATTATTTGAGAGAGACTATCTCGAATTAGTGCAAACCAGACAAGTTCAATACGGACTTCGAGACACGTACCTTCCAGCGCATCCTCACCGACTTCTTCATATGTCTGCAAGGAAAAACAAACCCCTTAGGACTGCAGATATTTATCTTTTCTTTTACGAGCATCGCCTGTTGATTACCGCTGTCACAGACTGACTTTTATAGCCCACTGATTACAACAGGATTCTTCACACACAAGCCCTGTGTTCCACTCCCAACAGACTCCACGGGGGAGATCTCACCCCAAACTTCTAACAGAGGCAGCAGTTCTTGAAATTCCTGTAGTGAAGCTGGGTGGTTGGCCTGATCTGTCCTATCCTCTGCAACAAGGCTTACGAAGGATCCCAGGAGGAAGTCTTCATAGAATCACAGAATGGGTTGGAAGGGGTTTGAAGGTCATCTCACCAACCCCCTGCAGGGAGCAGGGACATCTGCAACTCGAGCAGGTTGCTCAGAGCCCCAGCCAACCTCACCTGCAATGGTGCCAGGGATGGGGCAGCCACCACCTCTCTGGGCAGCCTGCGCCAGGCTCTCCCCACCCTCAGCATCAAAAATCTCCTTTCTTCCAGTCTTAGCACTGCCTGTCCACCTGCCCGTATCAAGAGACCCTTTCTACCACGTTTATCAAGAGACCCTTTTGTCCTCCAGACCTTTTTACTCCTCCTGTCCCAGCAAAACCTCTTACATAAATCAACCGGACACACTGGGATCCGCTAAACACTTTTGCTTCCTCATCGAGTAACTCCACTAAGACCTCACAGCTTGAAGATACAACGTGCCCATCACCGTGCTGCAAGCTACGCTGTGTTTCTGTGCCGACAGGTCCCTGAGGAGCGAGCGCGTGGCGCCGTCCTACCTGCATTGTGCTCTGCGTGTATCCGTACTGGGGGTAGCTGTAGCTGTAACTGCCCGTGTTCTGGTCGTAGCCCCACTGGGCGTAGTAGTTGTGATATTGTTGGTAATACTGGTTATAATTATAGTTGTACATCTGATTGTACTCCATGGGTTTCACGCGGTTACTTCAAAAAACAAAGCAGGAATAAGTTGCAAATAATGCAGAACGATTAGGAAAAAAAAGCAGAGCAATAGCTCAAGATACAAAGTGACAGAGACTCAGTCTAACATGCACATTTCCGCCTTTAAAATACACTATTGACTGCAGCAGGATTTGGCATTTGCATACACTTGCAGAAAGAAAGAAGTGGTTTAAATTTAACGCCCTTCCCTATAACCACATGAATTTTCATTAATAAACATCGCTTTCATTTTTATGAGTTAATTTAGTGTCACTTCCTGGCTTTGGGAAGGGAGGAGTTCAGGACTATGAGCCTCAGTTTAGAACAATCCTGAACCACAACCCGGATTCTCAGGTCCCTTTTCGCTTCTGATAAATGGGCTGAAGTTCCGTTCTCTGCAGATTCCCGAGACAAGGGACTGAGCCTTGCTTTACATGAAGAGTTAAAGACTTAGAGCCTCACAAAAGAGCGGGGGTTTTCTTTAGCAGGAATGGACAAAGCCCTCTCCCTTCTGCCGCTATCCTACAGAAGCCTGAGCAACAACTCGTTGTCCCCATTCCCGCTGAACTGGGTGACCTTCAGCGCACAGAGTTGGAAGAGCTCACCAAGTGAAAAGGACTACAGGAAATTAAAAAAATAAATAGCCTGTGAGCTGACTAAAGGGACCCAAGGGACTAAAGGATTCCCAAGGGACTGGGAATCCCACTTGATTATCAAGATTTGAAATAATGAGATGACAAATATTGATTGAAAATGAAAATACGTCACACAGAAAGCTATGGCTAATGATGAAATCAGTGAGAAGTAGGAAGAGGGAAACATCAACCTTCTCATCACGATACACCCCCTTTTCCTGCTTTTCTCTTCCTTCTCCCCCCACAAAACTTCTGAGGTGACTGAAAATCTCAATATTATTCAAATAGGGAGCAATTACTATGATTAGTATTACCCTAGTGCTACGAGCCCCAAGTCAGACCAGGATCTCATTGTATCAGGTTCTGAACAAACACAGAAAAAAAAGTTAATCCCTGCCCCAAAAGACTTATATTTAGTAGACATTAAAATAGAAGCATCACGGTAACCGAGCGTGGCTATCCAGAAATCAATAAGCAGATGTAGACGATTTCAATTTAATGCAAAGGAACATATACTTCAAAAAGAATCAGACTTAAACACAGCCCCGTGTACGTGTGTGTATTTAATAACGTATACAATTAAACAATTAAGCAAAATGCTTAAAGCTAATGCTAGAATTGTTGTGAATTCCTGCGCATTCTGATATTCCAGCTACTTCATTCGTGGCTATTCCTTCCCTTTGTGATGGAAACATCCAGGAAATGTACCCAGACTACTAAAAGACATTAAAAACCCCCGGTGATCTCACATCCCAGTGCTCTCAGATAACAGCTGCCTGCTCTATACTCACGCTTTCGGTATAGCCACACTCAAGCGGACAGGTTTAGAGCCCAAGCCCACAGCTCCTTGGCACTCTGTCAGAGCTCTCTTCTGTTCCAGCTCATCCGTGAACTTCACGAACCCGTAACCTCTGCAGAGACACAGAATAACTCACATACAACAACCCCACAGAGCCACACTGCTTCAAAAAGGTATTGACAGCGAAGGCAAAATCGGTTTTGAAAACGGCAGCGAATGAAACACTTTCACTAGGGCTGCCCCTGCTTTTAGTAGAGATTAAAGGATTCCACCTTCCAGCTGAAAGAGCACATCAAGCACTCATGAGGGCTTGGGAAATGTAAAGGAAATCTTGCGCCAGTGGATTCTGGGGAACTGGATGTGGGCTGACACCAGATGTTGAAATGCACGGACAGCAGCAAAGCTACCGGGACGATCCAGATCAGAGCCAGGGACTGGGGTCCGCTTTCCAGTCAAGTCCTTTTTTCAACAGGAAAACATTCAGACCACTTTCTGTCATCCCTAACAACAGCCCAGCCCCACCAGCGCTCTCGGCAGTGCATCTGAAGACAAGCTCTTCGTGTCAAGTTGCTAAAACTTGCTCTGACAGCACAAGTGGAACAGGGAGAGCACAGAGGCAGCGACCCCTCGACTCCGCAGCAATCCCTCGCTGCGGTGCTGGCAGCACTGGGCGGCAGCCAGCCAGAAAACATTAACTCCCCTCCAACCCCAAAGGTCCTTTGCGTGGGATTCTGATGCTGGAGTGAGTCAGAAGCGCTGCAACAGCATCCTGGAGGGCAGTGCCAGGATCCCAAGATGGGATGGGCCGCCTCACGCAGCAAAAAGATCAAAGACTTAGGTGTGGGAGGGAAAGAGGAATCCATCAAGGCGAAGGAAGGAGTTTGGGAGGGAAAGGGCTTGACTACCTGGGGAAAAGAACGAGCCGTAAGCAAGGGTGTAAATTTACAGCATATTATCCATTCTGTGAGAACTCTTAAACACCAAGCAACACGCTATTTTGAAAGCAGCATCACCCAGCTCTCGTGGTAGGCCCACGCTGGAAGCTCTTACAGGGCAGTTCATGCCCCATAAGATGCAGGATCTTGCAGCGCATGAGGCCAAAAAGAAATTTTTATAGATATGTGCACATATGTATGTGTACTCCTCATGTAGAGGAGACCAAATCAAATCTCAGGCTTATCTATATACCGACTAGCTAAGCAAGAGCGAACTCTATGTGGGGACACACCAAATTTAACTCGCCCTCTGCGAAAGGACTGTGGCAAATTAAACTTGTAAGTCAGTTTAAGTGAGTTGCAGGTGTTGGCACACAGGAGCGTGTACAATTCTAAGGTGCTAGAAAGGCTACTGCAGCTTTTCCAATGGAACCAGCAGCAGGCAAGTGAAACCAGGAATTCTGGCAGTTCCAAAGTAGAGATGGACAGATGAAGGGTTGGATGTATCGTACAGGAACAGACATTGGGTGCACCAAGGGAGACACGGATTCTTCCAGCTTTTCCAGACACTTGTTTTTTCCACACTAATGGCTAAACAAGATTTTAGTCCAGAAGAAAACCCACCAAGGAATGGTTTCTTCATGGCTTGGACCTCGCTGTCAGACATTCTGCCCTGTCCCTGTGGTTAGAAGACACCTCCCAGCCTGCACCCTCAGCAGAAAGCAGAGCAGCAGGCACAGCACTATGGCATCGGGCTCCAAGCTCCTCTCTGAGGACGTGCTGGGAGGAGGAGGCCTCCCCACTCTACCAGCCCTGGCTGGAAGGGCCAGCCCTTCACTAGGCACGTCCACAAGCCCCAGGTTCCTCTCTCGCACCACACTAACCCTTGCAGTTGCCTCAGCTTTGAGTAACCACACAAGTCACAACAAAGTCCCTGGCAGCAACACCCTGGCACTGTACCTGGAGCCCACCCCGGCCGTGTCCGTAACAGCCAGAGAGTGACTGAGCAGCTCTGCAAGAGCCTCGGGTTGCACATGAAGAACTTTATCACCAGGGAGGTAGCACAGCCCTGGAACAGGCTGCCCAGACAGGTTGGACTGTCTCCATCCTGGGAGGTTTTCCAGGCTACACAATCCATGGCTGACCTGATCTAGTGTTGGCAGCAGATCTGCTCGGAGTGGGAAGTTGGACTAGAGACCTCCAGAGGTTCCTTCAAACCAACATGTCTAAGACTGAGAAACCTTATGTGAGAAAAAGGGGAGATCTACAGCCATATTCTAAATCTTATCACAACATTGTCACACGTATTTTATCAGGATATTGTGTTGCACTGAAGCCACGTTCTGTTTTCCAAACAGGGATGCTCACCAACTGGTCTCTCGTCTAGGAAAACACAATTGCATTTTCCGCTCTTCAGAAAATCTTTGAAGAACGTTAAGAAATCTGACTTCTCAATATCTGTTTTTGGCAAGACCTTTCCAGGAAAGAGGAAAAAGGCGGCTACAAAGTACCTGACAATGAATCACAGTGTTGCTCGCCCTACCCTGTTTGAAACAAAACCCTGTAAAGCTTTCACAGGAACACACACTCAGCAGGACTGTAAAAGCACAAATCCAGCCATGAGTCCAGAAGACAGTCCCGAGATCACTTAGACATTTTTTGGCGTTTTCAGGAGTGCAATAATATCCTGCCACCACACAAAGGGCACGACGCTGACTGAGGGCTGACAACACGCTGTGGTGACTATCTAAACCCAAGCGCGCTGTAGACTGAACCTCCAAGAACGTTGTTTTTAAGATCACTAAAATCTAAGCTGACAGAACTACTCTTTTTCCCTTGCTGCACTCTATCGCTGCTGCAAGGGAAGTGAAAGAAAAGAAGGAATAAAAGATGACTTACTTGGATACTCCCGCCTGGTCCAAAACAACTTTTCCACCTCTACATGAGGGATAAACTTTAACAAAAAATTCATATAACATGCCGTCATCCACATCGGGGGTCAGGTCTCCCACAAAAAGTGAATATTCTGGGCTAAAGAAATCAAAAGAAAACTTTTAAAGCACGACTACACACAAAGAGGCACACTGAGCGACAGGCAGCCGTCAGCTAAGTGTTTCAGTTCAGACAAAAGCGATGTGAAAAGATCATTTAATGGATACTTGAAAGTGTTGCCAGTTCAGTTGTGTAGGTGAGTAAAATTTTTATTGACGTTGCTTTCTCAAGTCAGCAGCACAACCAATCTACTCAATACTGCTTTTTATCTAAAGCTAATGTTACCGCTCAGTTCTCACAGGGTATCTCTGGATTTCTAACATGGCAAGAGAACATAGAATCACGGAATTGTTTAGGTTGGAAAAGACCTTCAAGATCATCAAGTCCAACCATTAACCAAACTCTGCTAAGTCCACTGCTAAACCATGTCTCATTTATAGATCTGCTATTTCCAATGTATTGATCTTAAATTATAATATATAGGTTAGATACTTGGATGCCATGAAGTTTAAATACCTTAAAACCTTCTGGCTCTCCACAACTCCCTGAAAGGAGGTTGGAGCCAGGTGGGGTCGGGCTCTGCTCCCAAGGAACAAGCAACAGGACAAGAGGAAACGGCCTCAAGTTGCACCAGGGGAGGTTGAGGTTGGACATGAGGAAGAATTTCTTGCTGGTGAGGGCTGTGAAGGGCTGTGCGAGGCTGGGCAGGGCAGTGGTGGAGTCCCCATCCCTGGAGGGGTTTCCAAGCCATGGAGATGTGGTGCTGAGGGCCAGGGGTTAGTGGTGCCCTGGCAGTGCTGGGTTAACGGTTGGACTCAATGATCTGAAAGGTCTCTTCCAATCAAAACAATTCTATGACTCTAACTCTATGAAAAGACACTCCTGACAAATCTGGGCTACACAAAAGGTAAAGGATAAAACCAACAGGCAGCCCAAGTTACCCTCCCTCTGCAACCACAACCCTGTGGGTTTACCTGTTTTGAATACTCTTTGCACGGGAACTGACAAAGAGACATTAAGCAGGCAAAACTAATATTGAAATATTGAGCACTTACCTGTTATCAGGCTGCTTTCCATAGGTTGCATAATTCAATTTAAATCGCTTCGCCTGAAACAAGGTAAAAACGAGTCTGTATGTTCAGAAGTTCTCATGTGAATCCAAACAGTCAGGAAAAAATACAATAAGCTGATTTTATACAACTTTCTTAATGCTGTAATAATAAAAATCAGCAAAAGCCTGCGCCAAAAGGTTCTGCCTATCTTGATTTTAACAGTTAATAAAGCTGGCGAGAGATGGGTGAACGCCACATGGCACCAGACTTTTGTATCTTTAAGGAAGACAGGAAAACACAGGTACTAACAACAAACACCACTTCTAATTTTAAGGTCTTAAAACGAAATGACAGCACAGAGCTCTTGACCATTGTGATTTATAGGAATACCAGCAAACCAGGATGTGCCACGCTGGAAAATGGGATCAATCCCTGAGTCTGGAAGTATGACTAAGCTCTGGATGATGTGCTCATTTACTAAGGTCCAAAAATGAGGGCTTTTAAAAAAGAATTCCTGTCGTTGGGCACTGGAGACCTCCCTAAACTTCACACCTGAGTTTATGTTTCCCAGGAGCCCAGATTCGTGCCCACTGGCACATCTGGAACTCCCCACCCCCAGCCTACCAGGGTTCAGCAGCTTCCACTTTGAAGCACTTTAATCTTTTTTTTTGGACCTAACTCTTCCTCTGTAATTCCCTTCATGTGTTGTGCAAATGACCCCTCTGCACAGCACCGCATTTGGAGTTAAGCTGCACATAAAGATGGGTATTCCCGAAACCAAACTGCAATTATCATATTACTCCCTGCGAGAGCTGCTCTCTTTGTCTCTCTGGTGACTACAGGAGGCACCTGGGAAGATGAGCTTCCCTTAATCATGGCCTCTGGTTTGCATATTAAACAGGACAGGTGAAACTGCTTCCTCCAGGCCTCTCATCTGCCCCTTTTAACAGAGAACACCATCCTCTCAGGAAGGTTCACTGAACACTTCAATCTCAGCTTCCAGCTTCCTACTCAGTGTATTGACAACACTGAAATAGGTGTCCCAAAATCCCAGCATGGTGAGGGCTGGAAGGGACCTCTGGAGATCATCTCATCCAACCCCCTGCTCCAGCAGCTCACCCAGAGCAGGGGGCCCAGGATCACCTCCAGGCACCTTTGGAATCTCTCCAGAGAAGGAGACTCCACAACCTCTCTGGGCAGCCTGGGCCAGGCTCCCACACCCTCACACCAAAGAACTTTCTCCTCCTGCTCACATGGAACCTCCTGGGTTCCACTTGGTGCCCGTTGCCCCTTGTCCTGGCGCTGGGCACCACTGACAAGAGTCTGGCTCCATCCTCTTGCCCCCCATGGGCCCTTGAGCTCTTGCTCAGCATTGATCAGCTCCCCTCTGAGGCTTCTCTTCTGCAGCTCAGCAGCCCCAGGGCTCTCAGCCTTTCCTGGGCACAGAGAAGCTCCAGCCCCCTCAGCATCTCCGCAGCCTCCACTGGACTCTCTCCAGTAGTTCCCTGTCTCTCTTGAACTGGGAAGCCCAGCACTGGACACAGTTCTCCAGCTTGATTTACCTTTTGATACCACACTGAAACTGAGGTGATTCTAGAGCTGCTTTACAAACCAGTCATCCCAGCTACCGCCGCCAACTTCTGTGGGTACACCCGGACAGCTGTGTCAGCCGTCCTGTTTTAATCCACCACACATTCAAGTCAACAGCCTAAAATTAGCCTCTAGGATTATTCCTCCTCTTCTTCCTACCTACCTCCCTTTTATGTACCCAAGACACTCGTTATGTATTGCAATTAGACAATTGTTAGCGCCTTCTCTGCTGCAAATGGGTTTGAGTAACTTCAGTTTGCTACGGGCCAAGAATAATGGAAGGCTTAAAAGTCAGGTTTCTCTTGCAAATCAAAAAACTCAGCATGAACCTGCAGGTTCATCTTGTACGTATTTAACACCACACACACTGTGACGGATTAACAGGGAACTACAACCGGAGCGAAAGAGCAGGACTGCGGGAGGTCCCCTCCATCTGTTTTTTCCCTTGGTAATCTCTGGTTTCTCCTAAATCCAACTTTGGTACTAGTAGAAAAGCTCAGGAAAAAAAAAAACAACATGGCAAAATTTCTACGCCTGGATTTTATCCCAACATTCGCATAGAAATTAGTGGGTTTTATCCAACAGTTTTCTGAGCAAGAACATTAATAGTTTTATGCTCTTTAAAGAAAAGAAGGATCCCAGTGTGGTAACTGTTGAATTTGTCTGTAATCCCTCAAAACACAGATTCCACACTATCTGTTCCTTCCCAGTTTTTTGATTCCCAACGGGCTGGTGTCGTGTACTCACCGGGGTAGCACCAGGAAGTGGTTTCCCATTGATTTTGTGTAAACATTTCTCTGCAGTAGCTAGATCTGCAAATTCTACAAAGCAATAGCCTGCTGGAATTCTGAACATACGACACAGGAGAGGAGAGAAAGAGGTCAGATTTAAAACACATTTGAGGAGGAATATTCCGGTTTTAGATAACTGGTAGGAAATTTGCTACAGTTGCAATACTTAGAACAATTTTTTTTTTCAAAGTACGAACATTAGGTACCAAAAAGAAGGCAGCAAAGTGATCTTGGATCTCAAGTGAAGCGATAGCTCCTACTTACCAGTAAGTCGTGTTAACATAAGCACAGAGAAAATTGTTCTCACAATTTGTTTACTTCCTACTTTCACAGACTATAAATTTTCCTACCCAAGTTTAAACAACCGAAATCTGCAATTACAACATTTACAAGAATATGAAACGACTTCATTCTGAACTACTTCATCCTCAGTTCACTCCAAACAAACTCCAAAGGTTCTCCTATTGCTCTTCCTCAGGCAAGCTTCCCAGCTCCGCCAGCACCGTGCAGCTGCACTAGTGCAGCGATTAACACTTTGTCACCAAAGCCCAGGAGGTGGAATTCCCAGAGGGACTGTCTGGCACTCGTGTGTCACTGTCTGGCATATGTGTGTCACTCTGGCACATGTGTGTCACTGTCTGGCACTCGTGTGTCACTGCCTGGCACACGTGTGTCACTGTCTGGCACATGTGTCTCACTGTCTGGCACACATGTCACTGTACAGCACACGTGTGTCACTGTATGGCACACATGTGTCACTGGCACACATGTGTCACTGTCTGGCACTCGTGTGTCACTGTATGGCACATGTGTGTCACTGGCACACGTGTGTCACAGTCTGGCACTTGTGTATCACTGCCTGGCACTCGTGTGTCACTGTATGGCACACGTGTGTCACTGTATGGCACTCATGTGTCACTGTATGGCACATGTGTGTCACTGGCACACGTGTGTCTCTGTCTGGCACGCGTGTGTCGCTGTGTGACACACATAAGCCACTGTGGACAAGTGCCAAAGCACCGCAGGGTGAGGGCCGACCCTTGGTTTGTTGGTGGCGAGGCTGAAGAGCCAACAGTCGCCCCCTCCCAGCTCTCACCAGTCCACCCACACTGCCGGCAGCAATTGGTAAAAGGCTCAAAGGGAAAATCACTCCGACACGGGCAGGAGCACGGCGAGGCCATGCAGAGGGCAAATGGGTCACTCCAAATGCACCGCTAGGACAGACTGAGAACAAGCAGAAACAGTTACCCTGTCAACCTGTTTCGAATGATTTTTACGCTCAGTACAAGCTCTCCCATGGTGGCAAAGGCTCTTGAAACAAAGTTTTCATCCATATAGGGCTCCAGCTATAAAAGCAAAAAAAACCCCGTTAGACCAGGGCATTTACAAACAGGAGAATGTGTCAATGTCACCCTAAGCAGTTAAAACATTATTGAGAAGTATTTTACCCTTACACTTCAAAAAGAAGACTCATTTAAGAGGGTCGATGCCACTCAAAACCAGCAGGCATGCATGAACCAGGCTCAACAGTCTGCAAAGTGGAACCCAAGAGACAGCATGAATTTCAGAGAACAGGGAGCTTTCACAGAAGGACAAAAGCCACTCAGAAACATACAGCAACAAACTGAGCGTTCACTACACGGAGCAAAGGGGGAAGGAGGTGGCAGACTCCTTCTCGGTGTGCAAAGGGAGGCTGGGCCAGCGCTGGCGCTTCGCAGCCCGGGGACGGACGTGTGTCGGGTGACACATCCCCAGCGAGCTGGGGTAGGGGTCTGCGGAGCCGCGGCTACCTCGCGTGACGGTGGAGATCCGCGGGACAGCGCTGGGAGGGGAGCTCTCTCGCCGCGTCCCGCTGTGGGTCTGCGCTTTGGACCGGGCACGGGGCACTGACCGTGTTCGTGTCGTGGGTGAGAGGGTGGCACTGAGCAGGTCAGGGTGTGTGCGAAGCGTGGGGCAGAGTGTGAGTGAACACGCTGGAGGTGTCTGTGTGGTGTGAGGGAGTGTAAAAGGATGAAACGGCACTGAAATTTGGACCAAATATAGGATGCCTGAGGGAAAAGGATTCTTCCATGTGTAGTAGAAAGCGGAGGAGGGAATTAAAATGACGGTTTTGTGCAGTGCATATATTGATGGGGAGAGCTGTGTGTGACAGCTAACACAAGGTCGGGGCGTGGGGAAAATATGTATCGCTCCCTAGATCTAAGCATATATGTACCTGGGTGAGTGAGAGAGATGCCCCGTGGTATCCGACAGCCCTCGAGCGTGTGTGTCTGTCAGGTACCAGGTGGCTCCAGCACTCGTGTGTGTGACAGAAGGTGCAGACTTGTGCGGTAGCTGACAGCGGGTGACCAGATTGCACTCACGTGTGCAAATGGTGGCAGATGCCCTGCGGAGGTGTGAGTGTAAAGCAGAAGTGACGCCGTTACACGTGGCAGAAGCAGGAGGCAGCCCTGCTTGGTACAGACGTGCCATGCAGAGGGTGATCCTGCAGTGTACAGGAGAGCCAGGCTCCTAAAGGCAACAGGTGACTGGTGGTCTAGAGCACAAGCATGGTGAGGAGCAGCTGAGGGACCTGGGGGTGTTGAGCCTGGAGAAAAGGAGGCTCAGGGGAGACCTTCTGGCTCTGCACAACTCCCTGACAGGAGGTTGGAGCCAGGTGGGGTTGGGCTCTTCTCCCAAGGAACAAACAACAGGACAAGAGGAAACAGCTTCAGGTTGCACCAGGGGAGGTTTAGTTGGACATGAGAAACAATTTAATCCCTGCAAGGGCTGTGAAGGGCTGTGCGAGGCTGGGCAGGGCAGTGGTGGAGTCCCCATCCCTGGAGGGGTTTCCAAGCCATGGAGAAGTGGTGCTGAGGGACATGGGTTAGTGGTGCCCTGGCAGTGCTGGACTTGATGGACTTGATGATCGTAAAGATCTCTTCCAGTCAAAACAATTCTATGACTCTATGTGTGTTTCAAAGAGCCACAGCCTGATTGTGAGATAGGTGACTGGAAAAGAAGATGGCCTTATAGTGGGGAGGTGGTAAATAACCCTTTGTGTGGGTAAAAGAAAAAACCAGTGGATTCTGTGGGGTCTGCCTGTGTGACTGTCAGGGACTGGAAACTCCCTGATGTGCCAGCCTGTGGGTCAATGCAACGGCAAACACGGTGTGTGTGAGTGAACAGCATCCCGTGAGATGCCTGGTGATGTGCTGGGTTGTGGGTACACACACACGAGAAAAGAGACTGAGGAAGACTACAGGGTGCATGTGTGTGCGCGGGCATGACTGTGCAGTGTGCTCGTGTGAGTCTCTAAGAGAGGGGCTGGTGAAAGCTGCGCATGCAAGTACAGGCAACAGGTAAATCGGGACATGCTGGTGTCACCATATATAGATGTACGTGTGTACGAGCACGTGTCAGCCAGCACGGACACTGCGATGCAGTCGTGGGATTGCATCTGTGACTGTGCAGCCACTACAAAACAACATGTGCACGTACATACAGGCGTGTGGGTGGGTGGCAGAGCACTACAGCACGCTGGGTGTGAGTACGTGTCTGTGTGTGTACAGTGGCAAGCAGTGAGGGACACGGGAGCACAAGTGTGAGGGTGCACGCAGGGTGTGTGAAGAGCAGACAACAAGCGACACTGTGGGGTGTGTATCACCGTGAGCGTGCCCACGGCGTGCGTGTGAGCAGGCAAAAACAGACACCCGAGGGTGAAGGAGCATCTCTGAGTGCGAGTGTGCTGCCAGGTGCACACGCAGGAAACACTGGGGTGTGTAAGCGCTTATGAGCGTGGGAGAGTGAAAATCCTTGTGACCGCGTGAGTGCACCCGCCGGTGGGCACACGTGTGGGGCAGGCAGTGAGGGATACCCTGGGACAGGGGCACACGAGCATGCAAGCGCCTACAAGTGTGAGCACAAGCGGCTGAGCCCAGCAGCACAAGCGTGACTGTGAGCGTGCGAGTGTGGAAGTGCCTCAGAGTCTATGACCGCGAGTGTGTAAGTGTTAGAAGCACATGCGCACATAAGCTAGCATATAAACCCTACAAGCGTGCAAGCGTACCGGCTTGTGAGTGTGTGAGTGCCTGACAGAGCACGAACACAGAAGTGTGAGCACACAGGAGTGCCCACGAGCATGTCTGCCCGCCAGTGTGAGCACAGGCAGCTCAGGACACTGCTGTAAGTGCTACGGGTGTGCCTGTGACCCTAACTGTGGGCAGGCAACGAGGGTCACTCTGCGGTGTGTGTGTCTGACTGTGTCTGTAAGCGTACAGGTACTCACAACGTGCCTGCTGGGCTGGGGCTAGCATCCTTGAGTGTGCGCCTGTGTGTCAGCCTGCGTGAGCCTGCCAGCGTGCACCGGAGAGAGCGTGTGTGTGAGCGTCAGTCAGCTCGGGAGTTTATGTGGGTGTCAGAGTGCGTGAGGGTCTGTGAGGCTGTGTCAGTGCCTGAGGGTGTCGGTGTGAGGGTGTCAGTCGGTTGGTGTGAGGGTGTCAGTTGGTGTGAGGGTGTCAGTCGGTTGGTGTGAGGGTGTCAGTCAGTGTGAGGGTGTCGGTTGGTGTGAGTTGTCAGTCAGTGGGTCGGGGTGAGGGTGTCAGTGTGAGGGGGTCA
>VZZY01007255.1:0-40600 GCA_013400335.1 Eurystomus gularis | reverse complement strand
GGGGGCTCCGTGAAGAGGGTTTTTTTGGGTTGCTAAGAGGTGGTTTGGGGAGCGGGGAGGTGCCTGGTGGGGCATGGGGTGAGGAGTAGGGCTTGGAGGGGGCGAGATGAGGGGGCGAGATGAGGGGACCAAGGCTGGAGACAGGGAGGAGGAGGAAGGGGCTGAGGGGAGATGGGGAGGGGGCGTGAGTGGGTGGATGGACGGACGGACAGACGGACGGGCGGATGGATGGATGGATGGATGGATGGATGGATGGATGGATGAGGTCATGTGGGGACAGGGCCTGAGGACAGGAGAGTCCCCCTGGGGCAGGAGCACTGGGGAAGGGGGTGGTGAGGCCGGGAGGACGTGGCCGCGCCAAGGGAAGGTCTGGGTCTGGAGAGGGGCACAAGGGCCAGCGCTGGGCTCTCCGGTAGTGCCTCTGCTCCTGGAGTCACGTCATGCCTGAGGATCTCGGCTCTTTCTGAAGAGCGACAGTGAGTTTCCAGCCCCTTCAATGGGGCAGGAAAATGGGGCCTGTTGTGTACTCCAGAGTTTCACCTGTGAGGAAACAAATACAGCAAACCCCAGATCTCCTAATTAAGAGATCCTTGTGTTTCCTGAGACGGGGGTTGAATTCGTTTTCGCACTCCAAGCTGACAGCCCAGGCCCCCACGCATGATGGGATTGCCTTAAAAAAACCACGAGGCTTTTAAATGAAGAAAAGAATTAATCACTTCATGCAGTAGTACGCAGGGCTGTGCTGTGCTCTGCAGAAGTACTGTGGAAGCTCAAATAATTCGGTGTAGCAAAGGTTCCTACCGTTGTGTTTTAAAAGCGCTTTGGTCATCTCTTCAAGGTGGGAAGTGCTGAAGTGAGCTGGGTGGAAGTTTTTCAGCTCTCTGTTGTGAATCTGTGGCTCAGACCACCGCTGTCGGTACTGGCACGTGGTTTACAAATCGGACACTTGATGATGTCGGCAGAAGGCCGAAGGGTCAGTGTGGTTTACTGGGGTGAGGAGGTTTGTGAGACGCCGTAATCCTCACTCCCCTCCACCCAGCGTGGCAGAAGCTCTGCTCCAAATCCCAACCAAACCAGGGCTGGGACCGCTCGGAAGGCAAGAGATTCAGTCTTTGGGGTCATCAGCCCAGCATGTGGGGCTGAGTATGCTGTAATCCTCCTTCTTCTCCTGTTTACTTCCCCAGGCCCTCAACAGCTAGGATGGCAGTTCCTAAAGCAAATGAGACCACTAGTTAGGGTGGAGCAGAGATGAGTGGACCCAGAGCATGGAGAGTTGCGTGCTTGTGACCTGGTTGTCCTCTCACTCCCAGAAGGACATTGAGGGGCTGGAGCGTGTTCAGAGAAGGGCAACGAAGCTGGGGAAGGGTCTAGAGCAGGAGTGTGGTGAGGAGCAGCTGAGGGACCCGGGGGTGTTGAGCCTGGAGAAAAGGAGGCTTAGGGGAGACCTTCTGGCTCTCCACAACTCCCTGAAAGGAGGTTGGAGCCAGGTGGGGTTGGGCTCTTCTCCCAAGGAACAAGCGACAGGACAAGAGGAAATGGCCTCAAGACCTGTCAGAGGAGTCTTAGGTTGTCCATGAGGAAGACTTTCTTCGTGGCAAGGGCTGTGAAGGGCTGTGCGAGGCTGGGCAGGACAGTGGTGGAGTCCCCATCCCTGGAGGGGTTTCCAAGCCGTGGAGATGTGGTGCTGAGGGCCATGGGTTAGTGGCAACCTGGCAGTGGTGGGTTAATGGCTGGACTC
This sequence comes from Eurystomus gularis, assembly GCA_013400335.1. Taxonomy (NCBI): domain Eukaryota; kingdom Metazoa; phylum Chordata; class Aves; order Coraciiformes; family Coraciidae; genus Eurystomus; species Eurystomus gularis. The sequence continues at coordinate 38,862 of VZZY01007255.1, read as the reverse complement.
AATGATCTTAAAGGTCTCTTCCAACCACAACAATTCTAGGATTCTGTGATTCTATGATTTCAGCATCACCCAATGCTGCGTCCTGGTCCCAGGAGCTTTGCTTTGTGAGCCATGTACCCACTCATGGAAAACCAGGCATGGAGCAGAGCTGCCAAAGCTCTGGCTGTGGCTGCGCAGTCACTGCCGGATGCCATAAATCCGGCTGATGATGACAGAGACACTCCAAACCCGCCGTCCTATTTATTTATTGCCTCGGTGGCTGCTGTTCCAGGCGAGCAGGGGTGTTGCTGCTCTGCGGTTCGCAGCCCGTGAGAGGGCAGCACAAGCTGCCGGGTGTTCACTGGGTGTTCTCGGGTGGTGAAATTGGGCATCAGACGGTGCGCTGAGAGCAGCATTGGCTGATGGAGCCAATCCTCTGGAGCTTCTTCTGAAGCGATGGCTGAATATTCGCTTCAGTCTTGCCCCGGAGCATCCTCACTGCAGTGACTCAAGTGTGAAACCGGGCAGGAGTAGAAGGAGAAGTTATTTGCTCTGCTTTTCCCTGCGGGTGAAGAGTGTAGTGAACACTGACCCTTTCTGCAGGAGATGGTGAAAATCCTTCCTCTTCATCCTGGGCAGGGTCTGTGTCTCTGTCATTGTTCCATGGCATGGCCTGCACTGCTTGCTCGAGAATATCAACTCTTCAGCAGTCAGGAGCACTCAAGAATCATACGATTAAAGACATGTTTGCAGTCTGACGCATTTGTTTTCTGATTTCGGAGTCCCTCGGGCACCCTCAGGTCATTTTTCCAAGCTCTTCCCTACAACATTGCAAAACCTGGCATAAAATCAAGACCCACAGCTTTTAGCTCTGTTGAATAAAGACGTTCTGGTTGTCACACAGCACTTGCCGTGCCTCGGTGTCACTGGCAACCTGGACTCTTGCAAATCCACCCTCTGAAGTTCCTACTGAGGCTGCTTTGCAGGTGTCAGCTTTCAGGATGGGGTTTTTTTTTTTGCAACACGGCAATTCCTGCGCTGGTGAGCGCTGAGCTCTGCTTTGCAGGGCCCACAAAGCTGCCGCTCGTTCTCTGCCATTACCTTACGACTACTCAAAGCCAGTGGTTTGTTCTTTCTTGTTTGATGAAGTGAGGCCAGCATCTGTAATAACTCCTTTCCATTTTTCTTTCCAGCTGAGTAATACAGAACTTGCTTTTTCCCGGGATAATCCATGGAGATGGATGTTGGGCAGTGAAAACGCAAAAGGAAGCCAGGATCATGTGGTGGTGTTGGCCTGGGAGAAGGTAAGGATGTTATATTCAGGGTTACATCTGAAGTGACTGCTGTTTATGTACCTCGCCTTGTGACAGAGCAAAAACACTGCCAGAAGAGCACGATTACCTGAAAAACTGTTTATTCCCCCTTAAAAATCTGTGAACTGGCAAAGAGGCAGCAGCTCATGACAGGGACTTGTGGGGATTCGTCTGTCCTGTGTGTGGATATCAGGGGTCAGCAGCTGAAACATCTGCGTATCCTGTAACCTCTGCTGGGACAGGAGTGATTTCTTGGTCTAAGATCTTGGTGCTGAATACTACTGAGGAAATTCTAGTTGGCGTTTACTGGAATCCACTGGTCACTAAGAGCTCAGCCTGTGGAGGGGCCTGATGCTGTGAGTTTCAGAGCTCTCAACTCTCAGTGACTTTCGTTGGAGTTAAGGGTCACCCAGTACCTCCTGGGAGGACGCTCTGAGTGGTCTCTGCTTTTAAAATTAATGGTTTTGAGCATGAGAATCTGGCCTGGGAAATTTTAATTTGAATTTGCTATTTTTAGCTTGGGCTTGAAACGGACTCAAATAGTTTTTCTGCCTTCAGTACTGTGTGTTACTGTGTTAGAGCCTCCCCCGTTGTTGGTCTCGCAGGCGCCAAATCCGTCCTCCATCTTAGACAACCGTAGCCAGTGGACTGAAATCAGGGATGAATTTGGCCAGGGATAATTGAAATAATAAATAAAATTAAAAAAAAAATAAAGATACATAAAGCAAAACTTTGAGCTTGGAATGGCTTCTGAGATTCTGAAAGTAATTTAAGTAATGCAGGAGAAAATAGGCAGTGAAATCTGTTTTCCATTACTGCACTAGATGGTGTGTCTTAACATTTGATCAAACCTGGTTTTTTTATATGATGAAGATAATGCAGCTTAAAGTGATAGATCTGGGATCTTTTTTTTTCCAATGTAATATTTACAAATTATTGTAGACTTCACATTCTTATTTATTTCCTGATAAGACTTGCTGTTCCTTTCTTGATCTCACAGCAAGTTAAAATAATTTCTGACCGAGTTGTAGCTACGAGTGGTGGCTTCTAAGGCAGTGGTAGTAACAGCTCATTGCTGATACGCACGTGCCTGCTCGTTTGCTTCTCCAGACCCAGTTTGTTGTACGACACAGTAACAGGGGCACAGAGCTGATGTTCTGTCTTGCCTTGTATGTAAGAAAAAGTGAAGACACTTACATGGTAGTCCCATGTTCACGTTTCTCTGGTTCTGGTTTCTTGCTTGTTGTAGGGGGGTTGGACTAGACCCCCTTTAGAGGTCCCTTCCAACCCAACACGTTCTGTGATTCTATGATTCCATGGGGTTTGTGATTCCCAAAAAAGCCAGGATCGAACAGGACAAGGATGCTCCACTCCTGTTGGTTTAAAGCAACATCTTTCAAGCTTGAGTGGCTTCTGAGTTGAAGAGCTGTGAGCAATAACATCCGGAGTTCAGTGTGGAGAGCACCGAGGCACATCACTGAGCAAGCAGGGCTAGAGGAATCTATTCCCAGGTCTGGCAGTTTTCCCCTCTATGAGCACACATGCTCCCTGTGCTGGTTTTGCATCCCTCTTCCCACACCATCTGTTGATCCCTGTTCCTCTCTAGTTTTTATCCACTTCATATCTTCACTGAGGGATGTCCTTACTCATTCCTCTGAGGGAATTTCTTTGGAAGCCTCATCTATCCCCACAGGGATTCCTCAAGGGCCACCTTGGATCGTGGATGTGATTTACCAGGAATGGGGTCAAAAAAGAATAAGTCTGATTCTTATTTTCTCCTGTGGTACTACGGGGAATTCATGAAAATGTCAATAGGTCAAATAAGAGCGTTCTGGATGTTCACTGTAATGATTTACTGGCTGTCAGGGCCCGTTTGTTTACATCCTCTGGAGGGATCCCATGGGACAGACTTAGTCCTGGGTTTGGATATTGGATTGAGAGGAGCTCTTGGGGTATCTGCTGGGATGTTTGTAGTCTATACACAGGCAGTTGCGGGATCCTAAACCAATGATGTTGTAAGGTAAAATAAATAAATAGGCTTTTTCACCTCATCAGTGAGCATCCTGCATCCTGTGTGACTCCAAAAGCGGTTCAGCTCACGGCTGGATGCAAACACTTCTGGTGTCGTTGAAAACAGAAGTCTCAATCTGTTTAAATTATCGCTGTTCGATTTCAAGGCAACATTAAAACCAGCAGGTCTTGCAAGTGTGTTGGTGAAATGGAGCCAGGCACATGTGTCGGCAGGGAGAGAGGTGGAGGCTGGGCAGCGTGGGGCACGGGCATCCCGTGCGAATGGGAGAGATGATGGGCCCATCAGGGTGTTTGTCTTGGATACTGGAAGGTGTCAGTGCCAGGTGACCCACTGTCACTGCAGCAGCTCGCTGGAGAGAGCTTATAGTAGTATAAGGAGACCTCGTTGTGGCCTTCCAGTATCTGAAGGAGGCCTACAAGAAAGCAGGGGGGGGGCTTTTTACAAGGCCTTGTAGTGGTAGGATGAGGAGTGAAGCCTTCAAACTGGAGAAGGGGAGATTTAGATTAGAAATTAGGAAGAAGTTCTTCACTCTGAGGGTGGTGAGACACTGGCCCAGGTTGCCCAGGGAAGCTGTGGATGCTCCATCCCTGGAGGTGTTCAAGACCAGGTTGGACGGGGCTTTGAGCAACGTGGTCTAGTGGGAGGTGTCCCTGCCATGGCAGGGGGTTGGAACGAGATGATCTTTGCGGTCCCTTCCAACCCAAACCGTTCTGTGATTCTATGAATCTCTGCTGTACTCCAGAGCTTACAGCTGGGTACGTCCATGTGCATGTGGAGCAGCACAGCATGGCGGGGAAGATCAGCTCTTTGCTTCAGGCTTCTAATTGAAGCACTTCAAGAGGGTCTCTGATGTTAATTAGCTAAATCAGGGTTCGTTTCTCTTAATCCCTTCTGTAAAATGCAGATAACGGCATTTTCTGTGGGTTTCAGTCTTCCCAAGCTCCAAGCAGCGTGCAAAGCATCCGGTTTAATCTTCATCAATTGTGTGTCTTTTGTGCTCTGTTGCTGCAAGTTCAAATCTGGAGTTGGGTGAAGTGTCCCACCTGTGCCATGAAGCAGTGGCAAAGCTGAGTGTTGGGTGGGAGAGCAGAAGCGTGTGGTGATGTGGTCCCAGTTATGTGACATCTGGCTCTGCTTGGTGCTCTCGGCTACCCACAGCCTGAAAACTCAACGGAAAACACAACAGCAGCTGGAAATTGTGGAAATGTCTTTTGCGCAGCCCCACGAATGGTCACTGGTCAGAAAAATGACACGTGTGTAGCTGTGACGTGTGAGGGACTCATGGGTTAATTGCTGGAGCAGGTACAAATCCTATCCTTGCTCAGATGCTGCTGGAGATACAACAAAGCGGTTTCTTGGGGAACTATCAGGGCTCACTCGTCTTTTCTGTCCCTTCAGCAGCTTGTGCAGATGAATTAGCATCTCCTGTTGGTACATTTCTTCCTACAAGTCTGGAAAAGGTTCATCGGGTTCTCCTTGGTCACTGTTCCAACAGCAAGGAAAACCAGAGCAGGTTTATAAATGAAGCTTGGGCAATAGCTCGGTGGTGGCATAGCAGAGAAGGACGTGGAGGTTTTAGTGGAGCACAAGCTGAATGTGATCCAACAGTTGGTGCTTTGTGAAAAAAGACTGATTTTATTCGGGCATGTATTAGTAGGAAAGTCATATGGGACACGGGGATAATTAATCATGCCACTCTGTCGGCATTGGTGCTCCTGGCTTTGAGCACTGAGGGAGAGAAGAACACGGTGGAGACCGAAGGAGAGCAATAAGAACAACCAAAGGTCTAAAACTCTGGCCCTAGGGAGGAAGCTGAAGGAACTGGATGTGTTAAATCCAGAAATCAAGGGTAGGGTTTGCTAAGGGCAGTCTTCTGATGAGTGCAAGGTAAGAGGGCTGGACGTGTTCTCCTCTGGCTCTTGCTGCAAGCAGGGTGGGAAGGTGGGAAGGCTGCGTAACTTCCAGCCAAACACAGTCCAAAGAGGTTTTTGCAGAAGGTTTGTTCTAATTTTTAGGCAAGAGGCTTCGTATGGGGATTTGAGTGTGGTTTTTCGAAGTGCACTGGAGAACCTGGTGAATGTGGCACACGTGTGATAATGCACGTGGGGGGACTGGGTCGCTTCTTTGGGGGTGGGAAGGATGGCTCTTCCTCTGGAACACGACCCAGTGACATCGAGGAGCGGCAAATTTGGATGGGTGGGAGAGGAATATTGGCACGGAGGGAGCTGGCTGCCAGGAGTGTTGCTGCCATGCGCGGATCTCCCACTGCCTCCAGTGGTTTTTCAGGTTTACACCATAGCATGGGAACCTACTCTGCAAAAGAAACCAGAATAAACTGAACCCTGACCATTTCCATGAGTGAGACCGCCACAGTTAGAATTAAATGATCTCAAAGGAATTTTCTAAGGCTCTAAACATATTTTTTAAAAACTAAACCAATCCTAATGAATGAGGGAGGAGAGATGCGATGATAATCACAGCTCTTCCAGGGTGGGATAGCGATGTCGTTGCCTACTGCAGGTTCTCTTAAACCTGGAAGGCTGTTCTGGGTGTAGCAAATGCTATAAATGCCTGAAATTCTCTGGATTTGATGGTGTTGTGCCCATTTTTGAGGAATGTTCTGCTCCAAAGAGGCCAACTGAACCGATTATTTCAGTGAACAGAGAGCCTGTAGCCACTTGCAGCTTTTCTTGGGTGCCAGCAGTGCAGTTTACCAAGAGCCTCTTCCGTAGAGGTGGTCACTGAAAATTTCAGAGGAATCAGTCAAACATTTAGATTGCTTCTCGGATTCCAACAAACATAGAATCATAGAATGTGAGGGGTTGGAAGGGACCTCTGGAGATCATCAAGTCCAACCCCTCTGCCAAGCAGGACCAGAGAATCTAGGGCAGGTCACACAGGAACGCATCCAGATGGGTCTTGAAAGTCTCCAGAGAAGGAGACTCCACAACCTCTCTGGGGAGCCCGTTCCAGTGCTCTGTCACCCTCACAGTCAAGAAGTTCCTCCTCATGTTGAGGTGGAACCTCCTGTGCTCTAGCTTGCATCCATTGCCTCTTGTCCTATCGCAGGGCACATGTGAAAAGAGGTTGCCCCTTTCTTCTTGACCCCCAGCCCTCATCTATTGATCCACATTCCTTAGATCCCCTCTCAGTCTTCTCTTCTCCAGACTAAACAGCCCCAGGTCTCTCAACCTTTCCTCATCAGGAAGATGTTCCAGTCCCCTCATCATCCTTGTAGCCCTCTGTTGGACTCTCTCCAGTAGATCTCTGGCCCTCTTGAACTGGGGAGCCCAGAACTGAACATGGATCCTGATCCGAATTATGTTTGGAATCTTGAAGATTTTTCTCCTGAGTTTAGAGACAATAAAACCGTGCTCTCGGAACCCTTCAGCGTGCGGTAGTGTGGTTCCAAAAGTAAGCTGTGGTTTACTTATTTCTATTCATAAGGTTTTCAGCAGGTCTTGGTGCTGGGACAGAAATGCAATGAGAAATGGTTTCTTGAGCTTGCTCTTGTTTTAGTGAATGCTGAGAAACTTAAGGGAGAACTCTGTTTTCAGGCCTCAGGTGAGAGGTTTTCCTGGGCTTGAGTTTTGCAGCACAGATTTTGTGTGGTTTTTTGATTTTAAAATGTCAACCCAGCCAGTTTCTCCTATTTTAGTGTTCTTCTTATAGACGATAATTTGAGGTAATTTCAAATCCTCTGAAGTGGTTTTCCAGGTATTCTTTGGCTTTGATGAAAGAGTGTCCATATCAAAAGCGTCCAGGAAAAAATGATTCATTTCCTTCATTTGTGTGGCAGGGAGGCTGACGGTGCCACCACCGCTGCAGCTGGCACACGAGGAACAGCTTTGATCTCCTTGCTTGGCTTTGAACTGCTTGTGAGCCCTAAAGCTCTTTGGTTCTCTGCTGAGTGGCATTGCTTTCGGAGCTAATCCCAGAATCCCAGCAGGGTGGGGTTGGAAGGGACCTCTGGAGATCAGCTCGTCCAACCCCCTGCTCCAGCAGCTCACCCAGAGCAGGGGGCCCAGGATCGTGTCCAGGCACCTTTGGAATCTCTCCAGAGAAGGAGACTCCACAACCTCTCTGGGCAGCCTGGGCCAGGCTCCGACACCCACCGTCTGAGGGGGTGAAGGAGAATATGTGGGTGAGGTCACTCTACAGGGTGCTGCTGACAGCGGGATCACAGTCGTCTTTATAAAGAATCATTATGGTTGGGAAGGACCTCCAGGATCATCAAGTCCAACCTTCATCCCACCATCTCCCTGACCACTAGACCATTGCCTCGAGTGCTACATCCACTTGTTTTTTAAACACCTTCAGGGGTGGTGACTCCACCACCTCGCTGGGCAGTCCATTCCAGTGCCAGAACTGCAAGTCTTGGCTGATGGTTTCCACCACTTTGAGGATCACAGGTTTTATTGAGGGATGTGTTTGAGAAGTCTGGCCAGTGAGTCGATCCCTGATTTATCAGCAGATGCAGTTCCACAAGGGAGCAGATAAAAGGCAAATGGATTCAACCAACTTGTTGTTCTCCTATTTCTAGTGGTTCTTGGACAAGGTGGGGAGAGTCTGTGGGGTTTAGTTCTTTAACAGAAGCGTCCTTTCTGCACAACGTTAACTACTCATTTGTGCCAAACGAGGAATGAGAGTCTAAGGATCCAATTAACGTTTGCTTCTCCTTTCAACAGATCAGTCTTTACACTCCTAAACTCTATGATAAAACTATTTTCACTTACTTTCTACTCATCTGAGAAACTTCCAGCCTCCACAGCATTCCTGGGTTAGGAAAACAAAGAAATAAAAAAAGCGCACCTCAAAATAATATCCCGCTACTTTTAATAAAGGACTAAATGTCATTATTTTGGGCAAGGATCTTCTTTTTAGCCCAGCAGCAACCACTGGACATGCCAGAAGTGCCTGTTAACATTAGAGCTTCTTCACAAAGCTGTTGTTCTGACATACCCAGAGCGGGCACTGTTTAAAATATATACATTTAATCCCAATTTGGCTCCCTCCCATATAGGAACAGGTAACATAAGGCCCTGTTACAACAGTCTGACTGTCTCTAGGTAAGGCTGTATTATCTTTACCACCGTAGACTGGCACAATTAAAGTCGTGTTGCAAAGCCACAGGTTAATGTTATTGCTTTGGACGGGTACCAAGGAATGTTACCAGGTTTTAAAAAGTGGGGCTTCTCAGAAATAAGGGCTAGAGGATTTGATTCAGAGCTCTTAATTTCGGAAAGCGTTCTGAGGTTTGCTAAAGGTGCCATATTTAGTCATAAAAATAACAAAATGAAAAATACAGAAGTGTATTTATAGTAAGAATAATGAGGATTTATAGTGTAATGATAGTTGCAGTGCTCCTAGCCTAGGAACTCTGTATTGAACAGGGTGATTGAATGTTTGGCTTTTGAAAAGAGAGAGAAAAAAGAAACCCCAAGCAGATGAATAATGAAAAACAAATCCTTTCCCTGGTGAAAAGCCAAACCTGTGTTTTGAAAATTAAATGTTTTTTGGGTTAAGCAGTGAAAAAAAATGGACTTGATCTTTGCAACAGCTTGGATTTATTATTGGAACCAGTTGGCTGTGCCATAGAGGAGAGGAATTTTCTGGTAATTAGAGCAAGAATCTGGGAGTCAGAAGCTGGAGGGTCTCTTTCTGGCTCGGGCGCTAGCACGCTATGTAGCCTTGGGAAACATGCTGCCTCATTTGTACCTTGGCTTGCCCGTCTAGAAAATGGGGCGAAGGAAATAATTCAACCTCACAAATTGCATGCACTAATTAACATTTCTGCAGCACCTTGAGGTCTCCAGTGCTGGAGGACAGATTTTCACAAGCATGCGCTTCAAATTCTTTTGAGAAATCCTGCCCTAAACATTTACAGACCCTGTTGCCCAGATTCCTAAATCCACGTGTGGGCGTCTAATTGGAGAGGGTCTCATCTTCAGAAGTTTATCTGCTGATAACGAAGAGCATGATGGGGAGAGTTTATCCCACTGGACTATGAAAACAGAGGGATCACAGGACTGCCCCTGCTGGGATCCTGCCCCTCAGCTTGGCCAGTTTCAGCAGGAACGGGTGATTCCCGCAGGCTTCCCTGCTCGGAATGCTGTGGCTCTGTTGCAGTGCTCCGAGAGGCAGGTGGGCCACAATCAGCTCGGTTTGTACGTACAGTGGGTGGTCTCTGGGGGTGCAGAAATCCTCCTTGCCCTGCAGGACACGGGTTCCTTCGGAACGTGGCAGTCGGAATTCATGTGAGTAATAGCTGCATATCCTTACTGGAGTTATTACCAATATCCCTGAGGCCCCGGATCTGCTTTGGCTTGGGTCTCCCAGCAGTTCTGTTTCTAAATCACCATCTGTCAGCGTTAGAGCTGCTCGGCCGCCCCTTCCTTCGGACGGTGCCGTGCTCGGTGAGTCGAAGGAATGCCGCTGGCCTTGGACGCCATCCCTCCCCGGAGCAGAGGAAACGCGCGCTGACAAGGCAGGAAATTCTCCTGAACCGCAAGGACCTGGAGCTCGCCTCTCACCTTCCTGTGGGCCTTGCCCAAGTTTCAGCTGGGGTGTTTGGAGATTATTAATAGCAGTAGTTACATTAACAGGTTGGTGTTTTTCTTCTTCTGTCAACGAAGTTATTTCTTCAGTTGAGACTTTCTGGTTGTTTTTATTCAAAGTAGTTGGAGACAGACCCAAGAACGTGGCAGTGTTGGAGTACACCGAGCTGTTCGAGCTCGTGGGCAGCCAGGAGGGGATTTTGCTCTAGTGAAGGTTCTCCGTCAGAAGTGGACGGGCTCTCAAGCCTCCAGCATGAAATAGCTCCAAACTGGGGCAGGCTCAGCACAGGGAAGGGTTTTGTTTCACAAGTATCTCTGTGCCACAGCAGCGCGCTCCCAGAACTCCCATCTCTTTCTCCGTGCTATGGCTGATTGTTCCTGCGCTTCTGCTCTTCCCCCTTCTCCTCCTGTTGTACCTTTTCTGTGGCTGTGTGATGGCCCAGCTAGGGAATCATCTCAATTCAAAGAGAAAATAGAATGAAATCCCCCCTTTCTTGTTTTGCTTTCTGTTAGGTCATTTTTATTTCAAGTCAGTTCCCTAATCCATATTTCAGCTGCTGAAGCCAGCACTTCTGCTGAAACAAATGCTTGTGCAACTGGAGGCTAAGCCCGGACCAAGAGAAGCTCTCCTTTGCCCTCCTTTTAGTCACGAGGACCTCAAAGTGAGTCTTGGATGCAGGAGTGAGCAAGACGTGTGTGTGGCTGGGTGTTTGTGTCTGAGGAGACAGTTTGTGTCTTCAGGGTTTAGTCATCTGCATATCTGGAGTGTTGGGTCCAGTGCTGGGCTCCCCAGTTCAAGAGAGACAAGGAACTACTGGAGAGAGTCCAGCAGAGGCTGCGAAGATGCTGAGGGGCCTGGAGCATCTCTGTGTCCAGGAAAGGCTGAGAGCCCTGGGGCTGCTGAGCTGCAGAAGAGAAGCCTCAGAGGGGAGCTGATCAATGCTGAGCAAGAGCTCAAGGGCCCATGGGGGGCAAGAGGATGGGGCCAGACTCTTGTCAGTGGTGCCCAGTGACAGGACAAGGGGCAACAGGCACCAACTGGAACCCAGGAGGTTCCATGTGAGCAGGAGGAGCAAGTTCTTTGGTGTGAGGGTGTGGGAGCCTGGCCCAGGCTGCCCAGAGAGGTTGTGGAGTCTCCTTCTCTGGAGAGATTCCAAAGGTGCCTGGACACGATCCTGGGCCCCCTGCTCTGGGTGAGCTGCTGGAGCAGGGGGTTGGACAAGATGATCTCCAGAGGTCCCTTCCAACCCCCACCATGCTGGGATTCGGTAATTCTATGAATATTGGATGTATCTGAGTAACAGTCCAACAGGTGATGACATTTTGGTGGTTACTGGGGAACTCATGACAGTGTTCTCATAAAATCTCTGGGGTACAAGCATTCAGGTACAGGGAAGAGAAGTCCTAGTTTTTAAATGTGCTTCCTGCAAACTGATTTCATCTTCTCCTGCTTTCTGCTGGAGTTGCTGGTGCTTGGCCCCTGCCAGAAGAGATCTGTAGCTGGCATATGGGCAAACTGCTCTGCCGCCTTTGGAGAAAGGTGTGTTCTGTGCAGTGAGACAAGGGAAGGAGAGTTTGGAAACACTGGTACAGCTTAGTGGTGCGCAGGATGAGGAGGAGGTGGTCCTCCACCATGCCAGCGCTGGCATCCACAGGGAGCTGGGCAGGGCTTGTGGGGTGAGTAGACAGTGGGCGGGTTTGCTCTTGAAAAGACTTTTTCACAGGAAGAAGGCCAGAGAAGAGTGAGAGTTCAACTTCGTTCATCCCACATTCATTCTGGAGTGTCATATCCATTGTAAACAACTTTCTTCATGGAAAAGTATGTGCACGAAGCTTGTTCTGATTTATTTTCTCTGTTGTTCAGATATAGCCCAAAGTGGTACAAGTTCCTCTGTCTCCCTGAATGTTGATGCTTTTAAAAATAAGCCCAACATGTAATTTCACTTACGGTGGGCTTTGTGTTTGTCACGCAGAGCAATAACCGCAGCAGAACACAAGCTCTGGAGGGCCGCCCTGGACACGAGCTGGTGCTGGTTCCAGTGCCGAGCGGGAGCCCATAACCCCGGACAACGTGAACAACCCGGGGATCGCTCCCTCGGCCTGGGCCCACCAGTTCCCTTTGCTGGGTGCCTGGGCTCTGAGCTTGCTTTGCTCATCTTCCTCTCTGTGGTGTGGGGGGGACGATCATGGCTGAGGAGGGGGAAATCACAGACATCCTTTTCTTACGATCAGGCAGAATCTCTCTTTTTGATGATTTCATAATGCCTGGTTGAGTGACTCCAGTTCCCTCCTGGGACCACACGCAACCCATAACAAGGCTTGTTTTCTCCTGACGTCTCTGCTGACCTTTGTTTCACTCAACTGCTGTGTCAACCTGACAGCCGTGGAGCGTGCTCTGACCTTGCAGCATCACTGCAGAAGTCGCTAAGAGGGGCTGGGAAGTTCTGTTGGTAATGAACTGGCAGCACCAAAGCCCGCAGTGTGTGAGGGTTCCTTGGAGGGCAGATTTTATATCCATCTGTTGGTTGCTTAGCCCCAGTTGATATCAGCTGAGGTCCCACCCAAGGTGATAAGGTTTAGAGCTGCCAAACACTCCTGGAATATATCTAAATACAGCCAGCCTTCTTGTATTGAGTGCTGGACAAAGCGTTGCTCAGCACAGGAGAGACATGGACCTGCTGGAGTGGGGCCAGAGGAGGCCACAGCAATGGTGCAAGGGCTGGAACCCCTCTACATGAAAGAGAGCTGTATCCTGTGGTGGACTGGGGCTGGTGGTCCAGCACACTTAGAGTATCCTGCCTGTAAGTGCCTTTACGTGATAATCGTGTCCACACTGTTGGGTACAGAAGAGATCCTATGCAATGCCTGCGTTGAACACCCAGCTCTTGAGCAGATTCTAGATCTGGGGCTTTTCCAACCTCCTGCAACATCTTTGAATTTGGGTCTCTGCCCTCTTTGGTCCATGTGGGAGCTCAAAAGCTCATTCAACTCTGAGAACAGCAGCTTGGCTCTTTCTGTAACCAGTATGTGGGACTTTTGGGACACAGTTGGACAGCAGGAGCTCAGTCTTTCCTGCTTCGTTGGCTGTGTGGAGAGGGAACCTTTATGCAAGCACCACAGCAGGCCTTGCCTGGCTGGCTGGACACATCTGCGGAAGGGGAAGTCACCTTCCTCTAACATGCCAAGGGTTGGTGGTCACTGCCAGAAGCAGGATGCTGGGTTTGTCAGGACAGCAATCGGACTGGGCTGGCTCAGGACAGCAATCCCTGTGTTCCCTGGTCTGACTGATGGGTGAAATCTCGTGTCTGATCTCAGCGTTGCTTTTAGCAGCTGGCCCCAGGGAGGAGGGAGGAACGGCCTCCTGCAGAGCCAGGCCTTACAAAGCAGCCTGTGTGGGATGGAAGGTCTCTGCTCTCTGGCTCCAAAGAGCGCGTCGGGGGGTCTGTGTGGAGGGAGCGCTTCTGGCAAGCAACAAACTTGTCCAAACAAACAAAAGGCTAAAAACAGCCTCTCCTCAGCCCCTTGAGGAACCCTGCAGCAGATGTTGCCAGTGACTGGAGGTCCTTGTTGGGAATCCCATGGATAATCATTGACAGCAGGGAAACACATGGCAGCGTAGGGCAGCTCAGAGAGGGCCCTCTTTGTTCACTGGGATCACTGGAATATCTGTCTCAGTGCCGATGAAAAAACACCGGCTAGTTTGAGCTCGGAGCGGGGGGTGAGCAGAGCTGCCTCCTGCCCTTGGCTCGGCTCTAGACTTGCTGTGTGGCCTCAAGCAAGTCCCGCTCTCCTCTGCACCATAGTTCCTCCTGCAGCACATTGAGGTCAGCGATGGAAAGTAGCTTCTCTGGGGATTCGTGGCCAAGCTTTTGAACTTCGCAAGGTGCTTTGTGGCTGGAAGGCAATATGTGCAGAGCAGGTAAATGTTCAATAGTAGTATAATTATTGATTCATGATTAGATGAGGAGGGGTTGAGAAGATCAGCTGAAAGGTCAGCTTGTTACAAGACAGAATTTCAGCTTGTTACAAGACAGACTTTTTTTGCCACCAGTGAAAATGAGGAATGAAGCAAAGAGAGAGGAGCTGGCTGGGTATGATCAGAGGCGACAACGGAGCAGGCTTGGCCCATCTCACATTAAATGCTTTTCCCTCTTTTTGCTGCATTGTGAGTTCAGCTTCTTGGCTGCGTTACTCAGTGGTTCATATTTCGGGCATGGTGATGGCTGCGTGAGGTGGCTTGGGCTAGAGGAGTGGAGGACTGAAGACCTGAGTGCGGTGCCAGTCTGAGTGGGACAGGACACAGGGGATTTGGGGTTAGAGTGGGTAGAGGGAGAGTCAGGTCAGGCCGTGGAGCTTTGGTCATGCTGTGTAAGGTGTCTCCGTGCTCTGTTCCGTGCATTGCTACTGAGCCTTATGGCACGCAGATAGGAGAGAAATGCGTGTTCCCTTGGGTTGGTGGACATCCTTCCCTTTGCAGAAGTTAAACTGAGGCAGGAGGTGGGAATAACCAAGAGAGCCTTGGACCTAGGGACACGCTGCTGTTTCCTCCCGCTTTAAATACGGGAACCACTTTCAGATTTCTCCGTATCTGAAGCAGCCAATTGTTTGTCCTGTGTTAAAAATAAAGATGCTAAGCAAAGCCTGAATCTATAAAACCCTGGGACATAGTTCTCAGCAGGACTATGCGAAGTAACCGTATCATTCCTCTTAAACCTGAACACTAGGTACCAGCCTGGGAAGTGACAAGATTTTCTATCCATGCTCTGAAATAGTGTTTTATGGATTAGGGGCATCCCAGGGACACAGCAAAGCATTTTGCAGGCAGCTGTGAATTAGTGTGTCCGTGGAAATTTCCTACAGAGGAGGCATCTACAAGGAGGGGGGGAAGTTGGACAGGTGCTGATGTAAAAATATACAGATCCACGTATGGGCCCCAGAAACACAACCCGCTGACACCTGCATCTTCTCAAAACAGACCTTTCTCTTATGCTTCATATTTTATTCCTTCTTGAGGCTTTTCCAGCGTTGCTCGTTGGAACTTATCATCCGTCTACCTTATCATTTATCATGCCTTCTAGTCTCAGACTCACTGCGAGTCACATCCCTCCTGATGAAGCAGGAGCAGATTGTTCCCATCTGATCCCATTCCTGCTAATCCTGAGAAGTTACAATCGAGTTAAAAAGCCACATATCAGAGAATCATCAAATGGTTTTGTATCAAGAAGCACAGAAAGGAGAGTGTGCTGAGAGAGGTGGGAACAAGAAAGGAGTAGGATTTAAAAGACTTGAGGTTAATCTTTGAAAAAAGTGGTTTTAAATGGAGGGTGATTCTTCACAAGATGCTTAACTAGCTTTAAAAAAAAATCATATATCACAAGATTGGAGAATACCCCGGACCCCCAGCTGCTAGTGAAAATCTGGGGATGTGGGTCACATCTTGTCTTCACAGCTTCTGCTGAATAGTTGTTTACCTCTCATCTCCAAAAAGGAGGATCTGTACTTCCCTCTGAGATTCTTGGATGTGGCTATTTCGGGTTTCTGGGAAAGCCTGGCAGCTCCCTTTATTTGAATAGCGCTGGTCACAGAAATCCTTCCTTCAGAGACGTGGTGTTAGTGCAGTGGGAGGAGGGCACCTTGAGGAGTGGAATGTCAAATAGCTGCTGCTTTTCTGCAGGGTGGAAAAAAGTGCTCTCAGGCACTGGAGAAGCTTCTTAAGAAACCCTGTGATAGTGTAAAACTTGCCAGAAGATCCTCAAGTAGATAATTATCAGCTTATTTGAAATCATTTGTCCTTTGGGCCATAAGATTTTAAATACCTGAAGCTTAAAGAAGACAAGGGGAAGATAGGAAAGTGACTGATTCTGCAGAAAGTCCTTTTCTTCTCTGTCTTGTCACGTGAGTTTTTATTAATCATAGAACCATAGAACGGTTTTGGTGGGAAGCGGCTTTTAAAGCTCATCTCACCAACCCCCTGCAGGGAGCAGGGACATCTGCAACTCGAGCAGGTTGCTCCGAGCCCCGGCCAACCTCACCTGCAATGGTGCCAGGGATGGGGCAGCGACCACCTCTCTGGGCAACCTGCGCCAGGCTCTCACCACCCTCAGCATCAAAAAATTCTTATTTTATTGGTGGGATCTGAATGACTTTAGTGGTGCCAATAGGCTGCTGCAGCACTTCGACACTTTAGAAGCCTCATCTGTGCCTCCTCGTAACCTCTTTTCAGAAAGCACGTTAGCAAACAGTCCGTTCTAACTCCTCCACTGCTCAGACTTTCTCCTCGGGAGAGGAATGGGAACTGGTTCTTTCTTGGCTTGCTTTGGCCAGGTAACACTGCAGAGCTGTCAGCTCAAGGAAGATTCTTTCTTCACCTTGACCAAAAGCAAGATTGGCCTAAAAATGTAGAATACACTTTTTCCACTAAATTTCCTGCTGTCTTGGTAATCCCGGGGCCCAGTTAGAAACCTTTGCAGTGGGGTATTTGCAAGGAGAGATATCCCTCCGGTACAAACCGTGTTTTGAAATATCTTGGCTCTCGTTCGCCTAGGAAGGTTATAAATACTGTTCCCAGGACAAACATTCTCCATGTCTGAGAGCTAATGAGCCAAGCAGCTGCTCCGAGGCTGTCCACCTCTGACACCAGTAAACACTAAGCCATGTGAGAAAGATTTTAACATGCCCAGACACTCTGATAGAAGAGGGTGTACATGTGCCTAAAATGCGGTTTTCTTGCCACATCCGTTTGGTACCGTCAAAGGAAAAGCCTTTTACTGACCATCCTTGACACCTGTAGCTCGGAACAAGACCAGCCCAGCCCAGCCCAGCCCAGAATCTCTTTGACACTGGTGCAAATCCAGCTGTTTTCAATAAAATGCACTATGTCTACGGAAGGAAGAGAGCATCAAGTGTCACAAACATCTCTCTTCGGAAAGTATGCGCGTTCTGTGAGGATCCATCTGCAATGCGCCACATGCAGACAGTATTCACTGATATCCCCTGGCTGTCTGAGCAGCTTCAGGTCCAAAGCACCAGTAAATCCACTTGAACTGGCCGGCTAAACTGGGCTTACGGCTGCTTTGTGCTACCAGCACAATGAAAGGTGTCCCGGCTCATGCTGACGTCTCTGATCTAAAGCATTAAAGAATTTGTAAACAGGATCTGGGAACCGTTTGAAGAATCAAATAACTTTGTCCATAAATTTGCATCAACACAACACAAATGTCCGTGGTTCATTTCAGAAGCGACAGGAACAGGAGACCTGACTGTATTTCAAAGCTGAATTCGTCAGAAAAAGGTGATGTTGCAGTTGTGAGAAGCTGGATGAGTGTGCGAAGATGAGCACTTTGCATGGAAATCTCTGCTTCTCAGCCATCCTTTGGGAGGCTCACAAGGCCTCTTTTGCAGGACGGTTTCCCATGCAGTGCTTCTCAAACCCTAGACTCTAACCAGGGTTACGAGTGGCCGGCTGAAACCCAACTGAAATACGGTTGTGACTGTTTGTACACAACCCTGAGAGCACAAGCTGTGTTGTTGGACAGATCTCAAAACTACACTTGATTCTGGTTTCTGCAGAAGCTGCAGAGATCTAGAAAAGCTCTTTTGTCTCTGCCCAGACTTGTGAGACCCCTAAGAGCAGAAGCAGTTGGATTAAAGGGCACTGATTCCTCACCATGATTTTAGGGGCTGACCTGCTGGAAGCAGCTCCATGGAGAAGAACCAGGGAGTCCTGGTGGACAACAGGTGAACCATGACCCAGCAATGGGCCCTCGTGGCCAAGAAGGCCAGTGCTCTCCTGGGGTACGTTCAGAAGATTGTGGCCAGCAGGTTGAGGGCGGTTCTTCTGGCCCTCTACTCTGCCCCAGTGAGGCCACATCTGGAGCACTGTGTCCAGTGCTGGGCTCCCCAGTTCAAAAGAGACAAGGAACTACTGGAGAGAGTCCAGCAGAGGCTCTGAAGATGCTGAGGGGCCTGGAGCATCTCTGTGCTGAGGAAAGGCTGAGAGACATGGAGGTCAGGTCTCTTTCCAGATGGAACCCTGCAGGCTCCATCTGAGCAGGAGGAGAAACTTTGGTGTGAGGGTGTCCGAGCCTGTCCCAGGCAGCCAAGAGAGGTTGTGGAGTCTCCTTCTCTGGAGAGATTCCAAACCTGCCTGGACACGATCCTGGGTGACCCTACTGGAGCAGGGGGGTTGGGACAAGATGATCTCCAGAGGTCCCTTCCAACCCCTGTAATGCTGGGATTCTGGGATTCTGTCATCTGGGGCTGTGGGAACCATTGTTTTCACTTGATGCCTGACACATGTTGACTTAAACCAAAATGACTTTGAGTTCAGGCCATGTCAAGGCAAAGTTGTGAACAGAAACTTTTCATTCATGTTCCCAGTAAGCCTGGACCTTCTTAAAACAAACAAATAAAAAACTAGGGCAGTTGAGCACTGTAAATAGTTTTGTCTCTCTTGTTTTGGGCTTTAAAAAATGTCCCAGTTGCTTAAGTGAAAATTGCTGTGACTTAGAGAAATGTGTCCCAAGGCCCCTCTTGTGTTGCTCTGTCAGCCATTCACCACTGTAAAGGTCTTCCTCTAAGAAATGCCGTTGGGCCGTTTGCTTTTAGTAGCTCAGGGTTGGATCCTGATCTTAGTTCCTCTGCTTGCATCTGGCATTAGTCTGCTGAAGTAAATGGAGTGAGTCAGGATTTATAGCGGTGTAAATGAGAGCAGAGGCGATCATCTGAAGCCTACTTGGTTCTTCAGCATCTGGAGAACATCATATATTTATTAAAAAACACCCAACCAAACAGCTAGTGATAACTGCTCTGTGACATCCCAGTCATGACATTCTTTCTAACAGGGCAAGGGTGGGAAGAGAACAAAAGCAGTGGGGGGTAAAGGAATTAGGAGATCTGGCCCTCATATGCTCCTGGAAATGGGCAGGATCCACTCTTCATGCTGGGTTTTCCCTGCTCCTGGCCCCTGGGATTCAGTGGAATTACTCCTGATTTACACCCATTCAAGTGGAACAGGATCACTCCCTTTTTCTTCAGCAAAACAAACATTTGTTACTTGGAAAGAAAAACAGAAGAGTCTTAAAATGTGACCCACAGCTGAGCGGAAATTCTCAGTAATGCAAGAATTTGGGTTTCTTGAGTTTGTAAACAAAGAAGGAACCCTTGGAGGGAGCGTGTTGATTAATGCCCTGGGGGACTGCAGAGCGACAGTTCCTGCAGCCCTGTCACTGAGGATTCATCCTGCCATGGTCACAACAGTTCCAGGTGGATGCCACGGGAACATGGAGGAGCAGGATGCTCTAACAGAGGAGTGGTTTGAGCTCTGGGGATGCTGACAGCAGCTTCTCTACTGGCTCTGAGCCCTCAGGCAGGCCAAGACCTTGATCAAAACAACCCCAAGGCCAGAAGAAATTGAGATCCGGTGCTGAAGTGAAGGGAGTTGGGGGTCTGCAGATGCAGACAAATGTTTAGAATTATTTCCAAAAGCACCTGAGCAGTCTGAGTGCCAAAAGCCCCAAGGGAATTGAGCTCAGATGCTCAACTGGTGTAAGCTGGTGTGGGTCCTCCCGGGCCTGGGAGCTGCTTTTAGCTCTCTCCAGATCTCAGGTTCTTGTAGCTCTCATGAGGAAACTCCATGTTGACTCATGTTCTCCTCCTCCCCTGCTCTGCCTTAGTGAGGCCACATCTGGAGTCTTGTGTCCAGTTTTGGGCTCCCCAGTTCAAGAGAGACAAGGAACTACTGGAGAGAGTCCAGGAGAGGCTGCGAAGATGCTGAGGGGCCTGGAGCATCTCTGTGCCCAGGAAAGGCTGAGAGCCCTGGGGCTGCTGAGCTGCAGAAGAGAAGCCTCAGAGGGGAGCTGATCAACGCTGAGCAAGAGCTCAAGGGCCCATGGGGGGCAAGAGGATGGGGCCAGACTCTTGTCAGTGGTGCCCAGCGCCAGGACAAGGGGCAACGGGCACCAAGTGGAACCCAGGAGGTTCCATGTGAGCAGGAGGAGAAAGTTCTTTGGTGTGAGGGTGTGGGAGCCTGGCCCAGGCTGCCCAGAGAGGTTGTGGAGTCTCCTTCTCTGGAGAGATTCCAAAGGTGCCTGGACACGATCCTGGGCCCCCTGGGTGAGCTTCTGGAGCAGGGAGGTTGGATGAGATGATCTCCAGAGGTCCCTTCCAGCCCCCACCATGCTGGGACTCTGTGATAATGGCTGGATTTGACCTCCTTAAATACACCAGCGTTATTTTGAAATGCCGGTTTAACCTCAGGAGATCCACAGAGCTCCCTGACACAGGCGCTGCCGGTCAGGTAGGAACCCAGAAGAGCTTCCCTCCAGCCAGGGAGAAGACAGACACACGCACATTCACACGCACGCTGCTGGCTTAGCACAGTCCATTAAACTCAGCGTGAACTCCAGGCCCAGCCATAACCCATGATATTTATGGAGTGAATATCTCCCTGTAAAGGATGTGGACGGGTAATACAACCCCCGTGGAGCCTCTGCCCTCCCTCGCATTCGCTCATATCTCATTCATACGCTTTTATGACTATTTCACTTATCTGGGACTGGAGCAGCAGGGTCAGATCCTGGCTGCTTCTCCACTCTGCGTTGGAAAGGAAATGACAGGAGAAAGGGGAGGACAGGACTGAGAAAGGGAAGGACAGGACTGTCCCTCAGGTGTCCGCCCTCCCTCCCATGCCCTGGGGAAAGCCTAGATCCTGCTGGGAGAATATCAGCTTTCCCACTAAAGCCTGGCTCCCCGGAGCAGCATGGGCTGTAGCCATGTGAGCTGGTGGCCCTGGGAGGTGTTATGAGACAAGGATGCTCTGTATCCCCAAAGTTCTCCGGCTGGACCTCCTCCTGTCGCCAGCCCCGAGGATGCTCCTTGCATCCACCAAACAGACTGCTGTGGTGCAAGGGCTGTGGTTGTTCAGTGCCATCTACACCCTTTTTCCCTAAGAAAAGGCCAAGAACACGGCACCTGGGAAGAGCTGTTCCTCTAGAGGAGCTCATCAGCCTGCATGACACAAGTGTCCTCCCTCTAGTTTAATTTTACAGCTTGTACAGCATGAAAATAGACTTTCCCTTGTGCCTGGTCCCTTCTGTCATCTGAGGAGAGAGTCTGATAGAGAAGAAACATGGGAGTTGATGATTGCTGGCTGTTCCTGCAATGGCTCTGCTGATGCCCTCCAAAATCCCGAGGTTCACACACTAGTGGTTGCACTCTTGCTTGGAGGAGAACACCAGATACTCCAGAATTAGGAGCTTTTGTCTTTAAAAGCTGTACATGGACTTATTTGCCCAGGAGCCCCAGTGCAGAAGGGGCAAACAGAAATGATCTGGTCCTGATCTTGCACGTAGGACAGACTTGGCGAGTGCAGGGGCTGAGGTGACAGCGGCACCGAAGAGCTGGGGATTGAGCTGTTGTTCCCCCCGAGCTCCACTCTGCCGTGAACTGATGGGGGGTGTTGCTGAACGTGCAAACACCCGCACTCAGAAAAGAACTTGACCACAACCAAAATAAAACAACGAACCTCGCAAGAAGATGGGAATTGCTGTTCCCCGAGCTCATTTTGTGCCCTCACCTGAGAGTTTTGAGTGACACAATGATTTTAAGGTGCCTTTGCCTGAGCTGCTCTATTTTGTCTTCCAGCTGCAAGTCAGCCTCCTTCCCAACCTCGCTGTGTCCCACGTCACTTTGGAGTCGCTGGTGCTGATCAAGGGTTCTCCCTTTTGTCTGAGAAGCCATTAGGTGGGAAAACTTGGAAGAGCAACAACCTCTGTAGGGAAGGGGCAAAGCTGAAGGGTCTGCTCTCTCTCTCTCCTTTTGAATGAGCTGCAAAGAGCTTTAGAGCTGTCCAATTAAAACAACCCGAGGACAAAAATAGGATGAGAGAGTGCTACTTTAAAAACAAAATGATTAAGTGGAGCCTATCCCTTCCCCTCCCCAGAGGCTCCTGTGGAAGTGGCAGCTTTTGAGCCAGAGATCTCTGCTGAGTTGGGTCTTTCTGGCATTGGAAGCCAAGGCAAGTGATGACCTCCCAGCGCTGGCTGTGGAAGAGAGGCTGTACCGAGCTCATGGCAGCAGATGAGACCGAGCTTGCAGGCACTGGCACGTCTCCCCTCAAGGCTGGTTATGCTGTAGCCTGTGGAACAGCAGAAATGAGATTCCAAGTGTGGGAAAGAGCTGAGCAGCCCCTGGCACAGGCTGCACCAGCAGCCAGCCAAGCCCGGTGGGAGGCCCTGCAGTAAACACCATTTTGGGCCTTGAGACTGAGAAGGGAGAATGGGTTTGGTCTTGAGTTCACAGATCTGAGTCAAACACCAGGTCACTGAGACCTGGTGCTACCGTGGCTCCATGGATGGGAGTTGTAGGAACCCCTCTCCAGATGCCTGCTGTTACCTGGCTTCACTTGGAGCAGGGATCCCGATGCCTCCTTCTGAAGAGCAGCTGGGGTTGGTGAGAAGGCACATGGTCAGTAGCAGCACTGACCACGCAGAACCTTTTGGTAGTCTTTCTTGGAAGGCGAAAGTGTGAGATCACAAAAACGCTGCTTCAAATGTTCTTCTGTACCTCAGAACACTTTGTTGGGGCTGTGGGACAACTGTCCCTGGAGTCCATCTCAAAAGGATCAGAGGAGGAGTGACTGCCAGCGCTGTGTATGTAACCTCAGAAGTTCACTCTGCAGTGAACACATCACTTGAGCCCCACTGCCAGCTGAAATTGCTCTTGGATGAAACCAGGGACTAGCACAATCCCTGTGCAGTGGCCACAGGAATGCTGGGGGTAAAGTTCTGGCTTTCGTTACATCAGTGCAGTGTCAAATTAACCTCAGGCTTCTGTTCCTGAGGTCCCTTTGTTGTGGGCGATTTTTCTGCCACAAAATTCTTTCTTTCAACTCTAATTTTAGTTCCTGTGAAGGATGAAAAAGGGTCTTAGATCCTTGTCATGAGGCTGGTTCATGGGATTCCCCTCTGACTCGGCACAGCTTGGCCTCTGCCCTGGCTTCTTCAGCTGAGGTCCCCTTGAAATACACCTGGGGCTTAAAAAAACATCACAAGCTCTTTCCCATCTACATTCTGGTGAAGACAGTGGCCCCAGGATGAGTACGAGAATTTGTCTCATTCCTTTTGTTTCTCCAAATTCTTTGTACAGGATAGCAGTACAGATGAAGCTGACATATTATTTTGAGAAGAATTTGAGAAGCTGGAAGTGATTTTGTTTGTTTCCTTTGTTCTAGGAAAGGGATCCACGCGGCCCTGCCAGCCCTCCTTGGTTGGGACAGAATGAACAGGCTCGCAGGCATCTGAGCTGTGTCCTGGCCCTTGCTGTGTCCTCTGAAGGAAGATGAGCAGAGCAGAGGAGGAACTTCACCAGTCCAGAGGCCTTGCACATGGACAGTGTGTTTTGCTCTTCAGTGGAAAGGCAACAACGCTGGTGAGTCTGTGCAGCTGGTTCGTTATTTCCTCACTTGGAACATCGGGGACACACAGAGCTCTAACAGAATCGTAGAGCCATGGAATGGTTTGAGTTGGAAGGGACCTTTCAAGGTCATCTTGTCCAACTCCCCTGCAGGGAGCAGGGACATCTGCAACTAGAGCAGGGTGCTCAGAGCCCCGGCCAACCTCACCTGCAATGGTGCCAGGGATGGGGCAGCGACCACCTCTCTGGGCAGCCTGCGCCAGGCTCTCACCACCCTCAGCGTCAGAAATCTCTTCCTTCTCTCTAGTCTAAATCTCCCTCTTTTAGTTTCAAACCATCCCCCCTTGTCCTGTCCCAACAGGCCCTGCTCCAAAGTCTGTCCCCATCTTTCTGTCAGGCCCCTTGAAGTCCTGAATGGCCCCAAGAAGGTCTCCCTGGAGTCTTCTCTTCTCCAGCTGAACAAGCCCGACTCTCCCAGCCTGGCCTCCCAGCAGAGGGCTTCCACCCTCCCATCATTGCTGTGGCCTCCTCTGGACCTGCTCCAACAGGTTAATGCCAGAGCTGAGAACGTTTCTGTGGTTTTGAAGGTGTTGAGTGCCAAGTGACCAAGAGCTGGCCAGAAAAGCCTTCTTTCCCTACCTCCTTGAAACACAGCCAGCCTCCACTGTTTTCATTTCACCTATCCCCTTTTTTGAGGTCAGGGCACCTTGGGCTCAAAATTGTACTGATTTGAGAATCCCCAATAGCTGTTTTTTAACAAAGCCTCTTGACTGAACAGATTGGCCTGTCTCTGCCAGGCAGGTCATTAATTTCCAGTCTAATGCACAAGGGAGAACATTGTGAAATGACTGCGTAAAGAGGCATCAGAGTAAAGATGATTTGGGGCTATTTGCCTGGCAAAGAAATAGAACGAGCTACAGCTTCTCTTTTACCTGACTCATGGCTGTATTGCAGGGATCAGCCTGGAAAAAAACAAGTGAATATTGTTCTCCTAAAGTCTGCTTTCAAACCTCCTCTGTGCACCTCTGTTGCCAGATGACATCATGCTTCTGAGGGTGAAACAATTTCAACTCTAGAGATTAAAATTATTGCTTCAAATAACTTCCTTAAACCAGCAACAACAACAGCAGCCTGAGGCTTTGTAGAACTTATCTGGCAACGTTTGTTGCTGCATCTCTGGGGTAAAATGGCCTAAATCGTAAAAACTTTAAGAGCCTGTCAGTGGTTGCTTTACCAGCAATGAGGTATTTAAAGTACAGTACAGCAAAAACCACGCTGAAAATAAAGGCTCTGAACGTCAGGTGGCTGAAGCAGGTTTGCAAGAGTAAAGCTGTTGTATCCGTACGTGTAATGGTGTGAAAACCTGCAATGTTTGTAGGCAGAGCTAATAACGTTCCACTACTAGCTAGTAAAATTGTCACTTGTGGCCAGCAGGCCAAAGGAGGGGATTGTCCCCTTCTTTTCTGCTCTCATGAGACCCCACCTGGAGCTCCGTGTCCAGCTCTGGAGCCCCCAATACAAGAGGGATGTAGACCTCTTGGAGAGGGACCAGAGGAGGCCATGAAGATGATCCAAGGGTTGGAACTCCTCTGCTGTGAGGCCAGCCTGAGAGTTGGGCTTGTTCACCCTGGAGAAGAGAAGGCTCCAGAGAGACCTCATTGTGGCCTTCCAGTATCTGAGGGGGTCCTACAAGAAAGCTGGGGAGAGACTTCACAAGGGCCTGTAGTGATAAGACGAGAGGTAATGGCTTCAAACTGGAAGAGGGGAGATTTAGATTAGATGTAAGGAAGAAGTTCTTCACTCTGAGGGTGGTGAGACACTGGCGCAGGTTGTGGATGCCCCAGGGAGGTTGTGGATGCCACAACACTGGAGGTGTTCAAGACGAGGTAGGACGGGGCTTTGAGCAACCTGGTCTAGTGGGAGGTGTCCCTGCCATGGCAGGGGGTTGGAACAAGATGATCTTTAAGGTTGCTTCCAACTCAAACCATTCTATGATTCTATGATATGTATCAGGAAGGTCTCTAACATCACCCAAGTTTCTGGGGAAGGGAGCTGGGGCAGCTCTTTAGAACAAGGGGCTGGGGGAGGAAAGGAGCTCTGGGTGCTGAGCAGCAGCAGCCATCACCCAGCAGCCAGACAGAGCAGTGGGTGACACTGCTGGAGCCCAGGAGTTACAGAATCATAAGAGTTGTGGGCCCAGCCCATGGTGCTGGCTCTGCTCACGTGAAAACTCCACTGGAGACCTCACGCAGATGGCAGCTGCTGAAACAGTTCATCTTCCTCAGCTTGTGGGAGTTCAGTGCACTGATGGCTACAAATGCAGACAAATTCCTTATCAGTGTGGTGTGAAATTGTGCCATTCTTATAACAAGGCTATTCACGGAGCTTGGGACTTGTCTTTTCCTGAAACTTCTAAAAAATCTATCAGTAAGGAAACAAATAACAAAAACAAACATGAAAGATCAACCTCATAGATGTGTGCCTGTAACAAAAATACAAAATTAAGAACATGGAAGTGAAAGTCTCACCCTTAACAATTCACACACTGTTTGTCATCGGTGAGTAGCTTAGAGCAGTTTGTGCAGACCTTTGGAGGCAGATCATGCTTCTTTAATCAGCATTGGGTTGAAGTAGTTGGGCTACAGCTCGTTCTGAAGGTGTCCGTGTTCCGTTCCAAGGTAACAGTCCTGTCAGCAGAGCAGTCCCTGCCTCTCTGAAGGTGCAAGCCCTTGGTTGAGGCTGACTCACAATTACAGCCCCAGGGGCTAGAAAGCTTGTCCCAGATTCACGTGCTGGGATTTGTTTGGGCTGTACAGGAACAGGCTGGTGAGAGCACGGCATGCAGACCTCGCTGACCTGCATGTCTCTCTTGGTCTCTGAAGTCTACCTCTCTTCCTATCCTCTGCACTGAGATGGGCTGCAGGAGGAACCAGATGACCTAAGGGTCCTTCCAACATAAATTATTCACAGATTCTTCACAAGTCTGGTGAGGAGCGGCTGAGGGACTTGGGGGTGTTGAGCCTGGAGAAAAGGAGGCTCAGGGGAGACCTTCTGGCTCTGCACAACTCCCTGAAAGGAAGTTGGAGCCAGGTGGGGTCGGGCTCTTCTCCCAAGTGACAAATGATAGGACAAGAGGAAATGGCCACAAGTTGCACCAGGGGAGGTTGAGGTTGGACATGAAGAACAATTTCTTCTCTGAGAGGGCTGTGAAGGGCTGTGCGAGGCTGGGCAGGGCAGTGGTGGAGTCCCCATCCCTGGAGGGGTTTCCAAGCCGTGGAGATGTGGTGCTGAGAGACATGGGTTAGTGGTGCCCTGGCAGTGCTGGGTTAATGGTTGGACTTAGTGACCTTAAAGGTCTTTTCCAACCTAAGTGATTCTATGATTCCATGTAATGAGCTGGAATGTTTCCAAAACCTGAATGGGAAAGGTGTGGGCAGGCTCCTGTTGGAATCCCAAATCCTTAATGAAAGATACACACAAGTCCTGGTGGGCCACCCACCCCTCCAGGTCCTACCAGCCTGGCAGAGCCTAGGGACCTGTTGCTGCCTGTTGGGTAGGTATGAGATGTGCAGCTGGTAGAAATCAGGGAAGCCCTATTGATTTCAGCAGAGCTATTTTGACTGAAGGGCAGAGTCCAGGATTTTAGGGCAGAGAGCCTTTGAGCTTAGGTGGTGCCAGAGGTCTTTGGAGAGATGGGATCCAGTGGAGAATTCAGCTGTGCACAGATACGGCTGCTTAAACACAGCAGTGCCTGACTCATGCCCTAGAAAAAGCTCCTGGTTGTGATGGCAGAGAGGCTGCTTATTCACAGGGTTCGGAGCCCAGTGATTAACGCGGTAGCCCGTAACTAGAGAGACCTCATGTCAGTTCTTGCTCTTTCACAAGCTGTATTACCTTGAGCACATCCTTTTGTGCCTCAGCTGGGCAGGTGTTGTGAGGACCAAATCCTGTAAAAGACTGATGCTATTGAGATAGAATCATGGAATGGTTTGGGTGGGAAGGGACCTTGCAAGGGTCATCTGGTCCAACCCCCTGCAGGGAGCAGGGACATCTGCAACCAGAGCAGGTTGCTCAGAGCCCCGGCCAACCTCACCTGCAATGGTGCCAGGGATGGGGCAGCGACCACCTCTCTGGGCAACCTGCGCCAGGCTCTCACCACCCTCAGCATCAGAAATCTCTTCCTTCTCTCTAGTCTAAATCTCCCTCTTTTAGTTTAAACCATCCCCCCTTGTCCTGTCCCAACAGGCCCTGGTCCAAAGTCTGTCCCCATCTTTCTGACAGGCCCCTTGAAGTCCTGCAAGGCCACCAGAAGGTCTCCCTGGAGCCTTCTCTTCTCCAGCTGAACAAGCCCAACTGTCCCAGCCTGGCCTCCCAGCAGAGGGGTTCCACCCTCCCATCATTGCTGGGGCCTCCTCTGGCCCTGCTCCACCAGGTCCATGTCTCTCCTGCGCTGGGGACTCCAGAGCTGGTACATCAGCTGTGCCCCAAAGAAGTCCTGTAGATCAGGACACCTCCTTAAAATGAGCCTGCCCAAGTCCACCTTAAGCACACCCTCCCTCCCTGCAGTTTTCCTTCAGGATAATTAAGCATGCAGTGAGTTAAGAAGTGGAAAAACCCAAGGAAGCATCCCTTTCACAGGTGGGTGCAGCTGACTGTTTCCTCCCAGGGCCTGTTCCTCCTCCAGTTCTGGGCAAGCCAAGGCCTTGGCACAAGTGCTCCTGGCCCTGGTGGTGACTCACTTCTGTATCCAAATTCTGCAGTTGTTCAGGGTATCAGAAGATCACCCGCTCTTACACTGCTGCCTGGAGACCTGTGCTGGTCTGTAGGTAGCAGGCACTTTTTTACTGCACGTTCTGAGTCACAGAGCGATTGCCTGAAGCTTTGCCTGCACTGCCCTCGAGGTCTGATTTTCTGCATGGACCAGTAACCTGGATGCTGAGCCCTGGGGATCCTGGGGCACCTGCAGGCCTGGTGCAGAGCATCCCTTTGGACAGGTCTGTGCTGCCTACGCTGCCTCCAGGCATGGTCAGCTCAGGGAACAAGCCCTGCTCACAGCCCTTTTTCCACCAGTCTTAGAAATGGTTGTAGCTCCAGCATGCCCAGGGCCAGCAGGGCTGGGTGTCAGACCAGGCTTCCCAGAGCTATAGTCCAGGGCCTGGTCTTCATGAACTTCTGCCTCTTTGCCCTATTCATGGCTGGCTGCAGCCTGCCAGAAGGCAGAATATAGAAGCTGGTCACAGCAGCCCTTGTTTTAGGATCTAGAGGGGTCAAGACAAGCAGAAGTCTTGTGAGGAGTGGCTGAGGGAACTGAAGAAAATGAGGCTCAGGGGAGACCTTCTGGCTCTCCACAACTCCCTGCAAGGAGGTTGGAGCCAGGTGGGGTCGGGCTCCTCTCCCAGGGAACAAGTGATAGAACAAGAGGAAGTGGCCTCAAGTTGCACCAGGGGAGGTTGAGGTTGGACATGAGGAAGAACTTCTTGCTGGTGAGGGTTGTGAAGGGCTGTGCGAGGCTGGGCAGGGCAGTGGTGGAGTCCCCATCCCTGGAGGGGTTTCCAAGCCGTGGAGATGTGGTGCTGAGGGCCATGGGTTAGTGGTGCCCTGGCAGAGCTGGGTTAATGGCTGGACTCCATGATCTGAAAGGTCTCTTCCAACCAAAACAATTCGATGATTCTGTGCTCTTGTGCATTGTTTAGGCAAAATCCTCCAGCCTGTGATAGGCAAGAAGCCCGGTCAGATAATGAGCTGGCCTCTGGGAGGGCTGTGCCCTGGCTTGGGCTGAAAGGCCAGTTTTCTCACAACTACAGAAACAGGATGAAAGAGAGGGAGAACTGTCAAGTGCTCTGCTGCCATAACCGGGGCCTGCTTTACGCAAAGAGCTCAACACTTGGCGGTGCTCTGCTTTGGGGAGGCTTCTGGACACATATGTCCTTGGACGTGTTGACTTTCTCACTGTTTACCTCTTCTGGAACAGGAACCCTGCGCATCGATAAATGGGGTTCAGTGTCTTTCCTGGTGGCCCCTCTGGGTGCCCGTGGTCTGACACTCCTTGGTGTGCTGCAGAACTTTGCCTCTTGCCAAGATCCAGCTCCAGGGAAGCGTTTGTTTTTTTCCAGAAGAGAACGTGTGCTCACGCTGGCAAGCTCTGTGTCCAAGCACCGGCTCTTTTCGAACTCGTGGTGCCAGGAGTATTTTTATATATTTACTTCCTTTACAAGGGCACCAGCAGGCACCCCAAGTTTTGCATCCCTTGATAGGCTTCAGTTTCACCATAAATCCTCAAACACAATGGAGTGTTCCTCCCAGTACTAAAATAACTGTAGGCTTCATCAGTGAACTCTGCAGCCAGGGATGACGTTTGTTCCCTGCTTGACACCCCTTAACCGATGGACGCAGCAGCGTGCCCGGGGCTGGAGGATCTGGCGAGCAGGGAAGAGGGGAATCCAGGGAATCCCAGCTCTGCAGCAGCCAGCGGGTGTTTCCTTGTGGTCAGGGCTTCATCCCAAAGCTGGGCTGAAGCGGGGTGGGGTGGTTTCTCCTCCCTTAGGGCAAGGGTGGCCTTTCCCACCCAGATGGGAGTCAGATAGGCTGCAGCCTTTAGCCTTTGCTTAGCTCTGGTGCTGTCTTCATACCCGCTTTGTCGTGACAGTTCACAGCAAATGTCGTGATACTGCTGATGCATATGGAGCAAGGGAGAGAAGGTACCATCAGAAAGCAGTTCAGGAGCTTCCATCCTTCACTAATTATAACGAGAATCTGGAGAGATTGGGCTTCTAATGTAGATGCCTTAATTAAGTGCCTAAGGATTAGATGGGATGAATCTGACCCCAGATGTCCCTCTAGGCTGATGGTGAATGAGAACTGAACTTGGACTAGAACATGGGTCTGGAAGACAACTTCTCAAATGTTAAGACTTTGGGAACCATGTTTAGCCCCAAAGCATTCAGAGACTGCTCACCTGTCCTACCCCAAGGAGCGTGGACCTGCAGAACTCTGTCCACGCCTTGCAGACAACTTATAGCCTTGATAGACCTTGACGGGTTTTGTTCTTGGTAATATACCACAGATGGAGAAATCAACAGTGTCACTTAGGTCTTGTGTCAGGGGACAAGCTGGGTGAAAGTGCCCAGGCAGTCTGAAGAACTGCGTCTTGTCTTTAAACAGAAGAATGATAGGATGGTTTGGGTGGGAACGGACCTTTCAAGGTCATCTGGTCCAACCCCCTGCAGGGAGCAGAGACATCTGCCATCACCCCTTGTCCTGTCCCAACAGGCCCTGCTCCAAAGTCTGTCCCCATCTTTCTGTCAGGCCCCTTGAAGTCCTGAAAGGCCCCAAGAAGGTCTCCCTGGAGCCTTCTCTTCTCCAGGCTGAACAAGCCCACCTCTCCCAGCCTGGCCTCCCAGCAGAGGGGTTCCACCCTCCCATCATTGCTGGGGCCTCCTCTGGCCCCGCTCCAGCAGGTCCATGTCTCTGCTGTGCTGAGGACTCCAGAGCTGCCCCAGCACTGCAGGGGGGTCTCACAGAGCGGAGCAGAGGGGCAGGATCCCCTCCCTGCCCTGCTGGCCACAAAGAAGGCAAAGAGCAGAGGACAGGACTCCTTCATAGCCTCAAATCTGGCCATCGCTTTAGCCCGAGCGTGTGAGCAGGATGCAGTAGTTGTGTAGTGAACCATGAAATGAAGTTCCTGTGTTTCAGATGGATGAACCTGCTGGGCCAAATGTATGTTTGATATAACGTCAGCAAGGCTGATAGAGTCAGAAGAGTGCAGATCACAGTGACTGCCTGCGAGCCACTCCAGCAGTGACCTCTTCCCAGACTGCGAGAATGGAAACCTTCCTGTGAGGAGCAGTCCTGAGAGCCACCAACACGTCCTGAGGGCAGCTGAGCAGGGGGACACAGCTTGGGAGTCACTGAGGTCAGGGTGAGCGTGGTGCCCCCACCACGCTGCTCGTATTGGCTTTTTAGTTTGGCTTCTGCAGGCAAAGTGCCACTAGGAGAGACCGCGCTGGGCTGAAAAACTGTGTGGGTGTTTGCCCTTAATTTTTTTCTTTAGCCTTACATGATTTTTAGCAATTATCTAAATGTCTTCTTTTGGAAATTACTATATGTTCAGGAAAGCTCGTGGTTGGGCATGGCGAGTGAACCCAGAAGAATGTAACAAGGTGAATTAAACACCCACTATGCTTTGCTTGGGGGAGATTTTAAGCAGGGTTGACATCTTCATCCCTCCACTTGAGGCAGCTCAGGCAAAAAGAAGAGATGCAAATCGGTGCTAACTTGGATGTCTCCTCCCTTTGATCATTCTGAATTACTCCATGTTCATGTTCTTCTCTTGCTTCTTGGCAAGTGGCATCTCCAGTGGGGTGAGCAGGTCAGCTGCTAGCAGTAGGGCCAGGTTTGATTGTCCCCATTCCCTAAGAAAATCTTGGACTATGGGTGTAGGGAGCTCCCAAAATCCAGGGATCTCCAGTGGACACTCATCCTTCATGTCCTGCTGCTCCTCTACTTTTTTTCAGCTAACAATAAAGAGGTTACTTGATGGCAGACTTGCTGAGAGGTGAAGTGGGCTCCTCTGCCCCCAGCAAGCCTTGTATGGATGGCTCAGCTCTGCTCCTGGCACTGTGTAGTGAAGAGACTGGTGCAAGGTGTTGGTTCTGCTACCCAGAAGTTATTGAGGAGATATCCAGGTTATCCAGGTTCTGCTCCCCAGGGGCTTAGAGTGGATCTAGAGGCTTATCTCCCGGCAGGGCAGGGGACAGCTGCCTGGCCATGGCCAAGCAGGACCTGCAGCACGGTATGTTTTTGTTGTGCTTCTTTTCTGGGAAGATGGAGACATCCAGGTGGATGATGATGAAGCAGCTTGGTGAGGATGTTGTAGAATCACAGAGTCACAGACTGGTTTGGGTTGGAAGGGACCTTAAAGACCATCTCGTTCCAACCCCCTGCCATGGCAGGGACACCTCCCACTAGACCAGGTTGCTCCAAGCCCCGTCCAACCTGGTCTTGAACACCTCCAGGGATGGAGCATCCACAGCTTCCCTGGGCAACCTGGGCCAGTGTCTCACCACCCTCAGAGCGAAGAAATCGAATTATTCTTTACTTTTGTTGTAGGCTGGAAACGTAATGAGCCATCACAGTGCTGGTTTACTGCGGAACATTCCCCAGGACATTCCTGACCGGTGAGCGAGCGTTATGGTTTTGGTGGAACAGTTCATTCGAGGTCAAGCAGCAGGTTTATGTTAAAAGCAGAATGTGGAAGGTCGTGGCTCAGGGTGCAACTGCTGCTTGTTGGACAAGGAGCAACGTATGGATCGAGCCGTATGTCACACGCTGGCACAAATCTAACACCTTCGAACACCCCACATGGCTTGGAATTGAGCTGCAGGTTATATTCCTTTGTGAGAACATGGGAGCAGAGGCGTGTAGCACTTCATCCTCACTTATTTACGAGCAGTAGGACAATGTCCTATGAAATACAAGCAGCTAATTTTAGGTGACAACATCATATAAGGTGCCAACCTCCCAAAGGGGGAAGGAACGTGTATCCAGCTAGAGCGCCTGCAGCTCTGAGCTGCTCGAGGGCATGGGGTGTTTATGCCACCTCCAGTACATTAAATCTTTTGTGTGGAGACATAATCCTCCGTTGTGACATTAGCAGAGGTAGGTGTAACGGAAATGATTGTGAAATCCCTCACCTAATGGAAGAGGAGGAGGAGGAGGTGCATCTGAAGTGGGTTGCACGGATCTAATGCCCTCCAGCCCCAAATCCCAAGGGGCTTTCCAAGTGCTAATTGATTAAGAGTCAGAGTTGTCTGTTTTCAGCCGCACAGGGAGTGTGGAGGCTGAGCTTCTGTTGCACAGGGACCAGAGTAAATGAAGGGCTTCATTCCCAGCGTGGATGTCCTACACTTGGAGGCAGGAAGGAATGAGGCTCTGTATATTTTTCTTCATCTTCTGTCTTACTTCCCAGCACACTGTGCTGGGATGTGGTAGGGACTGTACAACGCAGTGTATTGTGTGTGTGCTCCTGCCTCTTGCTTCGTGTTGGCACAAAGTAAGTCCATAGGTCTTGCACCACTTCTACTCTGGAAAAGCTCCACACTCAAAGGCAGGGCTCTGTCTTTTTAAGGCCACTTGAGCACTGGTGAGACTGGACCTCGAATCCAGGGTTCAGTTTTGGGCCCCTCACTCCCAGAAGGACGTTGAGGGGCTGGAGTGTGGCCAGAGAAGGGCAACAAAGCTGGGGAAGGGTCTAGAGCAGGAGTGTGGTGAGGAGCAGCTGAGGGACCTGGGGGTGTTGAGCCTGGAGAAAAGGAGGCTCAGGGGAGACCTTCTGGTTCTGCACAACTCCCTGAAAGGAGGTTAGAGCCAGGTGGGGTCGGGCTCTTCTCCCAAGGAACAAGTGACAGGACAAGAGGAAACAGCCTCAAGTTGCAGCAGGGGAGGTTGAGGTTGGAGATGAGGAACAATTTCTTTGTGGCAAGGGCTGTGAAGGGCTGTGCCAGGCTGGGCAGGGCAGTGGTGGAGTCCCCATCCCTGGAGGGGTTTCCAAGCCGTGGAGATGTGGTGCTGAGGGACATGGGTTAGTGGTGCCCTGGCAGTGCTGGGTTAATGGTTGGACTCCATGATCTGAAAGGTCTCTTCCTACCCAACCGATTCCGTGTTTCTATGCGCAGCACAGAGGGTTCCTGTCCAGTACCCAACCTCCTGGCAGCCCCCAGGCCAGCGAGGACTAACAGTGCCCTCTGCTGCACTCCTCCTCCTCCTCTTCCCATGGCAACATTCCTCTTGCTGCGTGCGAATAAACAAAACAACTCCGTAATACACAGAACAACCCTTTCATACTCTGAAGGTCTTTTTGTGCAGAAGCCTGGGTCCGTATTGCAGCAGCAAACAGAAAGAATCATGACCTGACATAAAAATGTGTGACGTCCAGCATCGATCGCAGGGTGCAGAGAAAGCACTACGGGGAGCTGCTGTCCTTCAGCAATAACCGTAGCCTCCTAAAACAAGCAGCTCCTCATTGCAGGAGTCTTTATAATCATGAAACTTCCCTTTCTTGGAGCTGGCAGGAGCACACGCTGGTGATGCACGGGCAGTTCTGGTGCCTGATGGCACCAAACAGCGCTGAGCTTCCCGCCTCCCTCCCGCTCGAAAGAAAAACTCTGAGTATCTCAAGGCGCTGCTTATTTAAGTCCTCAGCTCTCAAGCCGAAAAGGAATGGCTGTAGGGAGGGAAAGGGGGGTTGCCTCAAGAAAGCTGTCCCAGGCTTCATACTTTCGGAGTTAAAAAGAGGAAAAATTAAAACAGAATAATCCTGCTTTTACTGGGATTTGCTTTACCCACGTGGAACGCAACCAAGCGGCAGCCTGTGCCGGCAGCCCCGTAACCACCAGGGCCACAGGAATCTGCTCGTGTTCCCTGGAATTTGGACATTTTCTGTTGCACCCATCTCAGCTTGCGTTCCAGATTGTCACTCAAGCGTGGGGCACGCCCCCTCCAGCAGCCTATTTAAAGAGGAGCTGGTCTGCAACTTTCCCCAAAGAGAGAGGAGAAACTCCGCAGGAGAAGGAGTGAGTCAGTCGGCAGTTGGAATCCCCTCGCTTCCCGTCACCGGGATGTCCGCCAGCCTGGGGCTGGTGACCTGCACCCTGTTCCTTCTCCTCCTGGCAGCGGGCTGGGTACGTATATCACAGCAGCAGCTCCCTTTCCTGGTCGGGCATTGCAGCTTCTTGCTTTTGATGCATGCGAATGCTTTAGGCTCAGTAACTCTCCCCAGCTGCCACCTGCCTCCCGAGGTTTCCCAGAGAAGTTTGGCTGTTAGCAGAGCGATGCAAACGCTGTGACTAAATCACGCCCGGAGCCGTGCCACGCGTAACGCCTGTCATCTGCGGATCTCAAAACTCCTGGCAAATGTGAATGGATTTTGTTTCGCTCCACTCGTGGGAGCTAGAAGCCAGCCCTGGTTTACTGGGGGGAGAAGAGAACAGGGAGAGGTGAAATCACTGGGTCTGTGTCGCTGCAAGGAGTAAAAGTCTCTTCTCCCAGATCCTTACCATCAGCATCCTTCCCCAGCTGCCACTGAACCTGCCCAAGTGCTCCCAAAACAGGGATCCCGAGGGGAAAATGAGGCAGCAGCCTCTGCCAAGCAGGATTTGTGCCTGGTTTGGGGTTAATACAAGTGCCTGACAGAGCAGCTGATTCTGCTCAGGACTCGCGTGTGCTCTGACAGTGCCGGCAGCAGCAGGAGCACTGCTGCGGTCACTGAGGTACCCGAACTGCAGCGAGTGCCTTTTGCATCGGTGAGGAAATCAGGGTCAGAGCCACTGTCAGCTCAGCGTGCTGAGAGATGCCATAAACTTCTGCTTGGGGAGGTCTGATTGCTCCTGGCATCACCCAGTGTGTGCCAGCCCCTTTCCTGCTAGGAAGTGTGTCCTGCCCACCTAACGCTGCTGTGATCTGGGGGGATCTGGAGCGGTTTGGGGTGGTTGTCTTGTCTCTTGCACGGAATCCCACTGCTGAGACCCTCTATTGCTACTCCGAGATGATGGCATTTGTCCTAAACCTGCCAGCTGTGTGGGAAATGGGACTTTTGACTTTCTTTGAGCTCTGAGAGTGATGTTTAGCAGATCACACAAGGAAACAAGAGCTGTTGCTCCTGAATCTGCTGCCCGTGTTGTTCAGAGGCGAGAGCAGAACCAGGATGCCTTTTGGATGCAGGCATGAGCCCAAACTCATTTTTAAAAATCTCCTTTGGTTTGACCCTTTTAACTGGTGCCCTGGGCTCTTGTGGACATTGACTGGTCAGGACTTCTCATTCCTGAGAGCTGCAGTGCTGTGAGCTCGCGGCCTTCCTGAGGGTGTAGGGAAAAGAGGTTTTATGTGAATATGAATCAGGAAGAACATTCTCACTTCTTCTTTCCCCCCCAGGTAACTGGGTTTGGTGCTGGCAGTTGGGAAGAAGCTTGTTCTGGCTTGTCAGCCGAGCAGATGGGACCTGGGAATCAGTGGTGGAGAACATCCAGGCAAGGGACTCCTCAAGTCAGACTGTTGGCACTCCTGCTGTGGCTTGGCCGTCACTCAGGGGTCCTGGAACATGGGGTTTGTGGTCAGTATGAGACCTGCCAGCAAAGACAGGAGCAGGGAGAGCTGATCTTCCAGGCTTTAGCGCCTCCTTCAATCTATGGCCTTGATCTCTAACAGTGATTCTGTTCAGAGTTCACACTGGTAACCTCAACAGGAACAGGGTCAAGGCTCTAGTGAACAGGGTCAAGGCTCTAGTCAGGATTCTGCTCAGTGAAGAGAAAAGTGTCGTTTTGGGGACAGAGGGAAGAAAATGAAAAGTTCTCTAAGTTGAATCCTTCCGCACCCAGGTGGGTGACACGTTAGGTGGAGATGTTGGTCTCTGTTACATGTGGGTCTGTAGCCAAGCCCTCAACACGAGTCCTTGCAGTTCTTTGGGACACTTGGGGCAGTTCCCACACTGCAGTGAAACAACTCCTAGGAGCAGTCCTCGAAAATAAGGCAAGGTGGAGGGTGCTCCCTGCAAATAACCCAACAGAATCCGTTATTTAACCTCTTTGAGATTGCCGTGAAAGCAAACTAAGAGCTCGAGGAAGTTGGTTCAACGTTGACTTTCTACCAGCTGTTCCAGCTCAAAGCCGTTCCCCCCAGCAGCCGGTTATTCAGCGCTCGCTGTCGAGTGTGTGTGAGCCAAGGGAGATTTCAGCTCATCCTCTCCTCTCCCGGGCCCGTGAGAGCAGCAGGAATTATAAATAGCAGGAGCTGGCTTTGCTCGGTAATAAAACAAACAACCCGGAGCCCCAGCACACCCTGGGGCCAGGTGGGCTGGAGATATCCGAGCGGACTGATGGGGACATCTCACAGGACTGAAAAGAGCCCTGAGAATACGGGTGAATTGGGCCTTTTAAGGGGAAATGAGGCACAGCAGAGGCAGGGGCACAGAGTCACGATACGTTGGAGATGCAAACCCAGATATTCTTGTGCTGGAAAGCGGCTGGAATATACTGAGGAGGTGAAGGTGATGACGAGCAGAAGGTAAAGCCAGGGGTCTAGTTTCTTTGGGTGAGTTATTAAAGGAAATAAACAGAGCCAGCAATGACTAATGAAGGCAAGGAAGAAAACTCGCTCGGGTTTAATTCCGTGGTGTTCTCTGTTACCCTGCGAGAGGCTGGTTTTGGTTTGTTTTCAGTAGGAGAGCTATTTTGGGAGTGTTTCTTTACACGGCCTGTGGCTGACACTGCATTGGAAAATGCTTGTTGTCATTGTATTTTTTAAGTGCATGGATTGCATCTTAATATAGGTCCTGTGCTAGGAATGCTTTGCCTCTTTTACGATCTCACGTACCCCCCGCCCCCTCACCCGCATCCTTTTGGCAGCTACATGAAAAAAAACCAACCCTGTAGGAAAGCATTTCTGTATTTTTAGCATCTTTTAATGCACTTCAGCGGTCGGGAAGAGATCCCTGTGACACGCCAGCTCCCAGCGAGCGGCTCTGTCGGAGACCAGCTGGGCTGCAGGCAGCAGAGGCTTGTTTCCAAAAGACTTTGCAGCGGGAGTTTTCAGGGGGAATGTCGCCGATTCCTGCAGAGCAGGGGGAGACTCTGGGAGGACTCGTGAGTTAAGGTGAAGGCTGATCCCTGTCCCGCGCCGTGCTCTGCTGGTCATTACAGAAGGACTAAGCAGTTGGCATCTTCTGACCCCACATGAGCTCAAGTCAGAGCAGCTGTTTTGAGCAACAGTTGAAATAGCTGGAAAAGTTTTACTCCTGTTATTGGTGACAAACACAATATCCAAGGAAGCTGTTTCACAAGCGAGGGCTGGGTGGGATGTAACAAGTGCAAACAGAGCTGTAGCAAGATAGTTTTCTGCCCTCTGTTCCAGGTGTCCCCCCCAGGCCCTTCGCAGCTGCTGCAGCCCCTCTCCCTGGGTGGCAGCGGCTGGGGCTGGCTGTGGAGCTGGGAAGGGTCTGCCCTGTCCCGTGCGTTCCTCTTCCCCCAGCTCACAGCAACACAGGATCCCAGAGCGTTTTGCTGGCATCAAAGTGGAGACCCCCCTGCAGTGCTGGGGCAGCTCTGGAGTCCTCAGCACAGCAGAGACATGGACCTGGTGGAGCGGGGCCACAGGAGGCCCCAGCAATGATGGGAGGGTGGAACCTCTGCTGGGAGGCCAGGCTGGGACAGTTGGGCTTGTTCAGCCTGGAGAGGAGAAGGCTCCAGGGAGACCTTCTTGGGGCCTTGCAGGACTTCAAGGGGTCTGTCAGAAAGATGGGGACAGACTTTGGAGCAGGGCCTGTTGGGACAGGACAAGGGGGGATGGTTTAAACTAAAAGAGGGAGATTGAGACTAGAGAGAAGGAAGAGATTTCTGACGCTGAGGGTGGTGAGAGCCTGGCCCAGGCTGCCCAGAGAGGTGGTCGCTGCCCCATCCCTGGCACCATTGCAGGTGAGGTTGGCCGGGGCTCTGAGCACCCTGCTCTGGTTGCAGACGTCCCTGCTCACTGCAGGGAGGTTGGACCTTGAAAAATCCCTTCCTACCAAAACCATTCTATG
>VZZY01007254.1:88073-113338 GCA_013400335.1 Eurystomus gularis | reverse complement strand
CATGTTGTCAATTCACTTGCACAGTCCTGCAGCAATGCATCTAAATTGGCATCAGAGCCTGAAATGAGTGATGTAAGTGATCACACTTTATCCAACTGTGTTGGGAAATTTAAAGAAAAGTTTTCTGAAATGAAAAATGTGTAATTTTTTTACATTTTACTTTACATTACAAATCTGTAATGACAAATAATGCTGTTTAATTTAACTGCTGGCTAAGTCCTTGAGACTGAAATATTTTTTGCAAACCTGGCACAGTGAGAGCAGCAGCACAAACCTATCTCCTGACAATGTCCAGTAGTTTATTCGGTTTAAAGAAGGTATGTGGGATTTACAGCACATGTAAGAAGACAAGGCTTGCTCCATGGTAACCTAAAGGTTGGTTACCATGCCTTGGACTTACAGTGTAACTATAGGATCAGACCAAAAGTGGTTGTATGAAAAGTTACAGTGTAACTCGTATTGAAACAAGCCAGAGATTGATGTTTCAAACACCGGAGGAAAAGACAGCTGATTAAGAAATTTAATGTCCATGTAATTATGGTTTTTGCCAGACTGAGCTGTACTAAAAGAGTATCTCCAGTGATACTTCTGTTTTGCTCACTTAGGATTAACATAACTAAAAATCAAAGAAAAGGAAAATAGTAACAGAAAACACTTAGTGGTTCTTTTTATAAATTAGAACTGCACAAGAGCTTGTTTTGCCTGGTAATATCAACCCAACTGAAAGTGACAATGGGTGGCTGTCACTGTCATATAGAAGGTTTGGTTTTCAGTTTCAGTGAAACACATCTTCCCGTTTCTTATACAAAGTCAAACCCAGGAGAATGACATATGACTGCTGTACCTGATGGCAATCCTCCAGGGATTCTTCTACAATTAAATACATTTTCAAATGAAGTCAAGCAAAGAAATAAGGCAATTTGCTGGTACTCTGCAATATCTTTCTTGAAATAAATGGACCAGATGCCACCTTAGGGTCTGAGTTTTATTAATTGCTTTGAAAGGCATGCTTTTCTTTTAAAAATACACTCTCTACATTGGCCTGCTGACCCTGGGAATTCAAACCTTATTATTCCAGTTTAAACACTTGCCAGTGCTTAGACAGTTAACAAAGCTAAAGCCTCTCCCAGCTGAACACCAGATTCCCTGGGGAATCCAATCAGGCTACTTTATTCTTGTCTTTTAAAAAGTGAGGTCAAATAGCTGTTTGAATTGTAATGATCTCCATGTGAATTCTGGTTTTGATATCAATTGCTTACATCCTCTTAGCTTCCAGACAGATGTACTAATTGCATATCTTCTGTCATATACAGCGCAATGCAGCTGCTGCTGATTTTTTACTCGCGTCTAAACTTTTAATTGGGTAAACCTTAACCATGAATAAATAAATACATATGATAACCATGAGTTGTACTACTTCAGTGAAACTGGTATCTAGTCTCCTGCTACTCTTATTGAAAATTTTAAGACTTGTGACTGGATAGCTGATGAAAGGTTCTGTCTATGAGCAAAAAGTTGCTGTTTGGAAAGACCTAGAAGAAACTATTGGGTCATTTCAACTGCAATTTCTGTAGGCATGGTGTGAAGAGCAACATCACAGAAGGATTTCAGTATGACTACAGCAATCCTTAAGAGCGTCTCAACAGACTGTAGGGATGGGAAATTTTTTCATCTTTCTCTTTTTTTTAGTGTTTATTATTTGATTATTTTTTACATCACTCCATCCTTCCCTTTCAGGAGGATGAGCAACAAGGAGGCATTCAGAGTCTAACAGTTTTCACTCACTAGGTCAGCCTTACAGCCTTGATAACAGGAGTAATCTATTTAAGTCATTATGGTTATGCCTGCTTCCAGCAAGGTTAAATTTTGTTCACTTTTTAAAAATTATCTAGCTGCCTCTTACAATATTTCCTTTAGCAGTTGTCACCATAGTAACGCTCTGCTAGATGGAAGTCTAATCTTCTGCAAACAATGAGAATAGCTCCCTTTCTTTACTAAAAAATTCTGCAAATTAACTCTATTTCCAGAAATATAATAATATAATTCCTTTTTAAGGCGTAAAAATATAAATACTTTTCTCTTTTTGCTTTTTCATTGTATTTTGTC
The DNA here is from genome assembly GCA_013400335.1 of Eurystomus gularis. Classification (NCBI taxonomy): domain Eukaryota; kingdom Metazoa; phylum Chordata; class Aves; order Coraciiformes; family Coraciidae; genus Eurystomus; species Eurystomus gularis. Next base: position 111,232 of record VZZY01007254.1, on the reverse strand, counting down.
TAATTTTTTTTGGAATAACTATTCTGTTACCTCTTAAAAGGAGTAGTTTCATTAGGCCTGTTTGGCTGACTTTTACCCCAAATCCTTAAAAACTGTAGCAATACATGACTGCTTTAAATTAAGTAGTTGCTTATACACTTTACTGAAGCACATCCTAAATAAGATTGATCATGGTTAAAGACCTACTAGAGGAAAAAGGTGGGTGTGAAATTCTCCTCAGGTAGGTTTCGTAGGAGTATAGCACAATAAGCTGGAAAGTAGCTGTGTATTCCAAAGAGACCATTCCTCACCAGAAACTGACACCTAAAGAGTTAGGTATTGCCCCTTACTATTCTGGGGACACCTATGCTACTGGGATGTTTGCTCTATTCACCTGCTTGGATGGAAAGATCCAGAGCATTCAATGGTTACTTTAAGCAGCTGTGCTCAGTTGCATATCAAGATTTGAAAGACACTGACTTTACGTGTTATGAAGGTCTCATTTAAGGAACAGTGTTGCTGTTTTATTTGATATTACAGAGAAAACCTCTAGCCAATGAAATAGAGACTTACACTGAGACCACTGGGAGTGTTGATAATAAATTTATTTAGGAATGTATACGCTGAGTGTTTTTCTAACTCACGGTTTTCCTATACCTTACTTGGAGTGAATTCAGTGTAATTCAAGAAATGTGGAGACAGAGGGCAAAATATATTGTAATGCTTCTTTGTTTCATTTACAGTGACCTCATAGATGTTTAATATGCTGAAGGGCTATAAAAGCAAAAGTCCCATACAGAAATATATCTTGAAGGGCTTTCTAAGACTGAGTCAGTGACTGTTAAATGTAATTTCTGCCATCTGGTTACGTCAGCACTAACATTGGAAGGCTTGAAGTGCTACAGACCCACCTCTCAGTGCAGTGCAGACATACACTACATCTCCTGTGATGGTCAGTAGGTGCTGGCTGATGCCTGGCCATTCCTTCAGCCAACCATATACACTACACCTCCCCTTTCAGCCCTGCTGCTGGCAGACCATGCTCTTCAGAAAACTCAGAGGTCCCTGATTCACTGTAATACGTGACCTAAATATAGACACGATCATAATCTCAGCTTTTGTGCTAGGGCCATTACATACTCTGCATGCCCGTTTCCACCCGCCAAAGGTCTGTAGATCAGGATTCAGGGGTAGGAGGAGTGCAATACATCCTGCCAGCCATCTGTGGTGTAAGGTGTGCCTTGTCTTTTCTAGGGTTTTACACAAGTGTTTTACTTGTGCCACTTTTGAAAAAGAAAAAAGAAGGAAAGAAACCCCAGAGAATTAGATAGTCTCTGGTTTTACTAGGAGCATACAAATGAATTTTGGCTTCCAAGGTAGCCAGTTTGGAAGCACCAGAATCGTTTGGACATTCATTTTAGCAGTCATGGATTTCTGCCCTGAAGATTTTGTTCAGATTAAAGCAACTTACTTCTTGCTCAACCGTCTGTGCTGAATAATAGTGGCAGATGGAGAGAGGAAAATCTGGATTTTTCTGCTTTCAAGGAACCACAAAGCTAATGAGGTAATGTTAATTGTTCTGTGACTGTAACTGAAAGAGGTCTCTGCACAGCAAGTACATTGCTTCCTCTTTCTCTTGAGGGTGAAGAGTATAGTGTATGAAAGAAATGCAGCTGAGTCATTATGTTAGGGTGTGATAAATCAGATATTCTTGTACAAAATTACGTACTAGGGTAGGAGGAAAGGAGCAATTTTGCTTTTATTTATTCCTGTTAGAATAGCTAGTAGCACTCTAGGTGCTGCTTGAGTTACAAAAATGGCTCACTTTCCAAGAAAGAAGGTGGGTTTTGGTGTTGTTTTTTTTTTTTTTTTTTTGGATGACATTAGTATATTTCAGGTCTTTTAAAAAGTAATTAAGACATCTTCTCTGAGTATTAGTGACATAAAATCCAGTCCTCCACCCACTTTTCACTCAAAACAATTTATCTGTGTGGTGCAGTGGAGTGAATGCTGTTTAATGACAAAAATCCTCATTTCAACAACCATTTTACCATTCCTGCTTTTTATCATGGATCTGTGAGATGCACGCCTTCACCTTCTCTAAGAATCTGACAAAACTTGTGATATGGTAAATAATTAAGACTGATGGATATGAGCAAAGTAACATTTCCTTCTACACTTAATCATTTTCTGATCTCTTTGGAGGCATAGTGTTTTATAATGGATGAAGCTTTCACCATTAATAAACATTTTCTCTGTTGTTTCCTAAAGAGCCATTCACTAGATTAACAAAACAACAGTTAGGAGCTAATAAGGTCCTCTCAGATCGACCTGAGAGAAGGACATGTTAATGCCCCCAGGCAAAATGCCATTGAAGCCATAACATCAGGACTGGTCACAAAGACTTTGACTTGTAATTGTGTCCAGACAGTTCAAAAGCATGAGAGTTTCTAGGAGAGGAGAGTAAATTTGCTAGAGCATTCACCACCTGCAATTAGGGACAGTTTTTCCGCAGAGCAAACAAGGCACCCACTAGCTCCCGATTGCTCTCAGTGGGTTTCTGAAAAGCCTCCCTTCAAATGCTTTGGTGAGCAGGTGCTGAAGGTGAATTTTGAAGACCTGAGGCTTGACTGCCATTCTCACGTGTGCCTGTGGTGAGCCCCCACAGCTCCCCAGAGGATATCAGGAAACCAAATTAAAGATGAGAAAAGAGTAGCTCCTTCCTCTCTCTGTGCAACCACAAAGAATAATGGCCCAGTGTGTTTCAGTTTCCTCAGCGTTAAAGGTTTTATGGCATTTCATATCACCTGGGGATTTAAACCCTGAGGAGTAAGACTACTGATTCCCATGGAATAAGTACTGACTGGAATTTGCATCCAAAATTAAAATCAAATTGAGCATTAGTAATATTGCAGCACTGGAATCTGTTGAGTGGTTTCTTCCATTGTGCTGCTTGCTACCTCTGAGCTTGTCATGGGTATATCTGGCCTCCCAGCAAGCAGCTCTGGTTGGGATACATTTTTGCCCCATTGCGCTGTATTTTTTGTGGCATGCAAGGCTGGGGCAGTTGCAGTTCACCTCAACAGCAGACTGTTAGAGGAAGAGGCATTACAAATAAAAATCATAGTTTGTGGTGTTCCCCATCTCTAGTGTTTCCAAGATACGCCTTGGAGAATGTCATTGTTCTTTCTTAGACTGACAGGTATGATAGGCAACCACAGAAAACCACTTTCTGATAAGCTTTTAAGACTTTGTGATGTGGTGCCAGTTCTTCATTCACAGATTTGTTAGTCAGACTTGTATCTCAGTAGCTACAGCTGGGTGTTTAGAATTGTGATCTACAGCTTAGCACTCTACTGAGAAGAGTGATAGAAAGGGCAGAGGTGTGTACTAATATAAAAAAGTTACAGACATGTCTGAGTGCAGGATATTACAAAAGTCCAGCAGAGTCAGTTGAAGGATTTGCATTTAACCAGGCATGCCCTAGCATCTTGTAATAAAATCTGTTGTGTGGCTGTGAATTTTGAGGAAACAAAATTTTGAATCTTGGTGATGATGTGCACTGAAAAGCAAAGCTGTATATAAGAAGTGTCATACTTTCCAGTTCTGGCTTGGGAATTGGTAAACATGGGCATGCTCCAGCATGCTGCAGCACAGTCCATATACAGAAGTCCTCACAATTAAAGTGTTTGCATAAAACTTCATATTCACAAATATTGCAAGTGTAAACCCAAAATTGATGCAGGTTTCATCTTTTCACTATTTAGATTCTTTCCACTCTAAAATTCTGGAAGTTTTTACCCCCATCCTCTGCCCCTCCAGTCCCTGCCTCTAATGCACACAAATGACTTTCCTAGGATTTGCCAGTAATGAAAACGGAGCATATTTTCTGCAGAGTGCCAGATGGTGCTCGTGAAGACCAGACATGCGGGAGGTTCCTAATTAAAGCTTTAAACCTGGAGATGAGAAACGGCAGGTGCAGTCTGGTGGGTGCCCAGATAGTGGACACGGAGCCACGCTGCCTAATGACCTTTTTGAGAGCACCCTCACACCCATCCTCAGGGAACTCATAATGACAAGAGGCAGTTAATTTAAAGCTAATTGAGAAATCTCTATCCAGTCTTCACACAATACAACAAGGTGCCAGACCTCAGCTGGTGTTTGCACCCTGACAGGAAGAAAATGGCCAGAATGGGGCTGCAAATGCTGCTGCCTCTTTCTCACCCTAAGCAAACAAAGCCCAAACCCTTGCATGTTTATGGTTTCAGCAGCACTTCAGCCCCTAAATAAGAACCAAGGGGGAGTGCCTGTGGCTAGAAATGAAGCCTATATCTCTGTAAAGGCTGCTTCTTCAGCGGTAAGACCTCACAGAGCCGAGGGGGTGAGGAAGTGCAGTGCTCTGCATGGGTGCCCATGGGGACAGGCTAATGCAAGCTCCCCTGTAGGTAGGAGGCACCTCTGCAGCCACTGTCTAGAATGCTACAATTCCCTCATCTGCTGAAAGCATTGGGTTTTATCCTGATCCTGCTGCCCTCTTCCACCTTTCCTAGCTTTTCTATGACAAACGGTGTTACATCAAGAACTTGTGCTCCCACGGCTTGATGTTTCAAGACAGCAGAGAATGTGAAGTGCTGGGGCCTGAGTTTTGGGCCCCAAGTTTGAGTTGACCTGTGAATGACTCACAACCTAGCAGAATATTTTGTTTTTCTTATTGGCTTCATGTTCCAGAGGCAGAACCTGGCCCACCTGCGTCTCTGTGGCTCTGCCCTCACCCAGGTGGTCATGGCTGGGATGGTGGGCAAGGCCAGGTCTCCATCAACCAGGAGCTGATCAGTTGGAGGAGCTTCCTGTTGGGTGTGGCTTCTGCTGGGGCTGGTTGCATCTTACTGAACTCTCTTTGTGGTGTTCTTCCATGTGAAGGGCTATTGAGGGAGCCGTCTCTGTTGTGTCCAGCAGGTGATGCTGGCACCACAGTGGGCAGTGGAGGAGCTGGGCCCCCGGGAATTTTTGGCAGGACTGTCTGAAAGAAAATTTCTGAGAGGATATTGCTGAGTTCAGTGTTGGCCTGTGTGATCAGGCAGCTGATGGTGGCATAAAATGATGATGGCTGAACCAGCACAACAGAAGGGGAGATACTTACCGTAGCTTGTAATGCACAACTACAATTAAGTACTGCAAAACTAATGTTAGTCTGTCCACTGTAAAGCCAGTCTCTACACTGAGTGTTACCACAGCTGCTGAAGGGGAAGAGATGCCAGCAGAAAGCACAGGGTCTGTATAACCATGAGCACTCAGCTGGTTTTGGCTGCCCAGACGTTCCTCACAACTGCTGCTTTACCTTGCTGCAGAGCAAGTAGATCACTGTTAACTGCAGGTCTTGACCTCCATTGCTGATGTCTGAGACAGCTTTTAGGACACTGAATAAGTTGGTCCTGCCTTTCTACAACACTGCACTTCCAAGCACCAGGAGGGCCCTCTGTTCTCAGCTTTCCACCAGGGAATATTTTACCTCTTCTATTTGTACCATTTGAGCTTCTGGAAATCCAAATTGTCTATGAAAGTCCAGCTGTGACATGTGGCAGGAATCAAAGGGAAGGTAGTGCAGGGACTGATGCCAAATTCTTGCCACCATAAGATGAGATTATCAGCTTCAGGGGAACTCATTGAGGAGAAGGTTGTTTAGAGCCATACAGATCTTTGCTTGTATCACAGTGTAGTTTAGGATCGAATATAGACATGCCATGTCCTTCCCAAGACTCTGGTCTGCCAGTGAATTTCTTTTGTTGTTGGCCTTTACTCAGTTCTGCCCAAAGTTACCAGCCCTCACCACTTTCATATGTATTAGAATAAGACTATTCTTAACAGATAGTAAATGTATTAGAAGAATTTCCATATCCTGATGAACTGCTAGTTTCTCAGTCCCATATTCAAACATCAATTTGCCTAAAGGCCTCAACTTTCAGAGAGAAGTCACCCATTGACTCCCGAACACATGAGCAAAATGTGAGGCAAAAGGGACTCTTGCCACAATTTTTAGAAGGGATGGCAAAATCTGAACTATATTTCTGCCTCATACAATGGAGCAGCCACAGCTGCTGGGCCCTGTGTGTAGTTGAGCTAAATCAACCAGAGCTTACTAGAGGAGAGAAATTGCCCTGTATAACTGCTTTCCTGGGTTTGACTGGGAGTGTAGCTCCTTATTATATTAAATCTGGTTTATGAGATCCTCACCTTTTGCTGGCTCCGGCTGCTTATTCTGATCCCTAACTCCTATTTGGGAAAGTCCCACTTTTAGTGTCACTCCCTGCTGGGCCACTGATACTGTAGGACTATGCTTGAGGCCAGGTCAGGGATTCAGGCTGAACCTCAGAGCCACCGTTTTGTTTGTTTTGGAAAACACAACATGGAGCAACACTTTGAGAGCAGGATTTTTCTTCTTCTGAGGAAGCCAAACATTTCTGACATGTGAGCGAGTCCTGGCTACTACACATAGATAAAAGGACTGGAATTGCTTAAGCTCTATCTGGCTTTCATTGGCTATAGGAGCTGACCCTTTGCTCTCACCAAAGTTACAATGTGGAAGTCTGGATACCAAGTGTTTTATAAACTGTGAGGAGCAATCCAAAAAGTAGGTGAAAGTACTCATATCCTCTTTTTCCCCAGACTCATTCTTTGGCTAATGCTGCAACGTTATAGAATTACGATTATCCTATAAATACATACTACCACAGATACTCCTGCATAAGCATGCCATAAAATATGCTATAGTAAATTGTAATATCTATGAATTTAGCATGAGAGAGGAACAGTTTAACTTCTTGGAAGTTTGGAAATCCTTAAGAACATGATGGAGAGGATTTGCAAGGAGAGTACATTCATAAAATACCTATTCTAACAGAGGAAAGTAAATTAGCCATGACAGCAGTATCACAGACTTGAAAAAAGACCTGCCTCATCAGAGAGCTGTGGAAATGAACAGCAAACTAATCTGCGGCATGCAGAAAGTGTGAGATTAGTTCAGCAGAACAGGAAGATTTAATTAAAGACATATACAAACCAAATTCCAGAACATGTATTACTCTGCTTTTGAAGAGCTTGGGAAAGACAGACATTAGCAGAAGGTGGGAAAGAAGGCATGAGAGCTGAGGAATAGCAAGGACTGCCAGTTAGTAGCAATGCTTAGGGCTGATTGCTCTTCCAGGGAAGGCTGAGACAGGGTGGAGGCAATTTAGGGTAGAAAAGGGCAACTGAGGTAAAGGAGCCTGTTCTTACCTGAATTTTACATTTATCACTGTCCCTGTAGGGCTAACACAGATATCTCAAGGCTGAAGAAAAGAACCCACAGGAGCAAGTAGCAGAAGGTAGCAGAATAGCATTTGTCTCCAAGAAGAGAAAAGATAAAGGATGGTATTTCTTAGTTATGGAAATGCAAGCTCACTGGTTTCAGCCCATTTAAGAGCAGTGTTTGTGCCCTACAATACAAGGAACTGATTTGTGTATTCAGAGGACATAAAAATTAGCTGTTAATTTTTCCTGGCCTGCTAGGATCCAGTTGTGCAGTGATTTGCAATCATGATTTTCTGGACACTAATGCTATGACTGCTGGACAGTATTTCAATGACATCCATACATGGAATTTGTAGAGGGATCAATGCGTCATTTTGTGCAGTTTTACTAGTAATATTTTAAAATGCTAAATTCAGCAGACCTCCTTCATTACTGAAAGATCAGCCATTTCCTAAAAGGAACCACATCTTCAACACCTCCAGCTACAAGACCCAAAGAAAGCACCCTGCCATTGAATGCTCCTCCAAATTTCCTATGAGCAAAGGGACAACATGTGCCAGCTGAGTGACATTTTGGTGTGCAGGGCTTCCTGCCAGCTTCATTGGTTGTTTATCAGAAGCAATGTCCAATAGGTCATTGCAATTGCGTCCCTTCCAGAGAGCTGATGAGAGCCTGGTGAAGGACACTGCTGCCAGTTCCTGTGTAGGAAGCAGTGTGTGGGGAGCATGCTTGTATAAAGTCTCCCTTTCCAGCTCAGATAGTCTTTCAGATGTCTTTCCTCACTAATTCAGCTCAAATAGTCTTTCAGATATCATTCTCTTTCAGGAAGAAAAGAAGTACGTAGCTGCTTTGTTAGCCAGGGAGGAAAATGCTCAGTAGTTGCCAAGACAGAATTTTTTTTGGAATGAAAAGAGGTTTCTCATTTTAGAAACAAAACTTCACAACTCTTCATTGGAGGTGTGAAGAACAACCCACTCAGAACAGAAAGCAGAGCATGTAAATGCAGTATCAAGAACACAATGGCTATAGAAAATGAAATGTATACCTTAGTCAGATTACTGAATGTGAGGAAAGGGCTGAATAGCTTACTGATGGGGAAGTTAGCTGGTTTTGTTGTTTGCTATTGGTGGGTTTTTGTTGTTTGGTTCCCCCCGCCCCCTTCCACTCAGGAGAGCAAATTGGATTTCTGCACATTTTCATTTTCCAAGTGTGTTGGTCCCAAATAATCTTAGCTTACCCAATATGTGAAAGGATTTGTTCCCTGCCTGTTATGTTATCTTGCTGTCACTGCTTTCAGTTCAACAGATTCTAGTCATTTAAGCCTGGCAGATGAAAATGGGTTGTGTTTTGTCTAGCTGCCAGAGTTCACCTTAAGCTGATGCTAATAGTGGTTGTAAAATTGATGTCTCTGTGTGTATATGGATGAATGCAAATGAGATCAGGAAGAATAAATATACAACCAGATCCAAAAAATGCAAGATCTTTTTCAAAACAACTGAGGGGAAGCCAGAGGGAATTTGTACTGATGATTAACAATTTAAGTAGATGTGTCAAACAGAGGAAATGTGGAAAGGGAGTTAAATTACAGTGCCAGTCCCTGTAAGTAGCTGGCACATATTGGAAAGGAGGAGAATTTATGCCAGCCCTGCAGGCAGGGTCTGCCCCAAAGGGCATCAGGACAGGAAAAGCTGATATCCTACCAGGCAAGTCCGAGCTACTCTGCATGGGGCTGGCATCATGCCCAAGAGCAAACAGCTTGTGCAGGGATGTAGGAGGAACAGGGAAACAGCAGACTGGGAATAGAAATACCCATCAAACACTCACAGAAAAAGCAGGTTTTGGTGCTCTCTTCATCCTCACCCCTCTCCTCCTGCTCCTTCTCTTTCATTCTGTTTGACACAGTCACCTCAAGCCTCAGGCTCATCTCGCACTCATCAAAACCACGTCCCGCTCCAAAGGAGTTCAGTTTCAGCAGCTTCATTGGCTTATGCACTTGAAGATGTTGGAATTTCCTGTCAGTCTGGGTGCTGCCAGAGATTTTCTTTGGCTTTTTCTCTTGATTTGTAATTGTCCTCGTTCGGACAGGACAGGGTTAATTTGTTCCGGTTCTGGAGGGGGGTGGTGGTGGTGGTGGGGTGACTCGCGGTCTCTAGTCGGTCTGCTTGGGAGCATCTCTTTGTCTATGCGGTATCGCTTATTTGTAGATTTCTCTCTTACTGTTATTGCTGTTGTTACTGCGATTGTTTCTTATGTGTCACTGTATTAAACCCTCCCTATCTCAACTCAAAAAGGCATTTTGAAACTCTTCTCTGTCCGCGGCAGGGGGCACTGGCAACGACTACGTGGCAGCCGCGTGGTTTGGGTGCCTGCACAGACCGAGCCCCACCGCGACTTTACTAAACTACCACAGTAATTAAGAAGGCACAGTGGTTCTTTCTAAAAAGCTGCTTTCAAGATTCTCAGCTGATGAACAACAGAAATGGTATAGATAGTGCCTTGCAGATTTCGGCTCTTGCGGTGTTCTAGGAATTCAAGACTACGCATTGTCTATATATGGCCCTTTTCTATTTCCAGATGCTCTTGTGAACAATTACACACAAGTAACAAATTGTAATCCTTATAAATAAAGATATATGCTTATTTTTTGGTAAAATATTTTCTAACAGTGCAAAATGCTTTTTCACTTCTTCTGATGTTCCCATTTATTTATTGTATGTTGCAAGTCAAAACTGATCCTTTCTGATCAGAAGACCTCAAATGAAATATCATACTTTGTGCTACCTTTTGTCCAGCATCAAGTAAAAAGTTCATTGCAAAGGCCAGCATGGCACAAAGAACTAGAATTTTTTCTTTTCACAAAATACTTTATATGTACAAAAGTACATATATTTATGCATATAAAGGAATAATAACAATAGACATACAGACATTAATGGAATTTCATATAAGATATTGTAGATTCATGTGGCTACACAAATATAGCTGTGACACACAGAGCTTATATTGTTGCTCATAAAGAAACACTGGCACTTCTACAGTTCATTTCCCCTCACTTTTCAGGTAGGCAGAACAATAACCTCCACACCACCAGATAATTGGATTCACCAAAAGCTCTGAGAGCAATGTCATCTCTTACTGACACTCAACTACTGGTTCATAGATATTGTCATAAAATTAATTACGCTCCCTACAAGCAGCCCTTAATGTTAATTTTGATGACTGTCTTACTGATTGCTATTGAACTCTTCATTATGCTGATTTGCCAAGGTCTCAGCCTGACTCTATGCAGAGCACTTTTGCCCTGGGCTAGCTGCCAATCTCCATGATAAGACATCTTGAAAAGGTAAGGGCTACCATACACTGGCGGAGCCTGTACTGCCTTTAACCCAACCAAAAAAGGACTTCATTAGACAGAAATAATATATTTGCTGTATTTTTTTCCTTGAGGAGTTACCTAGCGGATGATGGCTAAATTCAGGAGACAGGCGGTCTGTTCTTAACCCTTGACATTTCATGGCCTTACAAAAAGAAAAACCCAAGAAGCAAGGGAGCAAGAGGGGTGCTGGCAAGAGGAGGTGAAGGCAGAAAGTGTGTTCCCAGTCACTGGGGCCAATAACCAGACTTCTCCAAGGAGCACAGTGCCTGCAGCAACATTTTTCTTCAATAGCGAGTGGCTCTGAAGTGGAAAGGGAAACACATGAATGTGGTTTACATCATGTAAGGCACAGAGTACAACTACACTGTGAAATGTAGGATGGTAGCACCAGTGCTGGGGAAGCGTGAGTGGGCAGGAAAAGCTCTGGGGGACCACAGGGCACCATGGCATGGTGCAGGATTGACTGTGCATAGCTGGTGCTCAATAATAAGCCCTAATTTTTGGAAGGCTTTATCAGTTTGGGCCATTGCCTGGCTAACCATCTCTTCACCTGAGCTGGCGTTGAAGCAAGAGCTCAGGCATCTCCACTTCTGGCATCTCCACATCTGACCATGTTCCCAAGTGTATTGGTTTAGTAAGAGGGTGGCCGAGCCACGTGGCTCCCCGCCCCCTCCCTCTGCCGCGGGTCGAGGACAAAGAAAAAAAGGTTTAAAAGTGCCTTTTTGAGTTGAGATAAGGAAGGTTTAATATATACATATTTATATAAGAAAACAACATATAAAAACAAAGAAACCCAGCAGTAACAGTGATAAAGGAACAATACAAAAAAAGATTGATAACAGAGAGTAGCAAGGGAGCGAGCTCACCCAGATACAGCGAAAGGCGAATTGCCCACGAACCGCCCCCCCACCGGAACTGGCCCCGGGGCATGACGTCAGCATGGTGTAGAATTACCTGCTTCACTAAAATTAACCCTGTCCTGGCCAAACCAGGACACCAAGGCACAGCCTGACCCTGATATCCCAAAGCCTGGCCTCTATCTTCCTACTGGAAAACACTGGCTTTCAGTGCCTTGGCAGACAGCACCTTGGTATCACCTGTGCACAAGGGTACTTTTACCCTATCTATACTGAACATCGATACTCAAGGGCAAGCAGCAGAGCATTATGTCCAAATTGGTTTTGGCTCCAGGGCCACACATTAGCAAGATTAAGCTGTCAGTTAAGAAATATCCTTTGCTTTGTATCTCAGGTTTGTATAGTATGTGGGGTGTTTTTGACAATATAATTTCAAGCAGATTCTTCATATGAAATTCTTACCCTAGCCACAGCATATCCTATCATCAGGTTTCTTCACAGAAAACTCATTATGACCCTCCGACTATAAAAAAATGGAAAATGTTTATTTCTATGTACATAGTCCCTCAGTGCTTTGATTTTCCATTACCACTATGGTTTGGCTTTCACAGTCTGCTGGAAGTTCCCGAATGAGCAGAAGACCACAGCCAACCTCAAAGCCAAACAGGAGCAAATGCCTGCTTGATTATACGTGCTGGTGGCTGTCAGTAGCCATTTGTCCATGGATTTAGCTATTTAGTTGAGGAAGCCTGCAAGGTTGTTTGCGCCAGAAGAGTGGGTGCACAAGACACCTGAGTGAGAGGCTGCAAGGAGAGGCAATGCAGGGCAGGTGCTGGGGGCTGCCAGAGCAGAAGAGGGTGCTTCACTCCAGGTGAGGGGATATGACAGAAGAGGATTTGCTCAGTGCAAGGAAGGAAATGAGGGCTGTGTGTGAGCTTGTGGGTGATTGCAAGGGTGGAAGGGAATGTCACACATATCCTGAGCCAGGAAATAATTTCATCTTTTTCCTGGAGCAGCAAAATTCTTTGTTGTTCTGTGTTCAGAGACACTTGAGCCCTCTGTGCTAGTGCACAGGGCACCAGGCTGAGAGTGAGGTCTAGCTATGACAGCAGGACAACCAAGTGTCATCTTTCCTTTGTTGGTGCTACCAACATGTTGAAAAACTGCTTCTGTAGTTGCTATTCTATTCTAGTAAGTCCAAACTCAGGAGGCATTTCTAGTCAAATAATTAGAATTTCATGTCTGATTATAAATGCGTATTTGTAAGAAGAAATAATCTGGGAAACAACTGAGGTTGGAGAAGCATTTCTAAATGATAGGTATCTAATTTCTCCCAGCTGATAGCATTTTCAGCATTTCTTAGTTCTATTCATTTTGTATTCAGTGCACAGTTTCAAACTCCAGTGGCCTGAGAGAATGCATTACTGTTCCTTCAGCAGAGCGGTAATAATGTCAGCAGCGAGTTTGATATTCAGTACTATAAACAGTGCTTCATGAGGAAGTTCCAGTGATATTTGGCTTGTTCCATGCACCAAATTGGTGAATCCTGTCTGGTTTTAAGCACCCATGAAGTCCTATTAATTTTATGGAGAAAAATGTGCCGGAGAAAGTCCACAGGAAGGTTGTCAGTAGTGTGGGTATGAGGAATCATTTTTAAGCAGCTGCTGCATTTTGTAAGTTGTGAAAGACAGTCACTTTACAAAGACTGTCTTATGTGTCCTTTTAGGTTTGTAGCCTGATCTGGACAGTGTAGTGTTGGTGACAAGGCTCATCTTGATTTCTTTGGTAGCAGATGACAGTTTAGGTCCTCATCTGAAGTTCTAGGAAAAAGATTTTCTTGGCTTCAGCAAGTCCTCCTCCAGTCATTTAGCTGAGGTGCATATTTCAGGATTTCGGTGACACTTGGTTCTCTCTTTGAGCAATAGCCAATGTGAGACTGGCATCTCTGGAGACTGCTTGACCCTGCAGCTGAAATAAATACCCTTCCATCAGTGCTTGTTTATCTTGCCTGGGTTGGCCAGAACTGCTGTGTGCCTTGCTCAGGCGTGTTGGTTTGTGGGTACAGCTCCACCTTGAATGTGGATCTCACGTGAGAATCACCAGCCGCACTTGCTATTGAGACAGTGGGAGCTCAGACACTTTGGCAATTTAAAAGGGATGTACAGAGTCCTCCTGGAAGAAGCTATGCTTGATTTCTGATGGGAGTACAATAAGGATTACTCATACAGGTTCTTTATTAATTTTTGAGCTATGAGCTTGGTTAAAAAATTGCCACTGTCTAATGAAAGATACAATATGCTAGTATCAAGGAAAATCGTCAGTTCCTTTTCATTTATTTGCAGATTTACTGTGCTCTTACTTTGCCACTTTACAAAGAAAAGATAGTAAAAACAGATCTGTATAAAAATATTTTTGGGTTTCTATCTGTGTCAGGTGAGAGTCTCAATTCAAGCAGATTACAGAGCCACTGAGCTACCTGCCAGTGGATGCAGAGCATACTATCAGAGTTGTTTCTTTGCCGAGCAAGCCTGCTGGTGGTCACAGGCTCTGTCCTGCTCCAGTTGCTGTTCCATACGGCTCTAAATTGGCTGCTTTAGGCAAAGGTCACATTGTGGTATCAATTACTGGCTACTACCTGGAAAATTTAATTTCATGCCCTGCAGTGGATCTGCTTTTTTCTCTAGTATGATTGGCAACTGTTTCCCTGTTGGTAACTAGACTAGCTCATTCACTTGAAATTAAAACCCAGAAGCTCACTGATTTGGAAGGGCAGGTTCGGGCTGCTAGCATAACCCAGAGAGCTCTTGCACATATGCATTCAGATGAAAAGAACAAAAGTTATTTCTTGCCCTTTACAAGGCCTCTTAAGAAATTTTATCGTTTGTGATTTGTGTCATGTCAATCTGTTCCTTGTCATCCGGTTGGTGTTTAGCTAACGCACCGGGTATGTTTCTTGCAGGTTAATTGTACAAAATGAAAACCAGAGGAAATTAGTGAGCTCAGAAGTGCCTAATTTTAGGCAATAAGACATCAAAGTCTTGTTAATATTACTTCTATTTTAACCTAAACATTTTTACTTGAAGATCAATTATCAAATCTTTTCTGTCTTTTAGAAGCCTCTGAGGATTTTCTTAAACAGCTGTTTTGCATCTTAACAGATCTTAGTGCTATTTCCAAGATCCAGAAAGCTGGGCCTTCATTTATTCTCAGAAATTGTTTCCTTCCCAAAGGATATATTATGTCATTGATTTTAAAGTGGAACTACTAATGAAAGTAAAGGTGAATTTCTGTTTGAAAATTGTTTATGTAATATAGGCAGTGACATGGAATAAAAATAGATGCATCCTAACTCTATCCCAGCTGAAACCAGAACAATGAGGATCAAGGGTTTGAAAGAAAAGACCTGTGAAGAATATAAGGAATTATTAACAATTATTTAGGTGAAGAGAGGCTTATTTTAAAATAATTAGTGGTAACTATGACAATGGAGTTTTGCAAGTCCAAGTACTCCCAGACTCTCACAGTTCAGATTGAAGACAGTTCAAACAACCATAGCATGGCTACTGGAATGGCAGTCAGCAGTCTGCAGGTCCCACCACTGCAGAGGCCATCATCAAAGGACATGTATTTTGGTATAACACAAAATAGCTAAACATATTTGAAAAGTATTTATCCCAGATACAAACACTTCCGTGGCAGCAGCAGGATCAGAAAGCTTTGATCACAGAATCGTATGAGGCAGCCTGTTGGAGTTCGCCTAACTGAAGGGTACAGGACACCGAGTTGCAGGACCTGGCGTTTCTTTACTAGCAGCCCAGAGATTCTACTTGTCTTTGAATTCAATTCAAATTAAATTAACTTCCCATGCATTTTTTACCCCTACTTGCCTGCAGTATTGCTGGAGTGGTCAGCGTGCACTCCAGGTAAAATTTACGAAGTATGGTATATATCCCTTCCCCAGGAACTTCACAATACAGAGATCTGGACATAACTAAAACTCTTTAAGAAGATCTGGAAGATCCAAACTAAAATTTGTTTTTAAAACATTTTTGGTACGAAGTACCACAGAGAAAGGAATGAATGAGGAATCCAACTCTACACATTATCTTTTTTTGTGGAAGTGTGCTGCTCTGACAGATAACCCAGTTGCTAGCGCTGGAACCTGAAGCTCTCCAGGGACGTGTTGGAGGCTAGTGACAATCACCTTCTGTTCCATAAGCCTGCACACTTGTCCATGGTTGGTCTCCAGAGGAAGCAGTGACACTTCGATCTGCGCAGTTCTTTGGATACTTGTTTTGGTGCCTACCCATATGGGACTTAACTTTGGGCTTTTAATTTTGTAAGTCTGGCCCAGAACCATTACCTTCAGTAAGAGCCATGAAGCAGCTCAAGTGAGGAATGGTCAGAGTAGATGAAACTTTACCTCCTCTGCCCACAGGTTACACTGAGCAGGTAGACTTCATGGTGGGCGTGTCTGAGCAAGGCTGTGCTCTGTCTGTGGCCCTCGGCAGCTCTGCTTTCAGAGGCAGGGGATGCAGGTGTGCATACTGTCAGCTTTGACGCAGCACAACTTATAGAGCTTACTGTCTACTTGAGGTCTCTCCAAGACAGAAGATTTAAGGCAGATGGTCAAGGATTTTTAGAACACTCACAATAACAACAACTGTAAGTTAAGCAGTAATCTAAATGCTAATACAAAGGATGTATGTTTGTCCTTCAAAAGCAATGAGATTTTTCACGTTTGAAAGTACATATGCAATTATGCTCTTTGTTGGATGGCAGCTGAAAGCCACCTTTTGCCTTATTTGTTTTTTAACTTCTCAATGAGATCGGAAATGTGTCTGGCACACACCTGTTACAAATAGTTTTACTTAGGATAGTAAGTTAATATTGGCTACTAAAGCACTGAGTTGCCAGAGCCAGGCTTTGCTGGTAGGAATGTAATGAGTTGCTAGTGGTTTGGCATTGCAAACTCATAGACAGCCTGGAAGAAGTTTGCAGATCTCAAAGAAATGCTATAGCTCTGGCACCAAGAAGGTGAGGCAATTCTCCCTCCTCATTTTTTTTGGGGATGCCACTCTTCTGTCACTTCCAGGAGTTATTCTCATCCAGTAATGCTTGCCATTTCTTGTTATTTGCACTCTGTACAGCTGGAAGGTATCTGCTCTGGCAAAGCCAGAGCACTACTGCTCACAAAGCAATTTGGCAATTTTACTTCTTCTGACGCTTGCTCCCTTCCAAACTGTGAAGCATCCCTACGGCTACCTAAACTGCACACTGCCAGCATGCAGTGACTGAAATTCACTGCCTCAAAAAATAACAGGATGAATAATAATATTATTTAAGTACAATGTATTTATTTATTGTAGATGGTCAAAGAACAGAGACATAAAGCAGGTCCCAAAGTGTATTTAGCTTTGAAATCCTTGGTGCAGCATGTGCCACATCTCATTAAAAATTTAAAGAAACAGATACTTTTTGTTTTCTCTGTAGGATGAAATGACTTAGACTTCCTGAAAAGTGTAGGCTGATACTTTGGGAACACTCAGCTTCTCTAACATTTCATAGATGTCACCAAAACAAACGTCCCCAAACCTGTGGGCACCTGCCAATCACTCCTTGATGTTTCTCCTCATCTTAACTTTTATATTGATTAATAGGGAAACCTCCAACAAAATTCTAGCAAGTGAGTCTTTTAGAAAGAATCCAAATGTGAACTACAAATTCAGTACTTTGCCACTGTTGAGAATTTCTAGTATCATAAATCCAGCTTCACATCTGGAAATGGGTTCTTCAGAGTTCTTTGGTTATTTGTCTGAGGAGAGATCCCCAGTGACACAGAGAGGATTTAGGCACTGGGTAGGAAGTGAGTACCCAATTCTCTTTTGTGTCTTTGAAAAGTTTTCCCACAGATAAAAAGAATTTAAATAGCAGCCTTGCTGCATGCACTATTTTAGGATACTCTAGGCACACCTCATACTTCTAACATCCTAAGAGGAAATTCAGGTAGAAAAGGAATTCTTCAACCGTGCATCCTAAATATTTCAAGGAGAACAAGGATTGTGCTTATTTCCAGGGGGAGGCAGTAAAATACTTAAATAATTTCTTTCAGTTCTAGTCCTGTTCAGAGACTCCTAACTCAAGAGAAGGTATTGACAGGCATGCTGACGTTTTATTTTTTCCAGTCCTTCTTTTGCCCTGTCTTTCTGCCCCTGCTTTCTAGCTGAAAGTCAGGATCCACAGCTGGAGGAGAAAAAATGTCTATATTGCAGTGCTTTAAAATTAGTGTGGTTCAATTTCAGCCGAGAATTAATAGAGCTCTCTGCAGAAGGCATTGAAGCTCTTGCTCTGCGTGTCTGTCTCTTATAATAGAAAGAACATAAGCAGCTGCCCTATTGAAAAAAAAGTCAGAAAAATCAACCACCTACTTCTTCCCTGCACTCAGCAAATAGTGTTCATCCTAGCTTGGTAATGAAAGGTGATTCCATCCCCTCAGCATCACATTATCAAGTAACTTCAGTTTGTACTTAATCACATTGTTATTTTTCTCTTTCAAAGTTTAGATTAAATGATTTAACAATGCCAATGTGATTTCTCCATGAAGACTGTAGAATTGGTGTCCATATGCTGTAAGTTAGGACACACCAGGATGGGAAAGTTGACCATACTCATTCTACTGCAGCAGTAACAACAACCTCCCTTCCCTTCTCCCCCTCCCCTGCCCTTTGCCAAAACCTCTTCTCCAAAACCACATAACCATATGGCCAGGGTTATAAAACATCAAGGCCTCAGTCACAATAGCAATCCCCATAAAAAAGTCAAGGTAGAAGCTTTCACAAGGCTTAACCTTCATTTACAACTGATCCCTGGAGTGTCTAGATCTGCAGCTTTTAAACAATGCTCATATCCCCCATAAAAAAATGTTTCCTATTTAAATAATAAAAGATTTACTACATGAACATCCTTCTCCTGCACCCCTGGATTGTTCCTCTCCAGGGACAAAACACTGTTTGGGCTGGGTAAAACACCTGCCTTATTAATACTATTCATCAAGAAACAATGCCGAAGAGCCTGACAGAATGCAAAACCCTGGCCCCTCTTTGTAGCCAAAAGAGGCCCTCCTGGGCCAAGCAGACTTCAGCTAGAAGGAACAGGTGCCTCTCCCCCCAGATTATGCTTTTCTGCCTTAGGATAGCAAAAGAAGCTGGGGGACTTGCGCTGCTCAGAGAGCCAATATCCCCCCTCACACTGTCCTGGTGGCAGCAATGCCAGCTGAAAGCACTGCCAGCTCCAAGGAGGTCCCAAGAACTCTGCTGTGGTGATATAGGCTCAGCCTCCCAGCCCTGATGGTCCAGATTAAGGAGGCTCCTTAGCAGCCTGCAGCCACACAGACCTCTCCCCCAGGCAGGGCAGTAGCCTTCCTTGGGCAGGCCGAAGCGGCATCTCTGACTTACTCTGTTAAAGCCAAACCATATGTCTAGTCTACACTAAGCCTGGCTAAGCACGTGCTGTGTCTGCGTTACAGGGTATTTTGGGCCAGCCAGCATTTTCCTGTGCCACAGGCTTTCTCTGTTACTGGTATGCTCATGGAGTTTTACAGTGCTTAAGACACCCAGATGGTTCATATGGCACAAATCCTTGTTCTGGGCTGCCTGGAGAGAAAGGTGGGCATTTATATTTTCAAGGTGTGCTTTGTATCAGCTTAGACTAGAAATGGATATTATATCCTAAACAGTAATGAAAGCAAAAATAAGACCCTTGTGCATCTGAGGGAGCTGCAGTCCTGTGAAAAGCATTTACAGCACCTTTACTTTAATCCAGGTCTAAGCACAAAGCAAGACCCCCAAAAGTATTAGGAGGACTGTAGAAAATCTGTGGTTTTATGTCAGCATGAAGCTGTGTCTCTAGTAAGGCTTAGTCACTACTGCTTTAGAGTACTAGATGTCCATTAAAGTTATATTTTAACAACCCAGTGCCTTTTTTTCATTGAATCAATGATTATATTGTTCAGTCTACAAAATCCTCTGAAAATCTTTAACATGATTCAGTAAAAATCTAGTTGTAGTTGCAGACCTATTTTGAAAACTTCAAGCAATGGAGGTCACCAGTACAGCTATAATCCTCCCCCTCAGTCCCTTTACTGTGGGCAGCTTCTGCTATTTCTGCACTGCAGTAGCATTTGCTGACATTTCCATGGGGATGCCATATATTAGGTAGCACTCCAGGCTTTAGTTAGCAATATAAGATACATCTTGAAGCAGTTAAACTTCTTATGCCATTTTGGAGTTAAAACCCTGTTTCATTTAAAAGCCGACTCCTGGCTGCTAACTTGTCTGGAATAGTGGGTGGCAGGTCACTGCAATTTGAAATGGCCAGGACAGAGTAGGAAACCATGAAAAATGGAGCAATTACATTGCAGGTCAAGGTTTGTTATAGGGTGGCATGGTTTCAATTTGGCACTGAAGCATGGCCACAAGGCTACTAGGCATGTTCATGCATTTTTGCTATCTGCTATTTGCAAGCATTATTTGAGGAGGGGGAAAGGGGAAAATGTAGGAGACCAATACAAATCTCTTGAAAAGCTAGCTGCTTGAAAGGCCTTTTCTTTTTCTTTCTTTTTTTTTTTTTTTTTTTTCCCTAAGGAAACCATTGTTAACCTAAAGTTTGGAATAAAAACTTTGACATATGAAACTTCAACAATTGTGAGCTGTTTGCCAAACTCTACATCAAAGATACTTCAATGGATTGATACAATTTATTTTTTTTAAATAAAAAATGCACATCTGGCCTGAGAATCAATCTGCCAAGTTTTAGCCTAATGAACTTAGAAATCAGCCTCCTACTAGCAAATCTCTAGACGAAGGTTTCTAGTAAAGCTGGTGGATGGTTGTTTATAGCCAAAAAGTACTTGTATAATGACAGTGTTCTGTGCTAGCACCTAATTGACATATTCCTGATACAGTGTTGTTTTGTGCTAATGAAACTGTTTTTAATTTGTCCCCCATCATTTATCAGCTGGCACATGAAGCCTGGATGTTCAAATTTTATTACATCTGAACAAGTTAATGTAGCCATAAGTCCAGCTGTGGAACACACATCAACAGCAATCTGTGTACACAGCACAACTCTTCACATATTGTACCATTCCTTTTGCTGATGCAGACCCAAAATTGGTTGAAAAGGTGAAAAAAACTTTAGCTGAAGCTGGTGTTTGTTGGAAACACCCTTTTGTTGTGCACTTTTCTGATTGCCAGATGGAAGGAACTCTGACAGTCTGAAAGAAATTAAAGGTTCTTGCTATGCTTAACCCAGAGAGCTGAAGCCCACAGAGCCAGATGCTTGTGAAGAAAGAAGTATGTCCTGCTACGACTAAAGCGCAAAACATATGAAATAAACTCCTTTTAAAAATCCATCACCATTCAAATCTCCTCTTAAAACTAGATTTCATGATGAGATATGGTGACAGTCATAGCAAAAGGAGTTTGGAAAAAACTGTTGATACTAACTGACACTTGCAAAATTCCAACCAGAAAGGGAGCATTTATGTGCACAAAGTTTCTTTGCCACCAAGAAGGTAAATATGTACATCTCCAATAATCCTTTTGTCAAATGCCCCTTGTGTAGACCACCAAAGCATTTTTGGAAATGTACTCATCTCAAACCACTTATCTGAATTCTGACAAACTTCAAGTGAGAAGGTAATTAAGCCTCAGCACCATTTGTTTTGAACCCAGAGGGATGGTAACGCACACATACATCTCCATTATGAAAAGATTTCTCTTAATGCTTTTCCACCATTATTAAGTCTAGGAACATCTTCCTCCTTACTTATCTCATACAAAATTCTATATTCTCCTAGCTAATCGTATTCCTGAGTCAGAGAAGTTAAAATTATCTAGACTCAGTTTAGATGCCTCATTTAAAACAAGGTGAGAAGTACTTGAGACTCCATTGATTGTATTTTCCAGATTTCCACTGACTCTAAAGACCAGATCCCCTCAGTCAGATTCCCTAATGGATCCCAGGTTAGGTGCAGATCTCTGTGTCTGGACACATTGGTATGAATGAATTGCACCCAGGGAATTCC
This sequence comes from Eurystomus gularis, assembly GCA_013400335.1. NCBI lineage: Eukaryota > Metazoa > Chordata > Aves > Coraciiformes > Coraciidae > Eurystomus > Eurystomus gularis. The sequence goes on along the minus strand of VZZY01007254.1, from coordinate 89,646 downwards.
CACTCACTGTTAATGGTACAGAATCACCACAGTGCACGGTCCTTATGTTACTGGCAGAGAGGATCCACCTCTGACAGACTCCTTGAGCAGAGCACATCCACCCTTCTCAGAGGTCCAGTGCTGTAGAAATTAACACCCTCAGAGATTCCCACCTTGCCCTCTCCTGACAGACCCTATGTGTTAGGATATAAGAGCTCATAGACGGAAGGAGGGGAATGGGATAATCCTGTGTTTGCCTAGAAGCATTGTGCACTGAAATCATTACACTTTTTTCTGCAAACTATTTAGAGCTTTTTGGTAGCATAATGTGATGCAGAGTCTGTGCAAGAGAGAAGCTGGAATGGAAGTACTATAAAGGAAGCTAAAGTACTGCTAGATCAATGCGCCAAGGCCAGTGGTATGAGATTTGACAAAGCCAAGTGCCAGATCCTGCACTTGTGTCACAACAACCCCATGCAACACTACAGGCTTGGGGAAGAGTGGCTGGAAAGCTGTCTGGCAGAAAAGTACCTGGGGGTGTTGGTCCACAGCCAGCTGAATGTGAACCAGCAATGTGCTCAGGTAGCCAGGAAGGCCAAAGGCATCCTGGCCTGTATCAGAAATGGTGTGACAAGCAGGAGTAGGGAAGTGATTATGCCCCTGCCCTCAGCACTGGTGAGGTTGCACCTTGAATACTGTGTTCAGTTTGGGGCCCCTCACTACAAGAAAGACATTGAGGTACTGGAGCATGTCCAAAGAGGGGTGATGAAGCTGGTGAAGGGTCTAGTGAACAAGTCTTATGAGGAGTGGCTGAGGGAACTGGGGTTATTTAGCCTAGTGAAGAGGAAGCAGCACGGGGGACCTTCTTGCTCCCTACAACTCCCTGGAAGGAGATTGTAGTGAGGTAGGGGTTGAAATCTTCTTCCAAGTAACAAGAAATAGGATCAAGAGGAAATGGCCTCAAGTGGCACCAGGGGAGGTTTATGTTGGATATTACAAAAAGTTTCTTCACCAAAAGAGTTGTTAAGCATTGGAAGAGGCTGCCCAGGGAAGTGATGAACTCTCCATCCCTGAAGATATTCAAAAGACATGTAGAAGTGGTGCCTAGGGACAAAAGGTTTAAAAATTTAAAATTGAAAGTTGTTCTAAAGAGAGAAAGAATGCAGTCCTGCTACAGGCAAGTTTGTCTTAGAATAGCTAATGTTAGCATTGTGCTAACATATAAAGGTGTTAGCCACCTCTATATACTGGTGCTGAATGGTAATCCCTGTTCTTTGCTATCACTTTGGGTATTGCTAACTGCAATATACTCCTGAGCAAGACAGTGGGTGCAAATGGAGAGCATCCTGCTCATAGAAGGTATAAATTCTTTTATGTTCCATACAGATCTACAAGAATAGGCTCCTTTCAGCATGAGTCACTCAATAGACTTTATATCTAGATTACAGAGATATACCTATAAATATTGCAATAGAAATCACAGAAATCTTAAGTCATATCTTGCTATATATTTGTAGTGGGTCTGGCTGAGCTGGTTTTCCACATAGCAGCAGTGTTTTTGTGCTGGAAACTAGAAGGGTGTTGATAACACACC
>VZZY01007254.1:61044-87835 GCA_013400335.1 Eurystomus gularis | reverse complement strand
CCTGGCACTCAGCCAAGGTTAACTCACCACAATATTGCAGAGTATAACCTACAGTGTCAACAGAGTCTGCCCCCCCACTGTGCTCTGTACAAAAGATCTGTGAAACTTTCTTGAAGAATTTGCTATTGCCCAGCAGATAAGAGAGACAGATCCTCTGTATGTGCAGACTAGAGGGAAATGGAGCAATCATAATCTCTAAATATGTCTAAAATTTTTCTAAGCATTATAAAAGAGAATGATAGAAAAATGAGGGATAATAAAAGTGATTATCATTTTTGGAAACAGGAATACCTGTAGTGATCAGCAATAACATATTCTTCAAGGGAAAACTGTTCCTATCTTTCAACAAATGTTATATCTAAAAGCATTGAAATAAAGTATCTACAACAACTGTGGACATCATTTTCCAGCTAGTACTGAACTAGTTCATGTCCACAGACCATTGGCCTGCTAAAATCTCCATTTAAACTTCTACTCAAAACATCTCCTGAGAATGGAGACAACCAGTGTATGCAAGAAGAGTCTTGAGTGATTTCTCACTCTTCCAGTCCTCACCTTCTCCAAGCCCCACTTGCAATTGGATCGTTCCCATCCTGTGTTGGGTTGTGTCTGATCCAGACTGGAAGCCCTCTATGGCCCAGACTTGCCCTTTATAACTTATCTGTAAAGCAATATGCATACCTCTGGCTTTTTATCGAGAACAATTAGACAGTTGCATAAACTGACCATCTGACATTTTTAAGAGTAGGAAGAGATTTAGAGTTGGAAGTACAGCATTTGATTTTAGGCAGTCTCCTGCCTGCACTGCTGCTGGTATCAACCTTAAAATTTACAGTGTGACAATATTTCATGGCAGAAGGCAGTTAACAATACTTCCCAGAGCTTTAAGGAGGAATTGCACCAGCCTGTCTTGGAGACACTGACCTCCCTTAATGAACGTCTTGAGGCTTTGGGCTCCCCTGCCTTGGGACTGACTCTATAGAGATGTTGTCCATCTGTTGCTAGCAAGGATCCTCACAGTTTCATGGTGTAAAGAGAAAGGAACTGTACTTTCATCTCCTTCTTGCATCATTTTGGGACCCTGTCTAGTACAAAATGCATGTGTGAACGCAATGCATTATGGGTGGACATGGGCAACAAAATGGGCAAAAAAGGTCGTATCTGAGCTTTCTCCTCTCTCACCTTGTGTCATGGTGTGGTGTCATTCCTTGCTGTTTCCAGTGTCTTTGAGAAAGCTAGTAAGATGGAAGTGTTTGCTACTCTGTAGAGATGCCCATGGCACTGGAAATACGTCCTTCAGGAAATTCCAGCTTTTGTCTATAAAATGAGCATCTCCCAAGATGAACTCCCCATAAATATCTGGAAAATGTCACCATCAGCTTACAGTTAAGTCAAGATGTGAACCTTGGCTGACCTGCTTGTGTAGTTCCCTGTAATCCCTCACTTCCTTACAAAGCTGGGTGAATGGTCTGAGAAACCCATGGACCTCTCGGTAAATCATAAATCCAGTGGGCTGTTGGTTTGGGGGATTTGAGGAACAGATTTCAGGAAGTAGTGAGGAATAATGATGCTCTGGGATGTTTCATCATTTTACATCCACAGAAGAGTTTACACGTGTTGTCTGTGACTTCCCCAGTGGATTTGAATTTCCTCCTTGGAAGGAACTGAACTATCTCAATGTTTAATTTTTGAGTGATATTAATAAAAATTGTATTTTAAATTACAGTGTTCTGTAATATGAGAATTGCCATATCTCCAATAAAGAAATACACTGTCCATATAAATAAAAATCAGACCTACTTAAGAAATAGCCCAGCAGATACATATTCTTGTCTGCAACATTGTTATATCCTTTCATTTTGACTTATGACATATACTTTTCTGTACTTTTGTGCTGCAAAGGGCTGGCCTAATTTAAAGCATGTGGGAAATCCAGAAAGATATAGAAGGATGGACATGCTGTGACACACTGCACCCATTGTCAGAAATGTTCACACATTTAGCCCAATGGTTACCTGCTGTTTGCAGCCATCCCGGGCCTCCAGGTACTCTAGTTGCTAAAGAAGCCAGGTGAACAGCTTTGAAGGTTTGCTAATATGCTGTGGCATTTTCAGGTATGTATTTGATCAAAACCCAGACAGGGAAAGTGTGAGAGTGTGTCTTTTCAAAAGATATCTAGACAGGAAGAGAGGGACAGTGAAGAGAGTCTGAGGTAGCTTTAAATTAACTGGTTTGAAGTTGGTAACAGCCTTGTCATGGGAGCTTAGAGATCAGTGCAGGCTAGTTTACCCTGCTAAAGACCAATTGAGATGCATAACAGCAATTTGAAATTGTATTCACCTTCCAAAGGGCTCTCTGAATTATTTGCATCTGATTCAGTATAATTTTGGTCAACAGATGCTTTCTCACCACCTTCCAGAGAGCAGGGTTGGACAGTTCGGTGGCAACACTGGGAAGGACTTCTCCCTTCAGCATTCACAGCTAATTAGAAAGGGTCTGCTGCAACATTTCATCCCTGCACCAACACAGGATTATTTCTGAGGAATAGTCCTGCCAAAATTACACATCTGCAGTGCTAGAATTGTCTGGGGCTTCCTCTAGAACTCAGGAGAGCATAACACATACAACAAATGATGTGGAAAATAACAGATGGATGACAACTGACTACAGAAACCAAAAGGATGTACTAGAAGAATATCTATCATGCTTCTCACTTAATGAGGTTATAACAAGAAGCAATGGATTTAAGATGCAGCTGGGAAAATCTGTCATCATTACTGGCCAGCATTTACAAAGCTCAATGGCTAATGCTAAGCTCCTAAATCTACTTGCAGATATTTAGAGAAAAATTGTTCGGGTTTTTGGAAGTGATGAAAAATTGCCTTTCCAGCCTTTTCTACTGCAGCAAGCACAAAACAGCCTAATCAGAAAACTTTAAAAGCCATCAAAACCTTCATCTCCTACAGACATTTCTCTCCTTTGCACTGGTAATACATTTCTTGTTCTGTCAACATGGTCCCATTAAAGGAATGTGAGTCCTTCTAAAACACTTTGGCCAAATATTTTCTTGGATGGCTCCTGCTTGCTTCCACAAGTGCTCTCTGAAGGAGGAGCATCGGCACATGGTGACATGACTGGCTCTGCTCTACCGTTAAATTGCACTATGAGACACACTAAAACTGAGGGCTGTAAAACTCCCTCCTTTATAAAGACATATCCCATAACCATGTGTGTACAATTAGTGTCTGCTGCCAGGTTTTTAGGAACACTAAGTAAACGCAGAGGAAAGTTGGATATTGGACAGCTGAGAGGTAAGTAAGATCCATTATCTCCATTCTGAGGTTATAAAATACCCCACACAAAGGTAGCTCTGGTGGTTTTGTCTGATGTAAATGCTGCTGGGTGGCTTTGGCTAGTAAATAAAAAGCTGCTTTTTTTTGCAAAAGGTGGATGAATCTTCACCTAAGGCTGCAGGGATGACATGGTAGTTAGGAAAGCATATGCTTGAATGTGAGGGAAAAACACTTCTTGACCAAAAGACTCCTCTTGTGCTACCTATACATGGCCTGAATCTAGATTATAGCACCTGTGAAAAAGTTGGTACTACCATCTGGCAAAAATGATGAGATTTATTCATAGCATAAGCTACAAGGGGCAGAACTGGTAAACAAGAAGGCACAGCTTTCATTTGCTGAGGTGGACCACCACCTCTGGTATCACAAATGGCTCTTCTGCCCTTGTGGCCTCTGCTAGCTCCAGGAAAGGTGCCCACTGCTGCACAGCAGTTTTTGTCTGCCTCTGCCTGAGAGGTCATAACCCTCATTTGAGGCCTAGGCAATGCTTAGGAAATGGCAAAGGCCATTTGTTTTACCTTTGTTACCCCCAGACCAAAACCCAAACATGATGGCTCACCACTTCCTGGGATGAGGCCTGCCTTGGAGTGGGTGGGAGCAGCCCTTGGGAAGGCTCTGTGACATGGGTGCTACAGTTTGGGGTCTCCAGCAATAACTTGTGGTGGGAGTCAGCTTGCACAGCCATGGTGCTCACCAGGAACTAAGGCAAAAAAACCCAAACAAACAATCAGCAGCTCTCTCCTCTGCCCCCCAGTGTAACATCAGGTACTTTCAATTTTTTCAGATGCTTGCACCCAGTGCCTGCCCTTCCTTCCTGCTGCTTTAAATGTGACCTGTTCTCCATAGCCTCTGGGCTGCTGGGTTTGGAGAGGAAGTGGTGTTGTCTGGATACAGCAGGAGCTAGAGGTCCTGGAAGGGTGACATATCCTCTCCTCCCTTGATGTCACTGCAGAGATGGTCCCACCGGTAGCACTTGCACTTCCTCCCAAAAGCGTGTACACCCCCACCCCTCCCTCCCTGCCTCTGCTCTTCCTTTTGGAGAGGAGCTGCAAGGGAGCACACCCTGTGCCCTGAGCTGTACCTCACTGACAGAGTGTTTTGTATTTGGAGAAAATACTGGATATTGGGAGCTCATGAGATTGGAGTTAAATTTCTCATTCTGCTTCTCACAAAACTCTGAGCCAGATAGCAACAGTCTGAAGGCTTTTATGAGCTTGAAGATACTCATTTATGCTGAGAAAAATGCCTGGCTAGGGACTTCTGGATAATTTCATCAGCCACCTTAGGGGCTGAAACGCCTTTTTAAATGCCAGTCTTTAAGTCTCTGTGCTTCGGCTCCATTTACAAGGATGACTGCAGCAATGGTTGTAAAACCCTCAGATGCTCTGTAATGAGAGCCCCATAACTGAAGCAGCCTCACTTTGTTCCCATACATAGCCTAACCTAAGGAAAGTAGGAAGCTTTTTTTTTTTTTTACATTTTGGACAAGCTGAGTTTCCTTCCTTTAAGAGGTCCAATTTGTATGAAGGGCTGTAGGGCTGTACCAAACAGAGCTGGAGTAAGGTCCCAGATCCTGAATTTGTGGCACCTCTTCAGACCCCATGCCCAAGTATGTGAACCAATGTGTAAGGTGTGCTGTCTCTACCCATCTGACCATCCATCACCTCTTCCAAAGCCAGTCACAGGGGCCAGGTGCTCCTGTACTGGGAATTTCCCAGCTTGCCATTGGGAATTACTTCACAATGTGCTGAGAAAAGCATCTCCCCTCCTTTGTCCATGCAGAGTGTAACAGCCTGCATCTGCCAGCAGCTGCTGGCCTAAACCAGTGCAGATGATCAAGGCAATCAGCATCAGCTTAAGCACTACACTTAAGAAAAAAGTGAGAAAGCTGTGTGAACCGGCCAGGTGCCTGGAGTGATTTCTGGCTTTTAGGTAATTTTCTTTGCAGCCCCAATATTTAGTGCTTACTAGATGGGCACAAGGGAAATATTTGTGATAATTGTGAAGTGTTGCAATGACTTTATATAAGAAAACAAATATTAAAGCCATTTTGCTCATAGAATTAAACCATATTTCATTATTTATAATCATACTTCTATTAAAGGAGTAAGTTACGGGTTTTACTATCCTGTTCAGCCTAGCCTTTCATTTTACCAGCCCCATTAATTTATTTTATGTTAAAGGAAAAGTCTATTTAAAGAGATGAATATAGACACAGAAAAAAAGATAAGAAAATCATATCCCTACTTTGGTCTTAAAGTATGAAAATGTATGATCTTAAGCAACATATTTACTACAAGCAGAAGAAGGACAAGCAAATGTTTATTGCTTCTATCAGCACTGATGCAGAGTCCCTTTGGTTATTTCTTTAATCCAAACAGCTTCCTGGTAGATCCAAGATGTGAGGCCTTTCTGTAATGACTTGGCAAGAGAAAGGGTCCAGAACTTCTCTGCAAACACAATTAAGTTGTCAAAGACAAGTCCTGTATTTGAATTAAAACTATAAATCTTTCATCTGCACCTACTCCACATCAAATAGCAGGAAAAGAGGCCCTCCCATCTAACAGCCTTAATTACTGGAGCACTGCAGCCTTTGAGCATGACAGAGCCAATGATAGCTGACCTTGTGCTCCAGCCCCAGAGTAGGATCAACATGATGAATGGGAATCCCTGCCTGAAATATCATAGCAAAAGGAACAGCCTCAGATGGCAAATTAAGTGCCTAACACTCTGTTGGGTCTACACAAATATATAATAATGCCCTTTACTTTGATCTGCTTATACTGGAATGAGCAGTATGTTGAAGGCTTCAATGTAAACACATCAAGCTTTGGCTAGTAATGACCAGCCCTTGCCACCTGCTTTCCCACTCAAATGCACAGTGGGGTGGTGGCTTTTCCCATCTCTGATGTCACTGCTAGTTCTGTTCACTTGAGTAGGAGAGATAGGCACCATGAGTTCGTTAGGGCTTTTGCTAGTACTCCCATATAATTCCCCATGGCCCAGAGTAGGCAAGATAACTGTGTATCCCCAGGGAGAACAAGACTTAAAAGGCTTCGTTTTCTTTTTCGCAGTACTCATGTAGCAGGTGAGTCAAGTGTCGTGGCAGCTGGGCGCTTGGTTACCTGAGAGAAGCAGTTCCTATGCTGTGTAGTGTGGGTGCTTAGTGGCTCTTGAGATCCACAGTGGGGTTTTGTCTTCAATTCTGAATGTTTTCACTTCAAGTTTTGTGAAGAAGAGCTATGGTAGTCTATGAGAAATGCTTACAGCAGTTTGTTGGCCCAAAACTTGACATATTAATGACTCAAGGTAGGGCCACATTCCCTGGGGTCATCTCTGAAAGAACAACATTTTAGGATGGGGCTGTCACGTCTTATGGTGTATTAATGTGACCTCTTTGTCCTAATGAGACATTTCTGAAACTCTTTTTCTCAAATGGCTATGTTGATGGCTACTGAATACTTCCTTCCTGATCTTATTTTTACTTCATATCTTAAGGTTTCACAGTGTATTCCCTTCACTAATGGGTCCGGCTAGCTCTGTTAGAATTATTATCTCTGACATTGCTGTTTGACTAACAGTATCACTTAGGAAGGAGGAGCTGTATATGCCCTGTAGAAAAACCCATCTCAGGTATGGCATATTGAAATATAGTACATAAAATGTTTTAACTGAAAATACATAGGAGTGTCCCTTCCTTGTTCCCTTTTTTTTTTTTTCCTGTAAAAATCCTTCACAGGAAGGGTATAATGAATTTGCATATTTGGTATCATAGAGCTACAGAAATCTGCCTGTGAAAAAGTTCTGTACCAAATGTTTTACCCTGATAGTGAATTCTTCAAACGGTATTTTCCAGAGCAACATCCAGAGTGTGATTTGTGTAGATAAATTAACTCCATTTAAATGTTAAAATCTTACTGTATTAGATTTATATGATAAATAGGATATACTATCTTGTACTACATGAAAATATATCTATGTCTATATATGCATATATGTGTTTGTCTTTCTGTATTTTTATTTGTTACACTTCACAAAGAAATAAGTCTTATGCATGGTAGTGACTATGCTTGCCACAAAAGCATTTTAAATTCCCAACAAAAGCATATTAAAGCAGTAAAGAAAATAAGGAATATTAACCCTGGATAAAAAATATTTGAGCGTATCCCAAAATTGTAAAACTGTGAGATTACAGCCATAGGCATTGCCCACATTTCAAATGGGAACTATTCAGCACAAAAGCAGATGAGAACCAAAAAAAAAAGAGAAAAAGGTGATGGTGAAGTCTGCACTATCAGATCTGTGCCCTTCACATATTCCTCAGGAGGTGCTCTGTTCACCTGTTAGGTATTTAGTCAGTGGTGGGTAGGAGATTGTTTGTTGCTCCAAAGCTGTCCTGGAGGGAGGCATCTCCTGGTGGATGGTACATGTCTACAGCCAGAGGTTAAAATTGCAGGAGAGACTGTGAGATTCAAAGCATATAGCCAGACCCACTTGCTTTGAGGAAAAATGATGTGACTGTGTTTTAGGGTTATAGACAGATCAGGCTTTTCCCTCAAGTGCAATTAGTGGAGATGCTTCATTAGCTTGACAAGCAGAAGGGTGTGGTGCAAATGCAAAAAACCCTGATGGGAACGTAACCTTCCTGAATGCCTGGGAGGCCTGCCACTGACTTTACCACAGGCTGCATTTCACCCTGTGAGCTTGTATTCTCTTGATAAAGGACATGAATAATAAGGATGGGAATGGAGTATACGTAACCACATATTGCCAAAAAGGGACACAATCCTATTAAAAGTAATCCACCTCTGGCAGGAGAATAGTTACTATGGTATTTATAACAGGAAGCTAAAAAATTAACTGCATATTTCAGAGCAATGTTACGCTAAATACAATACAAATATAGCATGAAATAAGTGGCCCAGATCCTCAGGATATAAATGAGTAGAAAGTGAATTTACTCTAATGCCCCAATGGAATAATGAACACTTATATTAAAGCAGGTGATTTCTGTGTGCCTTACCTGTGCAGCATTTGCAGGACATAAAACTTGCCCTGCTAAGCACAGGTTCGCTCTGGATATTTTATGCTTTGTCTTTCTATAAGCTTTCCCCAGTGTTTAAGATTTAAAGACTGAAACAGGAGAAGAGTAACTCAACATTGAAAGTAACGGCAAAAAAAATCCTTAGAGAAAATAAGAGTGGCTCTGAACCTGTAGAGCATAAACAGTCCTCTAGCGTCCCTCAGTCTCTGTGCATGGACATGTTTTTGCTTGCACTTCTTCTCCACATTGCCTCTGTACACGGGTTAGCTGGGTCTGCGTGTTGTGCACCGGTATGATCAACATTCAATTTGTATATGTTAAATGGTATCACTTGTGTGCACAAACGGTTACTAAATGGTAACAGAATTGTCTGGGGAGAACATCTCCAAACCTATGCTCACTCAATTATGAAGAGGGTTGAGATATCACAATCAATCCCAGTGGAGTTTTTGTGCAACATATTTACCCAGGACTGCTTTGATGACAGATGCATTAGGAATATTTCTAGAGTTATGAATATGCATGTATCTGTCTTTACAAGTATTTGAAGCTACCATGTATATAAATCATCTCACATCATGTACATTTTGTGAGAATGAAAGTGTTCTCTAACATAAAGGAAATTTCTCCCTTAACCGTAGCTCTGAGCTGTCTGATGTACTGTGCACAGCATACTGAATTCTTCAACACAGATTGCTGGTGAGCTGCCATCCTTGCTTTCTGTTTGCCTTAGGGAAAAATACTCAAGTAGCTCTAATTATTAAAGGTTATGATTTCTCCCTTGGGTATGAAAAATGGTAGTGGTGAGACTGACCACTGAAAAGTTACAAAGAGGATGTGAGATAAGGAAATCTGAGAGGACTATGCAAAGAAGGACAGGCACTTGTAAAAGGACAGGCTTCACTGCTGTTTAACTACAGTCTGTACTTGTCTTTAGTTTCTGTGTGAAAGAATATTATTAAGAAAGAAACTGGAGAAGGGTTAATTTGTTTGTTATTTAAACCCTCCCCTCCTCTACACAAGCCTACACATGCCAAGTGTTTGAACATGGGCCAACATTCTAATACAGGCACCCCTCCCTCGGCAGCATGGGACAAGCAGGAGGCCATGCTCGCAGGGCAGCAGACTTTGGGTCTCCCCTTCTCCTCCCTTCCTTAGAGCAGCTGGCCAGACTGCCGTCATCAGCTCTGCCTCCAGTCACACCAGTGTGTACACTGGTACAAGTGGCAGGCTTGTGCTAATCTAGCTCACATGGGCTGAAATGTTAAGGGACAACCTAAAGCTATCAGCTTGTTGGATGGGCACAAGGGGCCAGCTGCCTCAGGGAGCAGCATCCAGCAAGCAGAAATGGGAGATGGGGTCAGGTTGTAGAAAGAGGATGTGTGACCACAGATGCGATGAACAGCACTGGGGAATTTAAAGCCCTTTACTACATTGTTGAAAGAATATTTGCTAAAATAACGCATCAGAAAGCTGAGATGTAGCAAGGTTACCATTCAGGCTGCCTGTCTTCGAAAGGCAGTAAGAGGGTACTCTGGCTTGCGTGAACGGCCGACACGCAGTTTGGAGACCCAATTGTCAGCAGTCAGGAGAGAGAACATGAAGTCCAGCAAGAATGGGGTCTGGCCCATGCAGAACTATCCTATACCCTAGGAATGAAATGACTGGAACAAACGTAAAAGCAATTATTATTTTCACAAAGCTCCAAGCCAGTTCTTTGGAAGTAGAGAGTGGGAAAGAAAAGGGTTGAAAAATAAACTGATCTTAGTTATCTTTTTCTTAAAACTGGCTGTGACTGAAACTGGAAACCTAGACACCATCACAGGGATGTTCCTGTGATGTTTCCATTTGCAACAGAAGGTAAAAGCCTTATAGAGGTAGGATTGTGTGCAAACAATTTCCAGCCTATTCTATAAGCTCAAGAGATATTTACAGTTTGGCTGCACATCAGAAAAGCAGTCAGGCTGTACAAAAAAACCTTTTAAGTTTCACTCGGCACTGTATGCTGTTGCATTCAGTGCCCTGCGTAGATGTTTTATTAGAGCTACATACTTAGTGAAGCAAAGTTTGTCGCACCTCTTGTCTTTCACTGTGATTGTAGTGGAAAAGGCAATGGGCAGCCAGCAGAAGCTCTGCCCTCCTGTGCTCCTGGGGACTTGCTCTCCTCCCAGCTCCTCAAATTACAGCTCACGAGGACTGAGTCTGAGTAGGAAATTGTGAATTCAGCACTGAAAGCCTTTTCACTGCAAGCATTTCTTGGGATTCTCTTTGTCTTCTGATGGAGTTCACATGTTCAAAAGCATATTGTCTGTAAATTAGAAAATGCGTAAAGATCACTCAGGTACTCTTAGTCACCACAACTTCTACAGCCACATCAAACAACTGCAGAAATCATGCTGGCCAACAGAAAACTTAGTGAGTGAAGGGAAAATGAAAAGTTACCTGGCTCTGTATTTAAAAATATGCATTACAACAGCAGCCTGCTTTGGCTCTGTTCTTAGTGAAGTCCATCTGTTCTGAGGAAGCTAAGAACATTTCAAGTAAAAGCATTTGTAATTTCAGAAACTCCTTTACACTTTTAGGGCAAAATGTCAGACCTTACTTCAACAGATCTCTGCCCCAGAATTAGAACTTGAGTTCTCCTAAAGACCATTAGTCATCTCATTCCAAATGCCCATAATTCAGCAATTTCCACTCAAAACAATTGATTAGATACAATTGAATCCAGATGGATTGGGCAGATCACCTGTGATTTCCATTTTCCATTACTTTTTGCGTATTGAATCTCTTTTAGAAAATAAAATACCATTTGGTACCTGAACAAACCTTCAGCTATAGCTGGTAGTTAGCTTTGGGAATAGATGATTAAAATATGATATGGTCCCTGCTTCAGTTGAACAGTGCCCGAAAACTATCCAAAGAGATATGGGTCTGTATTTTGATGTTATGTTAATATTATTTACAGTGTTATATTTCTAACAACAGTTGGATCTTGGGTACCATCTACACAATTAGATACTATCTAATCAAAGCATAGTAGTCTAAATACTCATGGCGATACATTAAGAAGGGGTCTTGTCTGGTCTGCAAGAGTAAGTTTGGTAGACGGTTGCTCCAAGTTTTTCCATCAGGATATGAAGAGTAAGAATTCTTCATTTTCTTCCTTAAGCAAAGAAGGAAGAAATCAATAGGAGAAAGTTTTAAAAGAGGAAAAGGAAATACTTTATAAAAAGCGAAAGATGACAAAATTGGAAATTACTAAACCTGTCTACTGGCCCGTCCCACCAAGGTATCAGAATGTCATCTACTAGTCTTGCTGGAGCAGGCTCCAGGCTCACACTGCTGAGGGCTACGGTAGTGAAGCTCTACAGCAGCTGACGCTTTAAAATGGGAAACAGCCTTTGACACTAGCAGGAATTGAAAGAGAGGAGCTAAAGCAAGCTGAAGGGCTTTTGGTAAAAACACAAGGTGTTGGCATTTGAAGAGTCATTGCAGGGTGAATTAGAAGGTGAACTTAAAATGTATCTGCTGACTCACTGTAATTGCTTGTGTACTAGCTCTTACTGCTCAAACATGAGGGAGGCGTGGTTCTCTTCGACTGAAAGATATGCAAGCTGCAATTACCTGTCTTTCAGTGTGGGTTAAAACTCCACACACTGGCAGTCAGTGAGGGTTATTCTAATGGAGTTCATGGAGTTTCTTTTTACTCCTACAACCTGCTCATGTGTCTGTACCCACACTCTAGCTGTACCCCTGTGCTGAGCCTTCAAGATATTTTAGTCTTATATACTGCAAAGTTACAGTTCACCGCCCGTTCTGCCCTATCAGGTTGTTCTGAATTAACCAATCCATTAACTGTGCAGTAATGGATCAGAGAAATCCTTGGGGTACTCATTAGAGTAGCCACTTTATAAAACAGTGTTCTACTAGGCACGACAAGGAACTGACCATTTCCCAGGCAAATTTATTTCAGCTCCCCAGAGAACTAAAGTCCCTTGAACGGAGAAACCTTCCTTCTTAGCAGGCCAATAGCTTCCATGTCCTGGGAGAGGGTATGAGGTGAGAGCTGTGCTTTTGACAGGCCCTCTCAGGCTTCGTCCCCTAGCTTTCCATGAAGCAATGCTGACTGGCAGGGAAGCAGGATTAGAGCAGCTCAACTGCATGAGTATGTCACCAGCTCCTGCTCTCCAGATGCTCTCTCACCTGTCTTTTGTTTTTTTTTTCCCTTTGGCTGCAAAGCAGTGGCAAAATAGACAGCAATTTTCCTGTGAGTGAAGGCTGCCTACTGAAACACAGACACTTCCTCCTGAGCAATAGCTAAATTCACAGCTTCTCTGCAAGTAAAAATGCATTCCAAAACAGGCTTTTACTTTTTCACTTGGGGCAGAGTTATGTCTCAGGTTAAAAAAACTGACACAATCCAAACATGAAAAGATTGATTTCCAGTATGTGTCAAGTCTCGGGAACTTGTTTGTAGCATGCATTTGATAAATACAGGACACTTGAAAGGGACTGATGTGAAATCCAAAATTAGGTAGTAAGAGACTTCTACCCATACACAACTCATGTGTCTGGATTCCCTCTTCAATATGTGTCATATGTCCTACAAAAGCTCAACAGGTCCCCAAAACAACATTCAGTCATGAGACAGAAAATTTATTCTTCTTTAAAACAAGAATAGTGATCAAGCAGCTTGCTAAAAGGTGAAACATCGTTCTTGCCCAAACAACTTATTATTTTATGGATATGAGCCAAATCATGAGATCTTTACCTGGACCCTGCACAAGTCACTCCTGAAAGCCAATCTCATGATGAAGTCAATCATTTGCACAATTAATACTGTGAAATCTCAAAGAAAATTAATATAAACTTTCCAAAACACAGCTGCTCTGCTTTTCAAAGAGAGATGGGATCTGTGTTCCTACAAAACACTTGCTTTTCTCAGTGACTACATAAGAAGTCAGGGTTTGACAGTTCTAGAGTGTATGAGGGCTGAATGGCTCATTGTTGTCCTGAACTTAAATGCTATAGCAGGTGCATAAATCTGTCTGAAGCATCACACTATTCTGAGTGTGTTCATACCCTGACCTCTTAATCACCCAGCTACCTCAACTGAGATAGATAACAGATTTTCTAAACTGACTCCTAGTCAGCTTCGAAAAGTTCCCCTTTTGTTTCTGAGCAAAGCCTGTTTTTATTTGACAGTGTAGCATTGCTGACAACGCACTTTCTGGAAAGTGTTTTCTGTTTTGAGGGAACATGTCAGGCTCATTTCCAACAGTTTGGGTTTTTTTTCCCTGCTTTCTCTCTCTTCTTCTGACTTTCCTAACTCTCTGAATCTCTCTGGTTTAGTCATACCTCTTGGTGGGAAGACGTCTGAGGATCTGGGCTTCTGGCTTGGGAGTTCATATCCCACAGCCTGTTATCCACCAAAACACTGTGAAGAATTTGCGGTATCTATTGTTCACTGTAGGACAAATTGTTCACTGTAGGACAACAGAGCATATTGCTTAATTACTACTTCCAGAAAAAAGTCTTTCATCACTAATTACAATAGTGTTCCTGTGACAAAGCTCCCACAATAACACAATATGCAATATAAACAAACAGATAATTTTTAAAAAGCACTAAATTCCCACCTGAAATGCAAAGTGATTTCAGTATCACACTGGGATTTATGTCCATCACAAAAAGCTGGAAAACAGAGACCACAGTCTCTGGCCTTCCTGCTGTGGAATTTGTGTCGGGACTGCCTGACAGAATAAAATATGGATCTGAAAATTTATGTCTCATATAAAAGTGTGCCATTGCTTATCATTCTGCATTTTAACATATTGTTTTGCCTGAGTGTGAAGGAACAGGTATGTACTGCAGGAAAGAGTTATATATCTGTATATCCTCACAGGTCTATGGAAAGATAGGATTATGCGGATGTACAGGCATGGATAAATGATTTGCCTTGAAGCAAAGCCATTTAAAAGTGATAGGCATAGTGGGATACAAAATAGGCACACATATGGATTAAAGTGCTAGTTTTTTTCCACATGAACAGTACGGAAAAATTGTTTATTCTTCATCTTTTGAAGGAGATGGACTTTCACTGCAGCTTGAAGCTGAGATTTTGGGAACTTGTGATCAGTAAGACTCTCACGGTGATCTATCATATGCAGAGCCTGGCTGAGCCAAAACCCTGCTACCAACTTGAGTAATTCACTTTGAGTTGACTAAAATTCCCACTGCAACTTCAAATGGAAGTCTTAGATGTCCTCCTCTCACAAGAGTCTGAATGCTCAGCATATTAGGCAAGAATGAACTTCTTTTTTTTTCCCTAGGCATGACTTGCTAAATGAGATGAAGATCCTGATTTTAGGCTGTTGTTTTTTGTTGTATTTTTTTTCTGTAAAATTAGAAACTTCAGCTCTGGATTTCACGATAGGCAATGGATAAAATTTCAAAGTGGTTGAGATAAAAGGTTTAACCTTTATAATGTAGTACACAAACCAGTGTGGTGGTCTTGCAAAAATTAGTGCCTTAACAGTCTTGGAATTGAAAGTAATTTGAATCTTGATCCTTTTTAAGCCAAATCATCAAAGCTTGTTGGAGATGTTAAACAAGAGCAAGGACTTTGGACAAGGTAAACCTGTAAATGTTATTGTTAAATACAGTGGTTCTGATGATTAAAATTTGGAGTGGAACACAGGGAAGAAAAAGTTACCTGAAATTCAGGAAATGTTTCCTCTGATTCAGACACAGTGCCACAAACCTTATTTTATGCTTGCTCCTCATGTCCAGTAAATCAAGAAATGATAAGTCATTTCACACCACAATTACTTCTGGTCATGAGTAGGAAGTGTCAAGAGACATAACAATGAAAAAAAGGTGACAAAGATTTTCAGAGATCTGTTTCTAGCCTTCAGGAAAATTCAGTCTAATTTTGAGATAGAGACGAAAAAGTGGAAAACAATTTTATTTGAACTTCATCCCAGCATACTGGTCTCATTTAAAGAGCACTCTGCTGTGAAATGGCTGCCTGCCATGATTTATTGTTAGGGTTTAAAGAGAAAATCTGAAACACTGAAACAATAACTAGGCCCTAAAATGATCAGTACTCTAATGAATTTTAAAAAGGCAGGGATCGCAGAGTGATAGTCTACTTGGTCAAAACGGAAAGCTGTGATATTTCCACAGCTCTTTCTAGACTCCCATCTCCTCATGTCAAGCTGATTTTCTGTTGACAGCAGTCTGTTTTCAGACAAGCTATAACCAACACCTTTGAGGGACAGCCTGTGTCTGAAGAAGAAATGGAGGTCAATTTGCCATGCATAAATACAAAGTTCAAAATAATCAGTAGTCTGAAGCTGCCAGCCAAGTATTTAAGTTATTGTGGTCAACTGAGCAATGGTTTTCTCTTTTTAAGAGAATGTGATTTGAAGGCCAACAGGTTTTTGTTAACCTTAGCATTTAATGTCAGGGCACTGCAGTTTCCAAGCCCTTACAGGGTAATATCTATCTTGTCTGATAGGACTAAAGTTCTTAAAATATATGTTTTGGAACTGAAGACTATGGTAGCACAATACTGTGATGCTATGTTAATCCATATACCCAGTGTGTAAGGTGATTTTACCTAATCTGAGATTATTAATATAAAATTCAGTAAGTTTGAGTATACATACATACATCTAACTAGATTCAATGTAAATTGTGCCTTATGTTACACATTAGAATCAAATTCACAAGAATGCAGTAAGAGTAGAAAAGCCATTTTGCTGAACAGTTCTTTGAATATCTGCGCTGAAAGAAGCTTACAATATCAATGTCCCAGCAGCTAGGACACTCAACAGAAATAAGTCAACTTTTCCATGACAAAATAGCTCTTTACACAGAGCAGAAAAATTGCAACAGAAAAGGTGATGGATTCACCCCTCCTGTCCTTGGTGGCCCAAGGCATGGGATAAAAAAGATAAAAGCAACCAGTATAACACAGAAGTGATGCCTAACTTGGCCAAGGTTCTCATCTTTCCAAGTTCACTTTTTATCTTTTAAGATCTGAAACCTCATGAACTGAAGTATTTACAAGCATTACTTCTAATCTTGTACACCTAAAGGTTTGCAAGACCTCAGATATCAGGTGCAACACCTTTACTTGTTGCTTCCACTTGAATCCTTCAGTTCGATGAAATCACAAAAAGCACGTGCCTAGTTTATTTCAATATTATTTCAATCACAGCAATATCAGAACCTGGACCCAGTTTTGACAGAAACTGGGAAAAGTATATTTTTCATGTTCTTGATATCTTTTTTCTTTTGCAGCGAACTGTTCATACAAAGTTTACACAGAAAAAACAATTTGCCAAAAGTAGTGTGAATGTTTTTTTTTAAATGGCTCCATTTGATATAGCTTACAAATAGTTTGTGGATAGAAAGGAAGGTAAAATACAGTTTTGTGAAATCACCATTGCATTCAGCTCCTCTTCATACAGATTTGCATGGGTGCTGTCAGAGATTCAGCACCAAATGTTATTTTCTAACTCCTGTAAATTACTTTGAAGGTGTTTTTCTAAAAGATTGTATGCTATCGTAACTATTGTATTTCCTATTTCTCACTAGGCTGACTTCATTTTACTTGCAGTGAGCTTCAAGCCGTGATTTATGTTACCATCAGACTTAAGAAACCAATTGTCTCGAACTGAATTATCTAAAAACAAAGTGTTGTAAATTCCATTTGCAATTGTCTTCTTTTTATTAGCTGCACAAACCTCTTATTCCCCTGGCATGCAAATAATTTGTAACAGGCTGCCAGATGTATTTGTTAATGTGTTCACTCTCAGCTTAAGCAATGTTCAGCAAATCCAATATATGAGGCATTAAAAATAAACAGAAAAGACCTTCGATAGCATTGACTTGGGCCTCGTATAAAAACGATTTGGATATTTCAGGCTGGAAATAAGCATTTTGTTACAGAAGCTGATCGTTTCCTGCTGTAATTCATGCTAGCAATTTCTTTCAGATGTGTCCTCACTTGAACATTCTCCTCAATCATATTGCAGCTCCATGGAGCCCGTATTTCCTCCTGAAAGGCATATCTCTTTGACACGCTGTCATGCATTAGGTATCAGGAAAGTAGTCAAAATCATGTGGTTTACACATGCTCATGATGATATGCCCCAAGTGTGTCAGCTGGTACCATCTGCAGTGCCTGGAGCAGTGTCTGGGAGACTGTGACAGCTCAATTGCAGGCAGGAGGTTTTGAAAAACAAGTGCATAATTGCTATTCCCTCTTAGGCAAGAGGACTCTTATGTGCAGTGTTAGGAAGGCCACATCTGTTACAACTACTACTAAATCTCTGCTGATCATCAATATTACAATAAAAATAGTCATCAATCTGGATAAAAATCACCATTTCTTTTCAATTCCAACTCACTTATCTGATCAAGTTGTAACTAGTAAATTGATGCAGTCACCCTTACCTTTAGTGTGGTTTTCTTCACACTGATAATTTTTGGAAGCCGCACAGGATCCTGCCCCAAACAAATAACTGATGGTAAAATAAAGGCAAGAAAGAGAGCTATAGTTACTCTTGCTCTTAGGTAGAAGCTTTCAACTAAACCTCCTTTTTCCTTATTTTGGATAAGATCTTGGCTCTTAATTATCAGGCAGATAATGGTTAGTTTGCATTTTTAGAACAAGTACAGATTCTTATCTAACTTAAAATTTAGAAAAGCATTACAGGAGCTTTTTCTCAGATGAGTTGCCTGTGTTTTAATTGTGCAAATTCAAGGTTGAGTTTAATTAGCTTCATTTTGTCCTTGCCTAACATCTTACTGGCCATTCACACCTCTGTCTGGGGACTTCCTTAGCGTTATGCATGAGGTTTGACAAACCATGCCATTCCCAGCAATACGTGGAGACTTGGTACTGTGAGTACTGGAAGACCAATCCCAAATATTACTGCAGAAATTTAAACATTGGATGTGATATGAATTTCTTCCCAGCTAGTTCAGCTGGTCCTGCATTTTATGTTAAACTTAACAGTAATAACATGACAAAGCAATGTTTCCAATTAGCAGAAATGAAATCTGTGCTCTTGAGACCATGAAAGAAGGTGCATCTTGAAATATCTTGTGATGGGAAACATGCAAAGGCACTTCTTACGTGGTATGATTCTTTGTTGCCTCAAAACTCCCGGGTCTTCAGTGCCATATCAGATATCTTAAAACAATGGTTGCTGCAGTGTTCCAAGTTTTGTTTTCTTCGTACAGTCTAACAACAGACATAGCAACAGATAAATATCAAGACAAATTTGTTAATATTGTAATATTGGCAGACAAAAAAAGATCACTTTACATTGGAATGCTGAGCTCCTGCCAACTGCCAACAAGTGCATAGCTGTTTTAGAACTTACTGCTAATGGGAAAAAATATATATGCTGCACAAAAATAGAAATAATATGAAGGCATTTGAAAAGGTTTAGGCTCCATTCTGACAGTCTCTCAAAAATCACCCCTGCTGACAGAATTTGAAATATATAGCTTGTGTAAAGGCAGTGGCATTAAATTTTTCCAAAGTCCTTTACATCCCTGCAGTGCTCTGTGAATATGAACCACAGTGAAGCTGCTAAATATTATTAGTCTAACTTAGAGATGTAGAAGCAAATACATACAAAGAAGGAGTGGCTTACCCAAGACCACCCAGAAGATGGTCATATACAAAAAATGATGGAGTGGGGAAAGACAACATAAAGTAGCAGGGCTGGTTTGAGAAACATGAGGGTCTGAGATGGAAAATTGGTTTCAATATATATAATTAAATGCTGAAAACCCTTTAAATATGCCTTTACAGATGAAAAATGTTATAGCAATATGATTTTTATGTTGCTGCAAACAATCTGAGGCAGTGAATAGGAAGCCTTAAATGCAGAGAAACTCTTAATAGTCTGTGGACCAGGTAAGGGCTGAGATTTATTCTCACAATGCTTCCAAGAAGCCGACCCTGGCAAGGGGCTGACAGTGGTCCTGCAGATGACAGACTTGGGCTTTGTGGCCCTCTATTTAAGCAAAGGTCTAGGAGGATTCGTGTAAGAATGAATAATGCTGAGGTCATGTAAGACTTATGTTGGAGAGGGAAGGACTCTGGAAAGTCTGTGTTATTGCACACTCCCCACAGGGTCCATTCCTCTGTTTAGGGAGGGAGGCTGTCTACCTTCCAGCTTAAAACACCCATTTTATAGCATGTCCACTGAATTTCAGTCCTTTTGTGATGATGGCCTTCACAGAAGGGGTCCCATGACTAAAACACAGGACTTCATGTACTTCTCACGCTAGTGTCTCTTAACTTTCTTTAGTTGATTTTCTGTATCAAGTTATAGGCAGGCCTGTGGATTAGACACACTCACCATAGTGACGAGAGAGATCACACACCTGCATTAGCAGGTGTCTGCAAACAGGAATAAGCTCAATTTCCTGCCTCTGTGTGATCACTAATAAGATTGTAATGTGGACACCATATAAATACTTTCCTCTGTGAGCCTTTCTATGGCACGCACATGCAGAAAATTGGTGAAACAGAGGCATTTTACATCAACAACTGTATGGACTGAATCACGAAGGGCCTGAACCTCCTCTTCCTTACAATCCTCAGCCAGGGGACTGGAACAGCTTTCTCAGAGTAATCTCATCATATGGAGTGAATAAGAATACATCTTATAAATTATTAGATTTTGGCTGCTCTTTTGTTTTATTTTCACCAAGGGGGAAAAAAGGAAACAAAAGGCAGATTTTGATTGATCTAGTGAATATGGACATGGCTGGAGCCAGAAAGAATACATTAGAGAAGTGATTGATGGCCTTGATTATGGTCAGCATAGTGACAACACTGGCTTTTGCTGTGGCTGCAGACTGCAGCTCGCTATTCCCTTGCTTTCTGACTAGTATAGCTCATGTTTTTTTCTGAACAGGACTACTGAAACAAATGAGAACAGAATTGCAATCCTACTGATTTTGCTAGTGGTCCATTCGCATTTTCACTGTCAAATTCTTCCATCAAAGACCCACATCTTTCCTGGAGTTCAACATTTTCACATGGTGGATCCACATGGCAATACTTATTTGACCTTTTTTCCTTTTTCCAAATTGCTCCAGAAAAAAAGTCCAATTAATTTCTAGGGGTACAAAGGAAGATACTTTCTGATCCACTGTTATTACAAAAATTGATTTGCTTTACACTTGCCTGCTTTACTGTTTCCTTGGGGTTTTCAGCTAAAATGACTCTAATATAATAGTTTAAAAGAATCCCCTTCATAGAGCTGGTCATGTCTCACCATAACCAAAATGCTCATCAAATGCTAGACCTCTGTACCATAGGAGAATATTGCTGTATAACAGGAATTCTCTTATGGTGGTCTTTGGCCAGTGACTTTGGCAGCAGACTGGACAATATTGTCTATCTCCTCAGACAAATGAGTATGTCTAGCATATATGCAGAAATTGAAGGTCGCAAGAAGGCAGACTAGACAAAGAATAAAAAGTACAAAGGTGACAATAATAAGAATAGCAGTAACAAGGCATATGGATGGCTCTTCTCATGGGTTTTCTTCAATCTCTTGAATGGCAAAAGTGCCGGAAGGTGGTGGCTGCAGAAGAAGCTTTGATAAGGACAAGGAAAGTGGGAATGGATGCTTTTGCGGAACAGAGGAGGTAGTCAGCATGACTGAGTGGAAATAACATGGTAGAGAAACTACGTTAGATTTAGCAAGAGGAGAGACACAGCAGAAGATCTCCAAGACTAGGACATTACATTTCTTCAGAGAGCACTGAGGAAACAGGCCAACATTCAGAGAGACAGATGCCACAGAGAGAATCAGAAAGATGGCTTTGGCAGCAACGTCCTGACAGCCTAGCAAAGGCAGAAAACAATCCTGTGAGGAAGATTGTAGTAGCTGAAGAAAGTGATTAGGTGTGTATGAGTGGTTTGGACGCAGGGGTGGAAAGGAAAGGCTGGATGTCTAAAATGCTGTAGCAGGTGTGGCTCTTTTACTCTGTCCTCTTGCAGGAGGAGGGCTGGGAATCCACAGAAAAGGATTGAAGCTCAGTAGGGTGAGGCCAGCCAAACACACTGCAGGAGGTTTACACCAGATACTGTGTTGTGCTGTTTCTTTTGCTACCTGTGAAGGCAGTCCTCAGGGAAGGAGGCATTTGTGGTATTTATCAGACTGGGAGCACTCTGTCAAGGACTTCGTAAAGGCTCAGCTCATTCACTAGGCTTGTTCAACTCCCTCATTCTGTCGATGCAATGTCACATTCACTACATTGTTGTGCAGAATAAGCTCCTCATTATTTGTGCAGAACATGTACAAGTTAACCCTGCAATGGTATAGTAGGCATCTGACATTTGCATGTAATTGCTGTGACCTGATACTTGTGTAACTAGAGGATGAAAATGCTTTGCTTTATCTGAAGTGGATTTTCCATGTAATGACCATATAACTAAATTAGAGACGGATAAACTTGCTGAGATTTAATATGAGCTCATAGCAAAAAAATGTGTTTAAATAAACTTCATGTTCAGATAGGTCTTGACAACCGGCAAAAATGCTATTTCTCATTCTTTGCTAAGATAGGATCTCATTACACATGAACAATCACTGCAACACATGCAGAAAATGGCATAAGAAAACCCCCTTTCTGATATTATCTCTGGTTGTCAAGTGTTAGATGCAAGGCTAATGAGCTTTGATCCAAGAGCCAACCAATTTAATTCTCCCCATTATCTTGGCTGAATAGGAATATTTATTAGGTTTCCCCACACGTGCTTGCTATGGCACAAAGGCAATGAATCATTCTTATGCCACAACAACAAAGCTGGGCTTGACTCTATTCACCCAGGACCAAAGCTCTGATTCTTGCTCTGCAGAAAAAACTCAGAACATAACATCGCTCCCAAAAGCAGGTGTCCAGGGAAGGACACACCTGAGGAGATCTTGTGCTGGTAGCATTATGGTTCACAAAAAGAAATAAACTTGACTTACTGAAGCTGCCAGCACTGTTGTTGTGCTGATTTTGTTCTGGTAGGCAGGAAAATACAGCAAAACACAAACTTATCTTTGGATCAATTTTTTTTTTTATTCAGTGTATGGAGCTACACCTTAGTGTAAGGTGTTAGCTTACCTTAGCCTTAGGTGTAAGCTTACCTTAGGTAAGGCTGCCCTGTGATCCATGCTGCAGATTCATTAGTTGCAGCAGCATTTTCTACTGCACAGTGTTGATGATGTACACAGACCTATCACTGATCGGAAATCAAAGCAGGTGGTGCAGTCTAAGTCCAAAAGGAGGAAAAAAGGAGAGAAGACTGTTATCCAGGGCCACCCAGAAAGAAAAGCACAAAATGGCTTGTATGCCCCAAGACCTTCTTCTGAAAGATTGGAGAGGACCTCAGCTCAGGAGGCTATGAACCATTCTACTTAATACAGAGTATCAGGCTCAGCTAATCTGTTATGGGCCTCCCAAAATACTTGTTCCTGCTGAAAATTAATCAATATCCATAACCCATAGGTTCATGGGAATACATGAGCAGGTTCATTACTGAAGTAAGAATCTCCAAATGCTGTTCTAAGTAACTGGTGCAGTTGCTAACTTTTACTCAGCTGGCTTGTAATTCTGGTTTTATAAAAGCCAGCACAGTGAGAGTGGGAGTCCAGGACACAAAAAACCAAAGTAACTGACCTTCCCTTACTTGAACTTCTGCATTTTTTGTTACTCCTCACAGAGCAATGTAATGTCTTGGGGATGGAATCTCAATCCCAAGCTTGAATCCTTCTTCTTTTCTCAGCTTCTGTCAACTAAGTTTCCTTAACATTGTTTCAAGATCATTTAGGTATTTAATTCATTAGACTGCAAAATCCTGCTAGTCTAGCAGGGCATTTCCCAAGCCATTAGATATGTCTGCGTGTAAGTTCACATCCATTTGATGTGCCAGCTACTTTTCACAATGATAAAGGTTTATTGGAGGCTTTTCAAATATATTCCATTAACCAGATTCAAAGCAAAATCTTTCTCAGCCTGTCTTGAATAGACTTTACAAACAGCATGTACCACACAACGATGTTCTCTACCAGGTAAGAAATATCAGATATAAAAAAAAGCTTGTCAGCAAACCACACTGTTACAAATGTTCCTCTACTACACTGAAGAGATAAAAAGCAGACTGTGGAATTTTCAGGACCTGCCCATCCCAGGTTACAATCTGTAGCCTCCACATTTTCACGATATTTAGTGAAGTTTTATCAGTACACTATAACTTAATCAACTTGACCTTTAGTAAGAGGCATAAAGCTAAAAGCCTGTGTAATTCTTCAACAATTAATCAGAGAGAATCAAAGAAAAAGACTTTTCAAAAACGAAGAGACAAAATAACAAATTGTAACAGGCCAAATATAGAAGAATCAGACAATTTTTCTTCTGGAAAATTCCTCTGCAGGAGGCAGGTTAAAGAATTACCCATCTATTGAGGGAAAGGCATCATATCTTTCTACATACCTAAGATCTTTCTGAGACCACAGAGTAGGCATCTTTTTAATATCCTAAGCTTGACAGCAGGTCTAATGTCTTCAATATTGAAATACTGTTTGTTTTTTTTAAACAAACAAACAAAAGCAACAACAAAAACAAGAGCAGAGGATTCTACAGTTTACCCCTTAATTTTGTGAGACTTGTAAATTTCCAATTGCTTAGGCTTTTGTATGGAGACAGGGAGAAGGCTCAGTCATCTCTCATCAGACTGTAGGCAAACCTGCCAAGCCTTGGTCATTGAAAAGAGTCAGATTTGAAAAATGTATGCTCTGAGTGATGGTTCAAATTTTGCATTTAAATATACTGTGAATCTTCAGAGTTTTATGTGAGACTGCTTCAGACTGCAGGAAATGCAAGCCAAAAATGGGGAGACACACTGAAACTCAGTAAGTCTTGGCAGTGCATTGACTCTGCTGGGGCAGGAACAAAGGCTCAGCTAACAGCATATGCTATCTATTAAACTTTGTTCTTTGTGTGTGTAGACAGAGAGAGGGAGAGAGTGACAGAGGTAAGAACTCCAGTTCTGTCTTTGGGATTTCAGACAAAGGTTTTGCCCAGATTATCTGATAAGGAGTCTAGAGAGAGATAGATATTTTGGAGAATCATTTCACAAAGCAAAGTTTTATTTTGTTGCTCTCTCTGCTTTGTTGGAAACTTATTCATCAGCCACAGTCTAAACAAATTCATTAAAGCATACGTGAAAGCAGGCTCTATTGCAGCAATTGTCTGCATTGTTATTGATGAAGAAACCTCTTTTTCTCAAGCCAGGAAATCTTTTGTTGTTAGGAGACAGGAGATGTTTCCAATTAAGCAGTTCACCTGCATCCTAGAAATTTATGGGTAACCTAAATGGGAATAACAAGGATTCCTTAGATCCTCCATGAAAATTATAATGGATAGGCAAAGTGCTGGAAGAAAACTATTGTTCTCAACAGCACACTATTGTGCTCACAGCCAGGGATGCTCAGCAATTAAGAGGATTAGACCCAATGTCATTTTCTCAGGGATTAAAGTCCTCTCTCTAACTGTCAAACAAAAAGACTTTAAGATATAAAAGCAAAAAGCAAGCATGGTTTTGAAAATAAAACGTAAAAACCTGGCCTAGTAGGATGCTAATGGTATAACCACCCCGATTTCAGTATGGCCAAGATTTTTCACCCTTAGTTTCAGAGAGTTAAGGCTTAGACAATGGCGTAGTGAGGCTGGTCTTGGCCTGCCTGATCAGTCTTAAAATCCTCCTTTCTCCCCAAGCCTTTTGAGAAGCACTATGGACACCAGCACAGCTCCAAGAAAACTGGTGGGAATGATTGGTACACCAGAGGGCTGTGCTGCCATCCAGAGGGATCTTGCCAGACTGGAGAAATGGGCTGAAAGGAACATCATGAAGTTCAACAAGGGGAATTGTGAAATCCTGCACTTGAGGAAGAATAACCCCACATACTGGTACACCTTCGGTGCTGACCAACTGGAAAGCCCCTGTGTAGAAAAGGCCCTGGGGGTTCTGGTGGGCCACAAGTTGCCCACTAGCCACTGGTGCACCATTGCAGCAAAGAAGACCAACAGCATCCTGGGCTGCATTAGGAGAAGGATTGTCACTAGGTTGGGGGATGTGATCCTTCTCTTTAACTCAGCACTGGTGAGATATATGTGGAGTACTGTAGTGGGTGCTGGACAAGACAAGAAAGACATGGATCTACTGAAGCAAGTCCAGCAAAGGATCACTAAGATGAAGGGACTGGAACATCTGATATACAAATGGAGGCTGGGAGAGCTGGGAATGTTCAGCCTGGAGAAGGAAAGGCTCAAGAGGCACCTTATCGACATCAGTAAACATCTGATGAGGTGAGTAAAAAAGATCGAGCCAGACACTTCTCAGTGGTGCCCAGTGACAAGATAGGAGGCAGGAAATTCTATTTTTACAGAAGAAAAAAATTTACTCAAAGGTAGTCAAACACTGGAACAGGTTTCTCAGAAAGGCCAAGAGTTTTCCTCCCTGGAGGTGTTAGAAACTTAGAATAGTTTGGGTTGAAAGGGACCTCTGACAGTCATCTAGTGCAACTGTCCTTGCAATGAGCAGGGACATCTTCAACTAGACCTGGTTGCTCAGAGCCTCATTGAACCTGGTCTATTTCCAGGGATGAGGCATCTACCACCTCTCTGGGCAACCTGTGCCAGTGTTTCACCACCCTCATAATAAAAACTTTCTTCCTTGTGTCTAGTCTATATCTACCCTCTTTTAGTTTCAAAGCATTACTCTTTGTCCTATCACAACAGGCTCTGCTAAAAGTTCATCACATGTCCCTGGGCAACGTGCTCTCAGTGACCCTGCTTTAGCACGGGTATTGGACTAGATGGTCTTTGAAGGTCCCTTCAAACCTTAATCATTTTATGGACCTTTGCAAATTCAGTAGCTGCATCATCACTATCACATGCAGGCATCTCTGGGCTTGCTTGTCCAAGAGTCTGAGCAACTGACTCATGAGTTTCTTCTGTAAAAGGCTGATTTTAAGGACAAGAGTCTGACAGGCAGCAAACTGAGTTGACCAGACAGGAAGAAGTTCCATATAAAACAGTAAATTTTGCAGTAAATTGTGACAGACAGTCCAGACTGCCCACAGAACAATTGTTCTATTCCTTTGGCAAAATTTGTGATTTTTGAAATATCATTTCCATACTGAAGTGAAAATGAAACTGCCAAGCATCTGTACAGGCATTCTATGGTACCATGGTCTACTGGGGACATAGAAGATACCCCTTGATTTGTGTTGGAATTAGAATTAAATGCAGCATCTCAGGCAGATCTCCTGTACAGTATATAAATACTCTGGAT
>VZZY01007254.1:21922-60993 GCA_013400335.1 Eurystomus gularis | reverse complement strand
TGGCATTTTATAAATGTTACAGACAGAAGTTTTATAGAAACATTTCCCAAAATATCATTTTGTTGGGGGAAGAATTTGCATGCAGTTCCTGTTAACATGTAACTGTACCTCAGAAAAGGAGATAAGATTGGCAAGCAACTGTTTAACTTCCTGTCTGGAGCAAGACATCATCTCCAGTTATTGAACAAAATTACTCCACCAACACATAAAGAAATACTTCTAGGTTTTTAATATAAACAAGTGTGTGTAGTTTATACAGGGACATCAGACATGGTAAAGTGATCCTGAACAATTACTTGCTGCACTACATCTGCTAGAAATTTTTGTCCTTACTCAGAAAACTCTGAGGATGCGTCTCCACAGATGTCTAGTCTCAGTAGAGTACTTCAGCCCACACAACTTTCTATGCAGCCAAGTCTAGGTAAGGCTACCATGCATCCAGCTTTTCCAGATGTGTCTCCCTTTTCAATTTAGAAATTATATTTTTCTATAGGTTTTTGGATCCTGGTTGGATCACAGGCCACCACAGAGCTGAAAATCTTGGAGACTGAACCTACTGCTTATGCTGTGTGGATAGCCTATCAGTTATTGCCCCAGGCAGGACAGGCATACTAAGATCAGTGCCTCTACACAGCATTGGACTCACCATGCACATCCACAGGTGTTTCTGCCATGGGAATCCCAGATATGGTATGTTGGTACCTCAGATTCTTCCAGTGCCTTGGCTATGTTGCTTATATAATGCAGATCTTGCTATTCCCCACCACGGTGTGCAGTGGGAGCACAGATGCCTTCAGTGTGGGAACTGATGTGGCCTATTTATTATGATATCCTGCTTCAAAATGTGTCTAAATTCTTCTCAGAAAATTGTTCATGAGAGATATTAAGAGTATAACCTGGCCATAGGGGTAAATTGTTCCTTAACACTGTCATTTGGGTTATGCTTCAAATCACACAGATGCAAGCCCATTTCTTTTCTTGCCCAACAAAATACTTTCAGTCCCATTGCTCATGTAGACGTCTAACTCACCCATTATACCTTATATAAATGGGGTTGTTTTATTGGTTGTAAATGTCTTGTTATTCAGCTTCATGTCCCCATGCTTTTGTTTTATGGGAAAAGCAATCTTACTTACAACATTAATTATTTTGTACACTTCTGTCATGCTGTCACTTCTTTTCCCTCTCTAATCTAAACATCTCTACACTTTGCATGGTTTCCTTACATGAAGAAAAAAAACAACCATTTTTGTCATATATTTCCCTGGACTGTTAGTATTTCTGTAGTATTATTTTGAAGCTTGGTGATCAGGAAGGAACAGAGAGGACATGTCACTGGTTTATATTTACCATTATATTTACTGGTTTATATTTTATATTTATTTATAATTACGTTATATTATTTTCAATATTGCTTTCTATCCTTTTCCTGCTACATTTTATCAGTTTGCCAACACTTTTGCTGCACGCAGAACATATGGTTTGGCTAAGATCTCTGCCGTGACACTTTTTTTTCTGTATAGTTGTGATCAATTTAGAGCCAAGAAATATGTCACTCTGAATTGTCCTTCCAACTTGCATTAATTTACCTTTGTCTGAAAGGAATTTAATATACCACCAAGCCACCTAGCTTTCTCTACTCCAGCAGAATTTCCTCACAGTGTTGTCTAATTTGGATCTTATATATGTCCACGTCATATTTAAATCTTACCTCCTTACTGTGTCGCTTATTTTCTAAGATCATTCCTAGTGAGGCTCTTCTCTTTTTTGAAAAGCAGAAATTTTGTCCCTATTTCACAGTTTCTTTGGAAATTATCTGAATTAGCAGAAGCACTCCATGCAGTCCCACAGATACTGTGACAGCCTTTTTCATGAAGGTAGAGTGAAATAAAAACAACAGCCAGCACAAATTAAGCAATTGTGATATATTGGCAAGCTTTATCTTGCTTCAGCCTGTGGAGCTTTAGACTCTGGTGCTGATTTTGTCATGAGGATGAGAATTTTCCCACCCTGTTCCTCAAAACAGGGGGCAGGTCTTTGTCCTCCAGCAGGAGAGAGGCTGCAGGGTCTGGAAACAACCTCACACAGGATTGTCAGGAAGAATATCACTCTCAGAGCTATGAAGTCCACAGGACTGTTGCGATGTGGCAGTATTAAATCTAAAAAGACTAAGGTTTTATATTGCAAAGAGAAACTGTGGACACGCAGAAACTTAAAGACTAATGGCAGAGATGCAGAAAAAAAAGACAAAGCCATACGTGGTGATAAGCAAGGGGCAGAGAGGTGAGAGAGGAGGGGAAGATGCCAATCACTTCCATTTTATAGGTCTAGCTGGGCTGGCTCCCTTCTGAGATGTGCAACAGGAGTTTCTCTGCATTTTCTGGATTTTGATTTGCCTAAATGAGAAGTGATAAAATGGCTTTGTCCCTCCCAGTGTAAGTAGTCCATCAGATGAGTCGCTTATTCTAGGAGGTGAGAAAGCAGGTAATCCCAAAGCAAGCTCCAGCTCCCAGCACTGCACCACTACCCCCAGCTCCTCTCCAGGCTCTCTGTTCACACTAGCCTTCGCCTCTGTCTCTCAAGAGTTCAGGCGCTGCTCCAGGTGGGTATTCCCAATCAGGCCATCCGGACACAAAAGGGGTAGGTAAGGAACAAGTCTTTGCATAGGTGTGGTAAGGAGCAACACAGACCTGATCTTATTCCATGTGACAAATAAAATATACGTTGCCATTCAGGTCTCCAGGATAATTGCTGATTTCAGTGAAGTCTTGGTTAGTATTTTTCAAATTACATGCCATAACCTATTTCTGTCATTGGAGTAAATTCTGAAAAGCTTTTAGACTTCAGCAGTGCAAAGTTGCTTATTACTGAACTTCATGATTATCTACCCATTGCAAATGTTATTGCTAGAAATTCAGTCACATCATTCCTTAATCTCTTAAAGTCTCCAGTCCCATCCTGGAGACTTTACTGCTGTTGCACATGTCTTTCATTTTACATTTTGACCTCTCAGATTCCAGCATATATTGTAACCTTGTTACTTGGAAAATAATAGGTATTTTACTGGTATATTGGTGATTTACTTCAGCAAATGTTTTATCAGAGTTAGCATGAGAAGAGAAAAATTGCAGCATCCCAATACTGCGATCAGTTGCCTCTGCCCTAAAACCTCTTTAGCATCTGGGAGTGAAATATGTCTCCGTGTAATCTGTTTCCCATTGCGGTTTTAAAGGTCTGCAACATTTTTATAGGCTGAAGAACGAAAGTAACTCAAGACTAAACTGTGTTGGCTCACCCTGGGGTAACCCCTATAAATGACAAACAAATCAGCATTTCACAGTTAAAAAACAACACCAAGTGTTCTTCAAAATCCCCCAGAAGTTTACTGCAGTGATGCTAACAATGCTAGACATTAAGGCAAGGAATTTCCTTTTTGCATTTCAAGAGAAAAAAACACCACAGCTGTTTCTCAGTGGATTCCCAGCCAAGTTGAAAAGGTCACTGACCCAACCATGATGTAACATCAAATACTGCAACTGGTGACTCCCCCAACTAGCATTTCTGCAGAGCATTATCCAAAAGGATTTTCACCCCACAAAGGAGGTATTTATCTAGTGCATCTCTTGCACTAAAGCCTCACCTGAAAAGGGTGGCAAGAGTCTTTGCTTTTCTGCTGGTTGAACTACCGGAGCAAATGTTCATCAACAGACTAGTAGGAACAGGGAAAATCTGTTCCTGAAAATGATGTGCATTACCTTTAAGCACTGGTAAGTGTGAATGATTAAGAGAAAATATTATCTTAGCTTCAACGCTCATTGTATAATCTATGGTGTGCTTGAGGAGAAACTGTAAGGGTAGCAATTTCATATTCCTGGCTAAACATCAATGTTAATACATAGCCTAAACAGGAAAGGCACAAGCCAGCAGCCAGAGGAGCTTTGATGCTCTGACCATGATGGGGCAGTAATGGAGGCCTCATAAGTGAATGCATGGGCAAATACCTGTTTGCAGGTCACCCTTTACCCTTCAGTGGAGCTCAGGCAGCATTCTCATTTCCAGAATGCTGGGGGAAACTGGAGGCCAGGGAGGGACCAAGCAGTGGGGGAAAGGTTTCTGGACAATTTATAGCATTCACATAGGCATCCCCCATCTGCACTGAACTGGCACCAGCAGGAACCCTTGGAGAAGACACTTAGTGGGAGGGGGAGCACCTAGGAAGCAGCATTGGAAGCTGACAGGAGAGGACAACCAAGCTAATGCCTCCTTCCACAGGATGGTGAAAAAAAGCAGTAATCTGCAGTTATTTCTCCTTGTTTACTAGGAAGTGAGCAAATATCACTCTATTGTTCACAAAGTGAGTATTTCGCAGTATTGTTCGTGGAATGAATATTTTGCAACACATTTTCTCTTATTAGCATGTGTTCATTTATACAGCCTGCATTTTGAAGGGCTAAATTGTTGCATTCCTCAGTGGGCATCTACAGCTATGCCTGATAAGCTGGGACCTACTCATAGCTCTACGGCTACATTCAAACTGTTCAAGCCAGTTAACCCTACCTCATGCTTATCCTTGACTATTGTGTGTGTTCGTTCCTACTTCTGCAGTGCTAGTCCTCCATATACCCAGGCACGGGGTTTTTTTGGGGTGCAGTGGCAGGTAGGCAAACATCTATGTTTCAGAATGTATGTTCACTGCAATGCACCAGTGAGCACAGAAAAGGGAGAAAACAGCCACCTTCATAAAATAATGGCTGGTTCTGAAAAGGATAATGTGCAACTGAAGATGTTGTCATTGATAATAGCAAAGCAAAACAGCCATTATAGTGTCCACATTTGCACATAGGGAGGGAGGCAAAATGTAAACCAAACTATATTTGCTGTCTCAAAGGGTTATTTCCAAATGTTCCCTCTCTGCTGCAAGACAAACAAACCTTGTGTACCTTTGCATTTACTTCAGGTATTCAATGAGAAGCTTTTATTTCAAGCACATTCACATTGACTCTCCTTCCTTACTTAAAGCACAAAAGATTTTGAGGAGGAAGTGTGTGTTGATAAACAGAATATTGAAAGCCAAAAGAAAATAAGTACTTCTGTCTCATTATATCTGCCCTTCCTCTGTGTCCAAAATACCTAGCTTGTGCAGAACAGCTTTCCAGGGCAGATGGCAATTTTTATGGTCTTTCTTATTTATGATGAATGAAGAAAGCCAGAAAGGAGTTTGTCTGCAAAATTTTCGAGTGAGAAACACACACTTTCTTTTCCTGTGTAACACTATAGAGGTGAAAATCAGTGAGGGCATGCTATAAAGACAGGATTGTAAAAAATTTCTGGAGATACATTTAAAGGGAAAAATGTCTTTCAGGTTTAGCTGGCCATGAATCTAAATCTCATTTTTGACAGGGCTTGGGAACCCAGAACCTGTTTATGCTGCTCACTGCAGTGCTGAGCAGAGATGCCAAAATAGGGTATTAGCAGCCTGCCTGGGTACCAGCTTTGATGAAGCTCTGCTGACACAACATAAACACAGAATCACAGAATCACAGAATCGTTATGGTTGGAAAGGACCTCCAGGGTCACCAAGTCCAACCTTTCTCCTAGCATCTCTCTAACCACTACACCATATCCTCAAGCACTGCATCTATTCATTCTTTAAACACCTCCAGGGATGGTGACTCCACCACCTCTCTGGGCAGTCTATTCCACAGCTATGTGGATCTTCTCAGACCACTACAGAGTAGAGGAAGAAGACTGTGCATACCTGCCTGTTTAAAGACAACCCAAATCACTCAAGTGCTTCGGACAGGACCTCATTCCTTTCTGGAAAGCACTATGTATAGATATATGTGTATACACAGGAAACATTCAGTAATTCACAAACATATGAAAAATGAGCATCATTGTTAATATTTAGGTCACCCACTTGATAACTTAGGTAGAAAACCATGTAATAAAAATAATCCAAATGAAAAAAAAGGTTAAAACCAAACCAAATGACTCTTTCAGGCCCTTATTATATATGTTAGAAAACACAAAGCACAATTCCAGTGGGAAAAAAATAATTGATTTTTAGTCATTTAAGTGACTAACTTGTCACTTCATTGTGAAATTGGACTTTTTTTCTGTTTGTTAGCTTCCTTCCTTTCTCAGGTACTTAACTTCTCTAAAGTTTACCTTTCCCACAGTTTGTCTACTAATAAACCTTGCTTAGTGACTGATTAGCAGTCACTTTGTCATCATTCATATTTCTGGACTTGAAACTGGGAATCTAAAAGGAATCTGCATAGATAAGTTCCATCATATTTTACTCCACTGTAACTAAAGAAGGAAAGATCACTACATTACCTTTTTTTCCCCCTTTTTTTCAGTTTTGTGTGCTATAGAGAATAGCAATGGAATAGAAATATGTCACACTCTGAGAAAGATCAATTGCTTTTTCTTTCAGGTGCAATAAAATTTTGGAATAAACACACTTACTTTTCAAAAATATCCATGCCTCACAAAAAAAAAAAGTTTTATGATTAGCAGTTTCACTTCAAACACTGATATTTCAAGATTATGCTTTTGCAGGAATGCAGTTGTCCTTTTTTCTGCTTCCTGGGCCTAAAATGATTGAAGAGATTTTTTTAAGAGCCCACCTCTGTTCCAGCACTTCTGCTGGTGGAGGAGAGACAAGACCCGAAACTTCAGCGGGGTTCCCTAGGACTTTAAAAGGAGCTGATTGACCTCTCTCTGGCAGTGCCTACTGTCACTCAGCCTTGCAAAAAGGGAAATGAAAGAAAATTGGTCAGAATTGTTGACAAAGTAGGAACAAAGGAGCTCCAACAGGCTTCCAGCAAGCCACAAGCAGAATTCAGGTTTCACCTCATTGAAGCTTGTCTCTGTACAGGATGTGTGCTGCAGAGTAACTCCACCATTTTGGTCATGTAAAAGGCATTGATACACAATGTAGCTGGAAACAATGGCTCTGATACTTGAAACAGCCTGCCTGCAGCAGCATCTGGATTATTAACTGTCCTGCTTGGAGCTCTCTGCTACCATCTGCCATGCGACCACTGCTTTAAAGACATTAGTGCATCTGAGCCTCTGTGCAGCATTCAAAGGACATCGCATGGTTTCCAGGGTCTGCAGCTCTGAAATAACCTTGCTATGGGAGCTATTGAAAGCTGCGGTCACTAGAACTCCTAAAACTTCCATGTTTCTTGTTTGGAGCCATCAGATCAAAAATCTTCACATCTCTGGGAATCATGGCTAAGCTGGGGAATTTGAGCATGGGGAATTCTAAGTTAAGATTCCTTTCGAAAAGAGACATTTGGATGACTTTTAAAATAATTTTTGTGGGAAATATTCCTTCCTACATTCACTTTTTAAGCTAACAGTGAATATTTTCCCCCAAGAATTTCCATAAAATGTGAAAATGCTACCAAATCAATTTCTGATGCTGTTTACTGTACACAAATTAAAGTCACTGTCAAAGGTTAAGGCTGAGGAATAGCCAGACTTTCTTGCAAAAGAGTTTTCTTTGTTTCCAGCTCTTTGTCTCTCAAAACCATTACTGGGAAAGAGCATTCGTGCCATTTTGGATGCATAATGACTGTGCACTCTGCAGACTACTAAGTGACAAGAAGCTCCAGAACCATCCCACCAGGAGACAGAAATCTGAACACTAGAGAGGTATGAGGAAGATTTGAGCCCTTTTATGCTTTTATTTGCTCATTTGCTTTTTTAAGCCTCAATCTTTTCAGTAACTGCAACAAAACCCACTTAAGCCCACATGTCAACTTTTGCCCTGCGTGAACCTGGAAAAACAATTCTCACAATTGTTTCAGTTTCACTCCACTCCTGCTGGAAGAAGCCTGATGGAAAACCCTGCAGTAGACAAGCCTGCCCATGGCCCAGCACAGGTCCATGTGGTGCTTCTGCCCATCTGCAAAGCCAGTGAGCCCTCATCCAGCCCTGCCCCAGAGGCAGTGCAGCTGGGCATGCCTAGAACTGTGCTTATGTCAATACTTCCTACTACATATTAGCATGGCAATTGCTTATAAATATCTCTGAAAATGAAATTTCCAGCTCAGATGAATGGGTGACTGTAGCTGGCCATATCATCATGTCTTCTAAAATTTTCAACCTCAGAGCTCCAAAGCAAAGATTTGACAATGAATGTCCTTTATACATGCAGGAATTCCAGCAAGCTGAATCCTCCCTTGAGCTGTCAAAGCTTCAGGTACTGCTTGTGAGCAGATAGGAATCCCTCTCTGAATTGAAACAAGGCAGCCATGTAAGGATAGACAGCAGTAGCACAGAGTAATTTGGCAAAGGAAGGTGGAAGAAATGCTACATCCAATTGAAATGGTAGGAACATTCACAGGTAGGAAGAATGCAATTATGCAGGCTGGAAGCAGGCCAGGATGCCATTCATACTGCAAACTAGGCATTTCTTGAAATAATAGATGTTTTTGTGAACTTCTGTCAGACACAGCTTTTATTAATTATATCTGTAAGAACTACTCTGCCTTTGGCTCCTTTTTTTTTTCCAAATAAATGCAAGAGAGATGAAATGTCATTATACATATAGGTATGTGCAATAGACATGTACTTACATGCATCCATCTTTTGGCTCAGAACAGATTAATTTTCTGAAGCAGAAGAAAGGGGAAAAAGTTGCTATCTGGGGCATCATGATCATCTCTAGCCTCCAGTTGCAAGAAAGACCCCAAAGAGTCTAAATTGCTGCCTTCAGAAGAGACTTACAGGGTGATGAACTAGTTGATCTTATAGATTTTGCTACTGTTAACCTCTCAGAGGCAGCAAAATAGCTACAAGGAGGGGGTTGTTGCAGGAAAGACAGAAGGAGAAATGTAACTAATGCACTGAGCAGAAGCAGCTTTTGTCTCTGTCTTCTGTAAGATGTACCTGATGATTGGAGGTAGACACTGCTGTTGATGGCTGGGGACTTTGCAATAGGTAACACACACACACAGACTTGTTCCCTATTCAAAATTCCCACCACTCACTTCTTTTAAAAGCCCTAACAGTGGAAAATAGGGGGCAAAGACTTGCTACACTGCCAGGAAACAAAACAAAACAAAACAACACAGGAAGTGTTTTTATGTTTTGGTTTTTTTTTTCGCAAGAAGTGAATAGAAACCACCTACATGATAGACTATTGGCTTTCTTAGACACTAAACAACAGGGCTGACCTGTTCTCTGTCCCCAGGAGTCAAATGTTTGTGTGAGATTGAAGTGCTGTGATATGCTATAGCAACAGAAAATTGAAGTCAAATTGGTCAAATTCTTCAAGCGGCAGCACTAAAAGGGAAAGTCACTATGGAAGATCCTATGTCCCTGACCTCGTCTCTCCAATTAAAATTTCTGATTTGCAGAGCAAGCTAAAACACTCATTTACCTTTTTTTCTCAATGAAGAACAAGCTTTTTTGAGCCAGGAGAAATGAAGCCAGAACATTTATCTTTTTCTCAAGTCTTATTTATACAGGTGTCTAGAAGTTGGACAAATTCTTTGGTAAATAAAAATAAGTGAATTAAATAGCAATAACAGTCTTATTCTTTCAGCCAGGGTCATTTGTTTGATTAGGTTGAACCTGAACATAGGGAAAAAGCAGATATTTTATCTCTAAATCACTCAAGCTAGCCCGGTTATTGTTGTAACTTGACATGAACAAATGCAGTAGTATGTCCAAATCTGGTGTTCCCACTTAAAACTGATGTTGAAAAATGGGGAACAGTTCAAAGGAGCTACATGACTCAGTGAATGAATGATCCATAAAACATGCCTGGTGGTGGGAAACTAGATGCATTCTGTCTGCTTTATCTGAAAGCAAATCAAAAGGGAAAACTCTGCTGGTAGCAGATGACTTTTTAGTGAACAGAAGAAGGTTGGTAAGTTCATCGTAGTTGCAAAAGATGAAAAATAAGCATTTTTTACAGTAAGGGTGATTAGCACTAAAGCACCCCTCCAA
This sequence comes from Eurystomus gularis, assembly GCA_013400335.1. Classification (NCBI taxonomy): domain Eukaryota; kingdom Metazoa; phylum Chordata; class Aves; order Coraciiformes; family Coraciidae; genus Eurystomus; species Eurystomus gularis. The sequence continues at coordinate 51,018 of VZZY01007254.1, read as the reverse complement.
GGATAAGTTTACCTGTTTCAGTGCAGAGCATGTCAGATATTCTGAGGAGAGCTCCACGTGCACTGTCTCATTTGTATGTCTCAGTGACAGACCAGAATCCTCCTGGTTCAGATTAGTTTTTGGTTTAAGATCAGCCAGTTTCTCTCATGAACACAGGGGCCCTGACTCACCATCTTCGCTGGATTGAACTGATGATTCAAGCAGCGATGATCTAACCCATCTGCAACTGCCAGTGTCTCTGTAGCAGGGGCAGCATGGTGAAGGGGATGCATATAGTTACAGTGAGCCAGGGCCCCTGGGCTACAGAGTGAGAGTCAGCTCCTTCTCTTCTTCCCTCTCCTTCAGCCTTGTAACACAGGGAAATCAAGTAGGGCCCCCAGCACTGTGCTGATTTCTATTTAGTTCCCTCCCAACATGGTGAGAACTATTTGGGTCCACCATCAAAAATCAATACAATCTCCAGCTGCTTGGTGGATAAATGCCCTGTATCTAAACAGGAAGAAAATTTGTTTGGAAACTATTGAGAAACCTAGATATTTACACCAGGAAGCCAGGAGGTAGCCTGGCTGAGACAACAGTGCACATTCCAACAGACGTGGGAGATTTACAAGATTAACCACAGACTAAATTCTGTGTACATGTCTCAGAGTATATAACTAGACTGAAGTCATCCATTCATGTTTGTTTTCATCTAAGCAAAGTCAATAGATTAAAGTGCCCCTAATTGCTAAAGAGTCAGTGCTGGGTTGTAATTATCCTCAGATCAGATGTGGACCTAGTGGTTGTATGAAATGTCTCTCTCCTAAATGTGCAGTTTCCTTGGAAGCAGAATTTAAAACAAACTGCTTCAGATGCACAACCATTAGTAAGAAGAAGTTGTTCAGTTAGGTAAGTGCCTAGGACAGATTATGAACCTCAGAAATATTGGGTCTGGTAAGGACCTCAGGAGATTGTCTCATGCAACCTCCCAGCTCAAAAGAGGTTAAATTAGAGCAGGTTACTCATGGCCATGTCCAGTTGGGCTTTCACTGTCTCTGACAACTGAGACTTCACAATCTCTCTGCACGATCCTGTTCCAGTGTTTGATCACTCTCACAGTTAAAGAAAGGTGCTTTTTTTCTTACACTGAAATTGAATTTTCTGTATTTCAGCTAGTGCCTGTTGCTCTTGCTCTTTCACTGGGTTCTGCTGAGAAGAGTCTACTTCTGACCAAAGTCAGTAAGAAGATCACCGCCTGAAGTATCACCTGGTTTAAAGCAGGTTGGACTAGGTTGGAGACATCTACAGTATGGAAGGACCCTGTGTACAGGAGACCTGCCTTTTCCCCTCACTGGCTTGATGGACATCCACTCCACCCTCTCTTGCAAAGTACTGCAAGACCTGTCCACTTTCTTATATATATTATTGTCACTGAAAGCCTGTGGGAAGAGGTGATGATTTTTATCAAGCCAACAAGTTATAGCAGAAAAAAAAATCACAGATTTTGGGCCACCAATCCTTTTGGACAATCAAACAATCCTTTCACAGGATTGTTCATTTGTAATGTAATTGGAAGTGAGTGGAAGATTTTGCCCTTACTATGCATTGTAACTGCTTAATTCATACATGAGCCGTTCACCGTAAAAAATTTACAGCATCATACTTTCCAACGTAAGATGAACAAAACTGTGTATTGTAAGAAAGCATGAAAGGTGTATTCAAAATATAATAAAGGCATCAGCACGTAATTTATGGAAAAATAATATGTTTGATCAGACCAGCAAGAACTAATTCTGATTCAGTCCCATGGGTAACCTGAGTTTTCCAGTGCAATGCCTGTCCTTGTGAATGCTAATAGATAACATTTTTGTCCCTGGTGGCTGAGTGTGGCTCAGAGTGCTAGAGGGATGGTAGAACTAGTTCACTTTGACTGTTAGGAAATGGAGATCAACGCAAAAAGCTGACATAATTTTGAGTCTTACTTGACATTGTCTATATTCCTCTGTTCCAGTTACATGAAATTGTATCTTAGATCTGTGTGTTATGCCGTCCCAGTCCTGTAGTTCTTGTTTACATAAATGGTATTAATTTCAATGGAAATTTTGTCTGAACTTTATCTTCAAACAGAAAGGCTTTAAGTCTGAATATATGCAACCTAAAGCAAAATCACTTACAGTTCAGCAGACATCAGATTAAATTTCAGTCATGATACATTCATTGGCACGATAACAGAATTTCCTGTTGATATCAGCACAAATCGTCTTCAGATCTGAAGCACTGGTATTAAGGAGAGTTCAAGCTTAAGAAGAAACATATGTCTCTGAAAGAAGGTGATTCCAGAATCCTATTGTGACTAAGTTTATTCTTTCTTTTTTTTAATTTAACCTTGTTTTTTCATACTTCTCTTCTAGTCAGAGTTAAGCCCAGAAGTATCAAGTGAGCCATGCCTGTCATGTAATTCCTCACTAAGTCATTTCTTCAATAAATGGATCTGTCAGTAGAAAACTCTTTAGTCATGTTTGTCATTGCTAACAAACACATCTCCAGGCATACCATAACTGCAATTCCAGTTCAGTTCAGTGAGATGAACTGAGTGTGGTGTTGACCCTGGCCTATAGCCTGGACTCACACAATGTGGCTCTTGGAAGGTTTTGTCCGGCTCAGAGAAGCAGGAAAAGTACTAATGTCTTCAGATTTTGTCAGAATGTACAGATTTGAAAATTGGGCTAGAAATCTCAGGAGAGTAAGTTTGCATAAATATGCTTTGGCATCACTCTGGAAGAAATACAGGAAGAGAACTGTCCACCATGGGGCAGTTCAGCCTTTCCACTTCCCACCTCCAAAATAACAAGATGCCCAGAGATAATAAAATGGAGTGGCTGACCTCAGTTCTCTGAATTACAAGATGCACACATACTTGCATGTCTTATTTTACACAAGCAAGACACCCCATTGAACTCAAGACATTATGTATATAAAAGCTGTTTACAATACTGAAGCATAAATGTGTGATCTTATCAATTGTTTCTCCAGGCTTGAACATCTTAACGTCAGTCAGGAGGAGAGATTTTACTGCCAGGATACAGGCTTCTGACTTTAAACAGAATATAGCCTAGTTCATAATCATGACTGGAATTTCAGGCAGGAGAGGACAAGTTAACAAAATAGAGAGAAATCATTACAATAGGCCAAGCAAGACATAGTACTATACCTACTAAAGGAGCCTGGCTTCTACAGATTGTTTTTTATTCTCAAGCCACTTATTGTTCGCAGACTTCTCAGCTTTCAATTAGAAGCCTGTCCTCCTCATAAAGAAATGCATGAGGGGGCAGACTCAGAGGTCAGGGAGTGCCTAAGCTAAGCAGGAAATAGCAAGGTGAGGAACAGAGCCCAACACCAATGCCTCAAAAGCAGTAGGTACCTGACCCCTTCCATTTGGCTTCAGAGCTCAGAGCTGGGGGTGGAGCCCAGACCATACTGGTCCTTTTGAGCATATAAACACAAGAACAGACTTGGCTGGAGTCCACTCCTACTGCCAGCTTTCCTGCTGGCTTAATGCTCTTGGCCTGAGGAACTCAGTTGAAATCCTACTCCGCCTACATGAAGTAGGTATATGAACCCTGATTTCTCTCTCCCACTCTCGGCTTCATTTTCAGTTCTGCATGAGCAGGTGTGGCATGATTATTTTGTTCAAGATCCAGTTTAGTAGGCAAGTTTCAAAGACACTGACAAGGCAGGGAGGACGTCTGGCAGGCAGGGCAAGAGCAGGACACCTTGTGAACTACCCTACAGAGCTGACTGATAGCATATATAGCCAGTGCGTGGCAAACATGTAAGCACTCTGGAGATTTTTCTGGGAGAAATAAAAGAGCAGAGGTAATTTGGCTTCCTCTCAAGTTAGGCAGCAGCTGAACAGGAGGCTGAAGGATCAAAATTTTGGACACAGACAATTAAAGTGTCATTCTCTGTGAATGTAGCTACTGGTGCCTAGAAAGAGATTAATTTAAATCTGCACAGCAGTGTTATACTAGAAGGAGCTTTCAGTTCAGAGTAGGATTTAGCAACTGTCCATAGTCAAAGAAATGTTAACAGACTGCAAATATATATTTTTAAATTATACTGGTGATGCTGGCATTAATGAAAATGCCAAGCACATGGTTTAGAGAAACAATAAAAAATGCATGTCTTTAGAGTGAGATGGGGCCATATTAGATCAGTAGAAGTACAAATATGGGTATTTTTGAGAGTCAGAAAAAGCTTAGATACATGACACTGAAAAAGAAACTAGCTTGTATTAAAATGTAGCTTGGGCAAAATAATTTTTTTAACGTATTTTATATTCTTTCTGTGAGCAGATTACAATATAATGAACCTCTTAAGAGTTTTAAGGCAAACTAATCATCAAGTTATTTTTACATTTTGCACATGATGCTGATCATGCTTGTAGCTTTATGGTGCTGAGTACAATGACTTTTTTTATTTCTAGAATTCAAATAATGCTTTTATAAACTTGTCTCATGCTTGTTTTTTTATAAAGCTGCACAGAAAGGTCAAAGAAAGGGTTGTCATTTATATTATGACAGCCCTTAGTGGGTTAAAGAATAAAAGTGGTTTATAAATAAAAGCCTCTTTCATCTGTCCTTTGATCCCCCCCCTCAACAAAACCTCCTTGCAAGTACTTTGCTTGACATAATCATCATTTCTAATTAGTTTCAAAATATCTGCAAGACAATGTCTTGATCTTCAGTTATGGGTGCACTCTGCCGGGAACAGAGAAAGGAGTTTATTGTGCAGGGAGGGAAGAGGCCGTACACTGTTTAAGTCCATGGTTTTTGGCTCCCTGACCTGCCCTGGTGATTAGACTCCATACATTTCAAGGCAGGTCCATAGCTCAACCCAGCTGGAATTACCTCTAAAATTACCTCTTAGCCTCATCATTCATGCCAAAATGAGCTTCCAATGAGTCTCTTTGGCAAAAGCCATGAAAATAAATGTTCTTCAGAGCAGTCCAGGACTTTTGTACTGGCTGATTTAAGAAGTTTGTGCCACCAGCTGTCCTTTTGGCCTCTCAGGGAGAAAGAATGGGAAGTACATCACATCCACACCTCTGCCTCCATACTACACTGCTCTGTTTTTGATCTGGCCTGAAAGCAGTTGTGGGGTGTTACACTCCATGAAGAATGGCAGCAGGTTGAGAAGGTGACTCACAGACCATTCCCAAACTCCAGCAAGGAAGCAGGATGGATGGCCAAAAAGGGGAATGTACCGCATCAGGCTTTGTGGGTCCTCGAAGCACAGACAGAGTGGGGCACCAAGTGTAGGGCAAACAGTTTCATCCTCTTATTTCTGTGGGTTGGGAATAAAAGGGCCTTGGAAATTAGGATAAATGCCTCTCTTTTAGAACTTTAACTGGGCTATGTGAAAGAGAAATAATTAATCTCACACACTGAAACAGATGAAAATATAGATATTTTAAAAGGACCACCTTTAAGTCTGTCAATAAATTATTTGTCCTATTTAGCATTTGAAATTTCAGTCTGCCTCTAGCTTGTTGCTTATGCTCAAACTGTGGGATCTGTTTAGCTCCTTTTCTGCTATAAAATCAAAGTCTGCAAATGTATCATTACTTTTCATTTATTAAAAACAGTTTTCCTGCACAAAAGTAATTCCAGCTGATCATTAAAAACATGCTTTAAGAGGCAAAGAAAATACATTGATTGCATAGAATATGAATGGCAAAAAAATGTTTTTAATTATTGTTATATTATTAATGGACAAGCACTATCTTATTAAATCTAAATTGGATGTGCACCAAAGAATACTAATGCAAACCACTTCAGAGACAAAAATTAAGTACATGTTGGTACATTAAAAAGCCCTTGTGTACAATAGAGGTGGTTTACAAAAATATTTTTCAACATTTGGACAGACCAACATGCCATTATTTTGCTATCCGAGTTCATGGTAAGGTCCCCAGCACAAAGTATATTGCTTGAAAGAGGCTGATCCATTTTTCTGTTGGGATCATACATTTGTATAACTCCATTAACTTCCAGGCTGCTGATTCCAAATTATAATAGTTCAAAACAAGATTTGGGCTGGAAAACCTGAAACCATCCAGCTAAATAGTAGTAGGGTAGGCATAAACTATAAAACGTTATGCAATTAAATTCCTATGTACAGTTAGAATGCCACCCATCTTGACTCCCCCTCTCCTTCCCAGGTTGTTGTCAGGAGTCAAAGCAGCTGCAGATGGTCGTGGTCAGCATCATGGAGCAAAGTTCACCCTCTCAACCCTGCTGGTGTTTGACTGTAACCTGGGTTTCCAGTACACAGAAAATTCTTCTTCCTCTTAAATTTGTTTTTGGTCCAACAACATAATGGGCCAATTGGAAGCAGCCCAGGCCTATTCCAGCTGTTTCTTCTGATACTCTCACACTGATAAGCAGACTCTCTAACTATGCTTTTCACTAAAATTCCTAGCAAAGTCGCAATGCTCACATATGTGTTGCAGGTTCCTTTGTTTTGAGCAGGGACAGTTTGGACTTTCAGTGTAACTCTGCTGGTGCTTCACTACTCTTGTTCCATTAAAAAACCAGGCATATTTGGTTATTATTTAATGAAGGGAGGTTATTAGGTAACTGATCTGAGCACAGATACCTTTCAACCCACAGCAGCAGTGGTGTCTTCAAGACATACTGGAATACCAAAAAGGGATTTCCTGTATTTACTTGGAATAAACTATTTTAAGAATATGAACACTGTTTAGAGTGAAAAGTTGAAGGCACATAGACACAACAAAGCTTAATTTTTATTTAGAAGGGAAGCTAATAACTTCCAGTTGTTCACAACCAGCTCCCTCAAAACTGGAGGTTTAGCCTTTCTGATGCTGAGGATTAGATGCCAACACCAGGACATTTGTGTGGTCTAGTGGGAAGATTAAAATTTTTCCTGGTGTGCTGTTGGACATGGGAATATAGATACTTCCCTGGAAAGTAAAGTAATTACACTTGGCTTATGGGTGAGAGGATCAAGGGGTGCATATCAAGAGCCTGGCTTGTCATGGAGATGACAATGTGCAGTGTTCAGGGTTGCTATGACATGGAAAGGATGAGGACATGGGGGCAGCTTTCCACAACTCAGCAAATTCACTCAGTCACTCCTTTGGCAACTTTTTCTCTTGATGCCTTGGAAGCTAAGGATACAGGTGGGCAGAAGGCAGTTATTGTTGTGGTAGACCTTTGCTATAGTAGACCTTTGTCATACCACATTTTGACATCCTTGGAAAGGCAAGACAGGTGACAGTATGTTCCCCCAGCTCCTTTGCCACAGTGACAAATCTGATTGACCAGCTAGAAACTGGATAGCACTGCATGATCTACTGGAAAATTCCCTAATTCTGATCTATAACCTACATTTCCCAAGACATTTAGAGAATTGTTTTTTTTAATATCTTCTTCCTTTAGGTATATTTGAGAAAACACAATTATTATGCAAAATAAGCCAAATCATGATGATTTCATGCTGGAAAGCACACTGTGAAATCAGTGAGAGCTTTTCCCAAGCTAAGGCCCAGAGGATTTTACCTTAAAACAGAAAAAGAGTGTAAAGTAACAAACCTTCCAAAATGTCAGTTGACTGTCTAAGGCAGCACAATAAGCAAATTGCCTGCAGAGTTTCTCTGCCTTCAAAGTAAATTTAAAGAGTCTAGCAGGTTAACCATTTAGAAGAGGTCCAGTAGCTTGTATGATACTCCACACAACTGACTTTTCTACCTGAAAAAAACACAAGTCATTTGGTAATTAGTGACCGATAAAAGCTCCGTTTAAATATAAGTATGCTAAAATTATTAATACTGAGGAAACCAAGTCATTCCAGTGTTTCTGGCCTTTACACCATATCTGAACAATATGCCAAGCACAGGTGACACTCTGTAACAAATCTGAATCCCTAAATACTATGCCTTGAAATGTCTTGAACTGTCTGCCTGAATTGAAGGCACTGAACTGAAGTTCTTGGCTGGAAGAACACTTTTTCAGCCAAGAGAAAGCAGCTTTACAAAGTTTGTTTGTGTTTCTCTATATTGGGAGTGCAGTTTGGTCCAGGACTTCCCATGCTCTGCAAAGAAAGCAGAGACACAAGAGATCAGGTCTGCAAGTAAGTGAATGTATATCCATTTGAATTTAATGAAACCACTATTATCAACAAGTGAACCAGTACTACGAACACTATTAAAGACCTAAGATAGGTTTAGGCTAGGATGAGGTAACTACACAGTCAAGCTATGTAGCTAAACTTCTCTAACATATGTCCTTGAAACCTTCTCAGAAGAGCTTGTTAAACAGATTATTGTTATGCAGAGGCCAGTGTCAGAGTACTGAAATCTTAATTTGAATTAAGTATCCCTCTGTCAGGCTCCACATGAACAATGAATGAAGCACAGTTCCAGAGGCTGAGCAAGATAAAGGAACTCTGGAAGGAAACTGAGCTGATAAAAGACCTATCAGAGTTCAGAGTGCAGACCCATAGAAGGCTATTTAAAGCCATGGGCTCTTCATTCTGTATATTCAGTCACTTCATTAGCTTAACAAGGCCTAACAAATCAGCACACCACTGCTGAGCTGTGGTAACCAATGGATCCTGGGAAGCACACAGGAAAGCACAGAAATCTCCACCTTGGTGCATGCATCTGCAGGTGATGGGTGGCAGCTGACTGGAAGGCAGCCAGCCATTATCTTTGTTGATGATAACAGTGGTGGCCAGGGCACATGATGTTTTCAATATTGTTTGTTTCAGACAGAAAAAGGCAAAAATGCAGATGGTAAGAGGGTGTCATGAAAAGAGCATGGATGGAAGAGAAGGGAACCCAGCAAAGATCATCATAATGCTACAGCCAGCACTGCGTAGTTGCTTGAACAAAGAAAGAAGGGATGCAATGATTTCTTGGAGCTGTGCTTCACACAGAAAAATTTATGAGTAACATAGTAATCTGAACTAGCAGCCTTAGAGCATGACTGCTCAAAAACATTCAAGGAACAACAGATGCAAACCTTAAGAGAGTGCTTGAGAAACTGAAGGATTCCGTGCTTGAGAAACTGAAGGATTCCGTTAAAGAGGCCCCAGTCCTGAAATACTATGACAATTAGCACAAAAGTAACTTGTTCATGGATGCATCCCAGGGGAGTATTGGCAGAGTACTCTTTCAATAACACAGTTGAAGCTAGAGACAAGTGGCTAATGCATCATGGCCACTAACAAAACTGAATATAAATATGCTGAAAGAATGAAGGAGGCTTTGGCCTTAAGCCATGGCTGTAAAAAAAATTATTTTATTTATGGGATACCACTGTTAGCTGAAATGGACCATAAACCATGTACTGCTATTGCCAAGATAGGCCTGATAAATACCTCCTGAAGAATAGAGAGATTGTTTTTTCAGCTACAAATCTGTGTTTTACAAATTGAGGAAGCCTGGGTGAGATTTGGTGGTTGCAGGCAAACTCCTGACCATTTTACAAAACTTCCAGACAAGGATGTGCTACGGCTCCCCCCTAAGAAAAGGAAGTCCCTCTCCACTTGCAGGCAAAGAGTGGACTCTGACTACCAGTATCACTAGCAAGTTTGAGATAACAGGAAAAGTAATTCAGGCTTTGGCACAAAGTTGCCAAGTGCCGTATCGTAGCACCTTACTGTACCTTGGCAATGAGGCCTGAATAGTGTGTGTAGATTTTTTAAGAAGCTTGAGTGGAGAATCCTGAATGTATTAAAACAGTTACATGAAAGCCATTAAGGGATGAGAATTCTAAGAGAAAGACCAGAGGCTTTTGAGAAATCAACAGTGATATTCAAGCAATCCAATATTATTTAAAAACCTTGCTTATGCCAGCAACAAAGGCCAACTACCTCCAAAAGAATCCATGAAGATGGCAAAAGAAAAAGGAGTATGTGTAAAATATTCCTGTAATTTTTATTTGCTACATTAATAATAATTAAAATGTGTTATCATTGTTGTTTCTATTGTTACTATTATTTCCCCAACATGACCTTCCTAGAAGTTACTGCAGCCAAACAAACAACCATATACTCTATATTCATTTTAATTTATCACCACTAATCCCTGGTACTTTGAAACTTTCAAAGCTAATGGAAAAGAGTCAGAAGAACACAGTGCTGTCTGTAAAATAAAAGACTGGGGAAGTGAGACTAATTCCGATTTAGTGCCAGTGTAGGTAGCTGTGGGGAAGTGGTCTCTTGCAAAGGCAAGCTGGAGTGTGCCAGGTTGCAAAGGCTCTTGCTGGACTGGGCTGGTGGTTCAAACTCAAGGCAGTGGCTAACAGAGCTCCAAAGCCCCTGTTAATCAGTAATCACTAAACACCATGTAGGCAATTTGTGTACTGTTATAGGCACATGCTACAGAATGACAGAACAATGTTTTATGACAGTTTTATCTGTACAGGTGTATTTGCTAAGATGGAAAAACTATTTTAAAAATCTTGTTAACAATTTCTACATCAGTAACTATGCCCAAAGAAGACAGTCCCTCAAGGATTATTTTTGAAGATGTTAATTCCTAATTAGCAAACTTCATCATTTTTATCATTGCTGCTTCTAAAGTCCCATCATTATTCAAACAACTGCTTTCACATTTAAAATGGACTTTTAACCACCACTGAAGAAAAACTTGAGAATATTAGGCCCAATGGCAAATGCAAGGAACAACCAGTGCACCATCTTCTTAGTCTCTTTGGAGATGGCAAGTGGTCTTAGTTCTTTTTATTTATTTTTTTTCTTTTCTTGAAGTTCAGAACTGACATTTCAGACTTCTAAATTAACAGAAAGTAGGGGCAAATTCCCTCTGAGCATCAGTGGGAACGTTGCAGGGTTCATTTAAAGCCTGATCCCAAGCACCTGGTTTTGGAGGGGGAAGAACAAAGCAACTTAAGCAGCTGCCCAGGGAGACCTTAGTGCAGGCTTAGGGCTGTTTGGCTGATGGTTGAACACACCCTTTTCCCACTCAGTGGGTGTCCGGGGCTGTATCAGAGGCTATGGGTAGGTCATTATTCAAGATAAGGATGCCATCATACACAAAGAGAGCTCTTGAAGAAAAGCTGCCTGACAGATCAATGGTGGGTGACTATGTCTTCAGGGATGCTCTCCTTCCCTTGGCTGGTTTGGGTTTTTTTTGGGTTTTTTTTGTGAGTGTGAAGGAAAGGAAGTGTTTAAGATATGAATTTAGTGATTTGTTTTGTTATCATGAAGCTGCAAAACGGTTCAGCAAGATTTATTTCATGCTGAAAGTTAAGCTATAGAGGATATTTTTTTTCTTTTTGGAAGGGCCTGATGGTCTGAGCTTACAGGACGTAAAACAGACTATTTGCTGCATTTTCTTTCTCTACAGTTTTGTTATTTCCTCTGTATTTATCAGGCTACCTCTTCCTTTAATACAGATGCCTTTTTTCTGCAAGTGTTTTATAGATGTAACCAATTAAAAACCACAATGTACATTAATTAACTGATAAACATACAGCTGTGTTTTCTGTTATGCAGTTCATCTGGAAAGGGTAATTTTTGAATTTTCTTCTGGAAAGGAATGTGGAGAATGGATGTAATTTCTTAATCCTTCCTGCCTTTCTGCACTTAGTTTACTAATAGATATAGATTTTGACCTAAAATAAGATGGGGCATTGCTGTCAGTCATTAGCAGAGGAATATCTGGGACTAGCCCATAAAACTCATTGCAAAATGGAGCAAGCTTTGTAGAAATCTCACAAAGCTCCTTAGTCTCTTATTGATAGTTGAGGAAAATAGAATTCTGGCCATCCACAGGAAATGACGATAAAATGAAAGTTAACAATTCTTGTACATCAGACGTAAGCTGGAGGCTTGAAACTGCTTCAGCCCTGAGCAGAGTCAGAGGAATGCCCAGCTGCATTGCAGCACAGCACTAAGCAAATTGTGTGTACACACTTGCGCACCAAATCCTCCATATCATTGCCATGAAGAAATGAGAAAATGCTAAAAGGAGAATTGTCTCTGGAATAACTTGAGAATGCTGTGGAGTTTTGGTTCATTGTTACTGTTAACACAGTAAATTCAGAAGATATTTTCATTAGTATTTCCTTGCAAAGAATTTATCTGCTGGCAACAATTCAAAAGTTAAGGAAGATTTATACACTAGAGTCCCATTTTGTATTCCTTGGGTAGATTCTCACATTCCCTCCACTTTCACCTCCAAGGAGTCATTAACATTTATCAGGTAAATAATCTGTAAAAGGCAGATTATGAACGTACAAATCCTTTATAATGACATTGATTTCAAAAGTTTTACTCAAGATTTATGCCCGTGTAACTGAGCTCACTGTTGGTAAGCTTTCTAAGGAAGACTCTAAATATTCCCTCAAGACAAAACAGCCCTTACCATGTGCTATTTTTTTCTTTCTGTATGTCCTCACCTTCCATCATAATGTAGGATTTTATATAAATGCAACATGAGGTAATGACAGTAATGGAGAAGGAAAATAAGTTCACACTACAATATTAAGCTGAAGTCTTCCCATCTGCTTTTTATTAACACAGACCACCACCTCAACATTATTTAGCATCATATTCTTGTTTGATTCAGCATATCTATTCCCTCTTCACCTTGCCTACTTAACAAAAACCTTTCTTCTCAGTGCATTTTAGTATCAGGCATGTAAGTTCAAGCTGGCATCTTCACAAACCCCTCAGACTAAATTATCTTAGAGAAAGTGCATTCATTGGCTCTTTTCTGCTACAGATCCAGACACAAATGGACACTTCTGTGCTGATGTAACATTTTGAAGTGTCAACTCAATCTTCACTGAAAGTAGGCTGAAGCCCATGATGTACTGTGAATACTGCTTTGGAGAGGCTCACAGGAGTCCCAGTGGCAGATGCTGAAGCCCACTGTGCTTCTGCTCTACAGACAACATCACATCCATTCTTTCTTGCACAAAACATACACATTTAATGGATTGTAACAACTAGAAGACTCTAAATTAATGGAGACTGCAAAAAGCATTTATTTACTCATTGATACAGAAGAACTAGCTATCCTAAGCATCTACATAGTTTCAGAAATGTGTTATTGTTTCAATTATAAAGTTACCTCTTCTAAGACTGTTAAAAGTCTTTTGCAAAAAGGCAAAGTATTAATGGTCATTAGTATCTTTTGACTTTTGTGACTTTTGTGGGAGGAAGTGGAATCTTGAAGGCTCCAATTTGTCATAATTCAGGTTATTTGTTCATAAATAGAGGCATGTATAGAAGCTGGGCCCAAAATCAATCTTGGCCACCTGGGCACGCTGCTGGCTCAAATTCAGCTGGTTGTTGACTTACACCCCACCCCCCCACCNCCTGTAGCATTGCACAGGGTTTTTGTGACCCAGGTGCAGGATCTGTCACTTGGCCTTTGTGAAACTCATACAATTGCCCTTGGCCCAATGATCCAGCCTGCCCAGATCCCTCTGTAGAACCTTTCTACCCTCAAGCAGATCAATGCTCCTGCTCAACTTGGTGTCATCTGCAAACTTACTGAGGATGCACTCAATCCCCTCATTCAGATAATTGATAAAGATATTAAACAGAACTGACCCCAACACTAAGCCCTGGAGTATACCACTTGTGACCGGCCGCCAACTGAATTCAACTCCATTCACAACATTCTGGGACTGGTCATCCAGCCAGTCTTCCACACAGCAAAGAATGCACCTGTCCAAGCCATGAGCAGCCAGTTTCTCCAGGAGAATGCTGTGGTGTTAAAAGACCACCTCCTTTAGGCTGCTTTACAGCTCTGCAGCACAGGAATGTGTTTGTGCAAATGTTGTCCTTAAAATCACCCCACAGTCAACCTAGCGTACACCCAGCCTCAATGTGTTTCTTTCTGCACCCATCCTGCATAACAATTTTCCACCTTCTCTTGCTAACCTAAATGTAATCTCTCATTTCCTAGGAAGGAATGCAAATGCTGGGCTCCCAGTGCATGTTAATGCCTTCAGATGCTCTCCCATTTGCACTGCAGGGTGATATGGTAAGAAGACTAAGTGTGACTGTTGTTATCCTCTTCTCCTACAGACTTCATTTCTCAAATTCCAGCTTGGTTCCCACAGGAAAACCTTCTGAAAAAAAGCTTTCTGAAAGGCTCTTGAGCTCGTTGCTAGCTCATCTTTGAAACTACTCAGTCTTTTTAAAAAGCATTGGGTTCACATCCCAGACACTTCACTTTTTGAACTTGCAGACATTAGCAAGTGGACTCAGGGTGTTGTTATTATCTTGGGTTTTGCTGTAGAGACTCTTTTCTGTGCAGGTGTCCAAGAGGACCAGCTGAAGTATGACAAAGAAGAAGCTTTGTGCTTTGGCTGCCATTCCCACCTGGAAGCTCATACAAGTGAAATTATTATTTGAAGTTATTAACAGATATTCAGTTACAGGATCATGGTCTAGACAAAGAAAGAGGCCCATTTCAGTAGCAAACTTATGGTCATGAACCTGCATACACCTGCACAATAACAAGACACACTGGTTTTAGGCTGACTCCAGCACTGGTTTGGGAATGCTAATCGATCTGTGCAATGCCATAATTTTTGGATTTGCTTCGTAGCACTTTCTAATTACCTACACTCTGTTTTTCTCTGGTTACCTACAATGCACCTCTTTCTGGCACAGTGAGGGACATTTGGGCAGTATGCAACATACTGGCTGCAGCGTGAGTCTACTGTGCTGTGGAAACTGTGTCATAGCACCTACTAAAACACCTCCAAAGTTTACAAAGTATAAGCAACAGAATAAAGCATAGAAATAACTAACAGTAGTACATTTAGGGAATGGAGCTCTTCACTGCTGCTGCCATTAGCAGTAGCTGCTCACATTTCTGCAGCCTGCCCCTCCCATGTTTCTCAATACTTGGCATAAAGTACGTACCTAAAGTGCCAAGAAAATGCAGCTGTCTTTGTACCATTAGGTAGTGACCAACTAGAACAAAATAGAAGTTAGATTGGGAAAACTCATCTGAAATGCTTAGGACTATCAAAAGTCAACATTGTTTCAAGTCTTTCTGATGATGCCCTGACTTAAGTGGATGTGTTGCTGGGTCTGGACACCACCTGACAAACCAACACCGCAATTTCTAGAAAAGGCTGATAAGAGTGTGAGGCAGCTGGGACCATGCTGATGCAGCATCTCACAGCTCCAGCTTTCATCTCCAAGTCTGAAACTCTGTAGTTAAAACCCATCTTTTGTCTCCTGTTGAAACCGGATTTGGCATTCCTGGCTTATTTTGCACTCTCTGTCTGAGTGTTCATGATTTTGTTTAAGATATTCACACTTTTTCAGGTACTATTTGACTGATAAATCTGCACTGAATAATCATCAAAATATTCTAAGACAACAGTATTATCCTTGTCCTATGTATTCACATAAGTTTGTTGGTGATTTTGTACCTGGTAAACACACAAGATAAAGCTTCCTGTAGGAACCAAAGGCAGTGGAAGGTACTTAATTTAGGTCCCTAATAATTAAATGAGGCAAATAACAAGCTTTTTGAAGTTTCACCCTCTGGCAAGGCTCACACAGTCTGGTTTTGCCTCGCTCAAAAGGTTTAACGAGACATGGGTCTTGTGTGCATGTGTTTATGGAAAGAAAAAGAAAGAAGGGCTGTCAAGAGCTGGAAAGCATGTGACTGTGAGAAACAAAATAGGCTTTGTGGGCTGACTTTGGGTATCTCTCACCTACCTGAGTCTCCACATGGAAATTAGGTGGTGCCAGAAGAAGGCAAATATGCAGAAAGGTTTATGTGCCTCCAAGCTTGTCTGTTTTCTGTGACCAGAAAGCACTACCTCTTATAACTAACTCTGCTCTGCTTATACATGTTTTATTGTTCTACCTGAAAGAATTTGTTCAGAGCCATCATAGTCTGCTTTCCAGCAGTGGCTGGGGCACTGGACTTACTGGTGCTGAGAGACCACACCTGCAAATGCTTAAGGGACACACAGCTTGCAGAAGCAGGCACTAGGAGCAGCAGGTCTTTGCAGTAGAGAGGCTTCGTTTGGGCAGAAAAATCCATGGGAAAAGAAGCTGGCAGTTGTGGGGGCAATACCTAGTTGGGGTGCCCATATAAAGGCCTATATCCCAGAGAAATTAAATTAATTCAAAACCTTTGAGGGCTTCAGCCTGATGATTTTGAAGTTATCCATGTATGGAGTAGGTTTAAGGAGTACTTTATAACCCTAACATATTAATAATATCTTGCCTCAGACTTTGCTCATCCATCTACCCAGTTCGCTCTCTACTGCATTTCCACTTTTACATAAGTTTTTCCAATTCCTGTTCCATTGCATAGTCAGATAACAGTGAGTACCTCTAAAAGCAAAGAACAGTGATTTAACAGGGCCATTACTGAATAACCACATCTCTCCTAATACTGATCTAGTACTTTAGTTGTGGGATTCCTGGCCACCACATACTTAGCCCATGCCTAATGCTGCCTCTGCCAATAACAAATCTATTCCTCCACTGGATTTGCAGACATTTCTCCCTTGCTGTTGAACAGCTTAGAGAAACTTTTTTCTACCAGTTCCCAGTGTCCAACTGAAGTGTTTTAAAAAATTGTTTACCTTCCAAGTCATTAATATGAGGCTACTTTTGGTTTCAGTAAGTTGTTCTAACAAAAGTTGCAGATCCTATGATCCAAATACTAAGGAAATATTTCCAAAGTCCTGGAAAAGGGACTCATCTCAGTGACGCCAGCTCAGATTAGAAATTCATGATCCCAAAAGAGATATAGTGGAAGACTGCAGATACTACTTCCCTAAACTTAAGTGTTATAGCTCCAACTGAAGCAGCAAGGAAACTTGGATACTTAACTTTGCATAATTCATTACCAAGTATCTTGCAATTTCCAGAGCTGGACAAGTAACTAACAATGTGATTTTTAAAGTTTCTTTTAATCACGAACTTCTGGAGTTTAGTCAGTGTTTGAAAATACTTTCAGAACAATTCTGTAAGGCAAATCTCATCCTACAGACTAGCAAGCTACTAGATATGAACATTGAATATATTCAGGACTCAGTTTCCTAAGTCATGTTGTTTTGTTTCTATGCTCTGACTGGATAAACAGAATTTTTCCAATGATCTTTCTTTGGCAGATACCAATGATCCTGAATTTAATTTCTACTTTGTACCTTAAATATACAATGCTTGCTTTAATTTTGCTGTCTGGCAAATAGTTTTGAAACTATTTTTACTTGCTACAAGAGGCACTGAAAATGGAAATAAAAGAGATACAAAACTGAAAAAATGTGAATAATTCCTCTCTGATAATCTTCACAGTATGTTTTGATATTATCATTTCAGTGAAAAGTAAGGATATTATCATTTCAGTGAAATAGGCCGCTTTGGATTTACCAAATTCTATCTTTAAATTCTTGCAAGATTATATATTTGTTTAGATTATAAAACTGCAATAATTAGCACAACAATTTTCAATATTTATTTTCTGTAAATCTACCAAGATTGTCATGACTTCATGAAACACTTGCTAAAAAGGTGTCACATCCTTCAAAAAACTATCCCCAGTTATGCAGGAAACAGTGAAAATAGCCTATATGTTAAAAGAATAAGGAGGATTTCCAGCTTTGCTTGAGAATGAGAGCTGATAGTGCATGAGTCAGAATATTTCTCTGGAAATATCCTCGAATTCTTCCTCTGGTGTTTTGATCCCTATCTTCCAGCAAGTATATTTTCTTTATGATACCAAGGCCTGATACCTCATTATGCCCCACAAGATTCTTTGTTGCACTGTCTTGCTTACAAATATACAGTGAAGCACCTCTAGCCAGCTTGCCTCCAAATTT
Organism: Eurystomus gularis; assembly: GCA_013400335.1. Lineage (NCBI taxonomy): Eukaryota > Metazoa > Chordata > Aves > Coraciiformes > Coraciidae > Eurystomus > Eurystomus gularis. The sequence continues at coordinate 33,169 of VZZY01007254.1, read as the reverse complement.
CCAGCAAGTCTCTCTATCTGTTAAGAGCTCCATATTCTGTTCAGAGGATTTCCTTAATTTATTTTATTGCTGGTATAATGTTTTTTCACTGTTTCCTCGGAGCCAAGGAGCCCCACATTTTCTGTGCTTACCTTAATCATGATCTTCTTAACAGGGATCGGACAGTGGAGGCTTCTGCTGAGGGACCTCTACCTCTTCCTACCCCGGGGGTGTCATTTTGAAAATTATTATGTGAACTCCTCAGTAAAGAGAGGTGGCACACTCTCGGCACTTCAGAGAAGATCTTCCAATCACAATACATGGCCACTCAACTTGAAAATATTCAGCCTGATTTAAAGGCTGAATCAGAAGGAAAAATAATTTAGAAAACAATGTTTTTCCTCCATCATAGTGTAGTGAGAAATCTGTATGCTACTAGCACATGGCAACCTCACACCCAATATATTGCATATTTCTCCACTTGTTGGCAAAACTTGCTCTGTATTTGCAAATGCTTACACCTTGTTTCAGCAACATTACTTTTTTCCATTAATGATAACACTTTAAACACTGTCATAACCAGCTTAAAAACTCATCCTGAAGATAAATAATAAAAGTGACAAGTGAACAAAATGCTGCCTCCCTGCAAATTAGAGCATGTATTCTCTTATCTTTTTTAAACCAGACAAAAATGCCACATCCTACAGACATTCTTACAGGGGCAGGTGCCTCACAGCTGAATACACATGCTGTGAAATACTATTTCACACACACAAGCTTCAAGTGCCTGCTCACCCTCACTCTCCTCTACCACTCTTGCATTCTGCCAGGATAGAGCACCACAAATTTCCTTTCCCTTTCTCCTTCCCCAACAGTGTCCTGTAAACAATACAGATTTTCTTGTCATTTCTACATAGCAGCAGAAGCACAGAAGGAAAGACGGACCAGTGTGCAAGCCTTCAAAAATCACACAGTTCTTTCACCATAATTAATTTCCTATATGTATACCTTGTACAAAGCAACATAGAAAAAATATATACACATAGATTTCTATAAAATGGAAGATCACAAGCATGTCCTTTACCTGGGGAGTAGATTAACTGAGGTGTTTAGTAACAGAGATGACCCAAGCAGCTCTAACAGGCAGCAGCAGATCTCTTTGAAGTATTTCAGCAGATTAAGACATGATCAACTCTGAAGTAAGAAATACAATTTAACTCTTAAAAGACTTGCCTCAATTCTTAGATCAGCTCTCAATCAGTTGCTTCAGAGCTAATCTAAAGGCATTTTTCACTTGCAGATTTCCTGCCCTGCTCATAGTGAGATGTATTATGCTGTATCTAAAAATAACTTGCACCATAGCCCTTAATTTTGCAGCTGTTCCACAGAAGAACAGAGCCCGAGTTACAAGCTTTTGCCTCGAGCAAAAAAGATAATTGTGAGAATGGCTGTAAGAGCTGCCAGTGTCTCTTTCTAATAACTGGGCAAAGTGGGGAAAAGTTGCAGGCAAAATGTCCTGCTAATTCCATGACGCAAGGTAATAGAAAATATCAGCAGCTTTCGTGGTAAAGGGGTTATGTTTTATTTCCTTAAGTCCTTACTGAAGCTGGAGAATAAAAAATATTTGCCAGCCAACATAATGGAATCTGGTACTCTGTGTCATATTGGTGGATCTGTTAAATGGAAAGGAAAAAAAGGCTTTTATTGCACTCCTTATCCATTTTCATTGATATAGAGGATTTCAGGCCAGGAAAAAACATTATTATCCTTCTTGATTTGTGCAACACGGTCTAAGGATATTCACTTGTAATTCCCCTGTCAAGTCCCTATCTTGTGGCTGAAATAGAATGTAATTTCTGCAATACCACACATTCCTCAATTAACAGCTTTGAAGTAGCTGGGAATCCCTCCTATCTCCAGATGAACAGGACCAGCAGTCAACCACTCTCATGGGTGTCTCTGTGGATTGTTCCAGTGGCAGCCACCCGCCATCAAATCTTGTTACGTCTTTGCTAGATTAAAGACCTCTTTCTCTCCTATCAGAAAATTTTCTATGTAGGTATGCATCAACTGCAATAAGTCACCCCTTAATCTTCTCCTTCTGCTTGATAAGCTAAGTAGATCTGCCTACATATTTCATCATAAGGCAAGTCTGCCAGACCTTAGGGCATCTTGTTGATCCTTTGTGGTCCTTTCATAAATTTCCAGTGCTGTTCTGAAATGCAGCCATCAAACTGGACACAGAATTATGTTCCATAGAAAAGTAGCAGCATCTCCACAGTCCTGCTCAATATTCCCATGCTTAGATATGCCCCATTCTCCTAGCAAAGCACCAGACAGGAGCTGATGCTGGCTCCACTAGGAGCCCAGGTAGAGAGCAGGTGTTTTCTGGAGCTCAGCCCTCTGCCTGGCAGGCTGGCTCCAGGGTCAGCTGTTCCATCTCCTTGCCTGTCTGGATGAAAAATAACACTGAACTAGCAGCAGTTTGTCCCTGATGTTCACACATAAATTGGTAGATTTACATCTAATTTACATTTACTAAATCTCTGCTCTGCACCCCAGTATACTAAAGCTCATTCTAAAAATGGTTACTAAAGTTAAAAAAACTTGGACCTTAATCTCTGCAAACACAAGAGCAAATCAAAGCTTCAGTCCTGCATACTTCCCAATGGGAAGACTCTCATTATTTTCCATATCATATCTTAGGCCCACGGAGGTCTGCCCATGAAGAATATTTGTAGAACATCTTTACCTGGGAGTTGCACCATTAAAATAAATTCAACTTTTGTCACAGGTGGAATTATCCACATGCATAATTGTTTGTAGGATCAAAGTCCACAGTCCTCACCCTAGACAAGTATAGAATAGTACAGAAAAAGTCCCGAATGCTTTACTAGCATGTGAATCCTGTTTTTGTCATGAGTAGAACTGTTGTTGCAAAGGTCTGCCCATGCAAAGCCAATTATGGGATTGAAACAGAAGTCAACAAACTAAATCAGAATATACAGAGAGGCAATCCTCCTTTTCCAGTGCAGGGCCAAGTTTTTGACAGAAGAGGGACTGGCATAGGGACACAAAGGGTTGCAAAGGGGAATTGCCTCTGAGACACATACAGAATCAAGATGAGAAGAAAATACCACCTGAGTAGAAGTGCAAATCCTACTGAAGTTAATAAAAAGCAACACGGAGTCTTTCCATCAACCTCATCAAGCTTCAGGCTGCACCCTTAATTACACCTTTGCTTTATTTCAACCTGAAAAAGTAAAAGTGATACCATTCTTTGAAAGTAGGATATGAATTTCGAGGCAGTGCTAGGATTGTTCTGCAGATCCTCTGAAGTGTCCTTCAACGCTTGAAAAAAGTTTTCTTATGTAGAGGAGCCCTTGAAGTCTCATGTTGTATTTTGCCATGGGAGAGTGATCATAGTACCCTTCACTCAAGGCCCTGGTGGGGCATTGGAGGCTGTCAATGCAGCTGAACCACAGCGGTTGCACTGCACAGCTGGGGATGTATTTGGAAGGACACAGTAGAGTGATACTCTATGGAAATAGTTGTCATTTCAAAAACATATCCTTCCATTATAAGAAAAGATTTTTGTAAGGAGTCTGGCAGAAAAGTCAGACTCCTTACGGGTAGGATCAACATGCCTTCCCATGCACAGCATCTTTTGAATCACAGATTACTCTTTTCCAAGAAAGAAATATGTCTAGCTGAAGTACACAAGGCCTTTGGTATGCTTATACCCTATGTATTGCAGGGGGCCATTCAGCAGTGCACTGAGAGGCACCAGGGCCGTTCAGATAGGGGTTTGAATGCAAGTCTCCTCATCAAGGCTATTCCCAAATAGACTGGTCTGCATCCCGCCACTACATATTTCACTGTAGGACATTCCTGCAATAATGGAGGAACACACAGCTGCTAGACAACATCTCTTTCAAGCTTTTATCAGTTGCTGGAAAGAAAATTATTATTTGCTGAAACGATTAGTGTCATCCAGCTCTAAAATGAAAATTGCTGCCTATCCCATTCAGACTTCACAGGCTGGGAATTTCCTTCTCGCACCAAAGATTTTGAAAGTCCTAATGCCATCACAACACATTTCCTTTCATTATTTGCATATTGGGCCTTCAAGATAATGACTTGTGAAACCATTTTTGTAGCACCTGGGGCATGTAAAAATGTGGGCACCTACCTAGAAGGCAGCATGTATAATACACAAATGTCAGTTCCCTTATAATTCCCAAACTCTTGCTTTTGTCTTTGTAGGACAGGGATCACAGAGTTCTCACACATGATCAAGACCCATTTGAGCTTGCTGCTGTACAAAGAAATGCATGAGGACCCTTTTCCTCAAGAGCGTACACACAGAAAAGACACAGCAAACAGAGAATATGACAGATTTGTAAGTCAATCATAAAGTCAGTGGCAGGCCCAGGCATAAAATCCCATGATATAACTCAAAAGCACCCTTGCATTTTCACAGCACATATTTTTGATGCCTTCAGTAGGACCCTGCTGTCAATGACTCTCAGCTTCCTTGTCATCTCAGCCGCTAAATACAGCTCAGGACCCTAACCCCTTCTGAAGTGAGAAATTTAGTGTGGCACAGCAACTGCTGATACCACTAACTACTAGCTCTGAGGCATCCTTGTTTCCATGCATTAGTGTGGCAAGGCACATAGCAGTAAAGCAGAAGAGATTTATCACCCTCAGTGCCTCCCAGGCTGCACAGGTTACTGGTCAAAACCACAAGAAGACAAAAATCAAGCATTGTATTAGCTTCGCTGCTGTGAAAACAGATCTGTGAGCAGTAAGTGCCTGTTATTTCTCTCCCCTTGCAGCCATCCCTACCAGTGTCCAGACTCAGGCACTCCCTTTAAAAAGATGCATCTCAGCAGCCTGACATCACTGGTTCACGGCCAACAAGGAGGCCAGCACCTCTACACCATTGCTTGTGAATATGCTGTGTAGAAGTGAGTACCTCACCTCGTGCATGGTCTGCCTCACCAGCATCCATACCCCTGCCAGACCGTCCCTATTGCTCACACAGATGCTGTACAGCACACAGAAGATACTCTTCTTTAAAAGCAAGATCAGATCACCTCTTGTGAACCTTTTGCTACTTAAGCTTTCAAAGCTTTGCTATGTCTTTCAAAGTATACCTCACAGCCATCTTTGAGTCACTCAAGGCACTAATTAGTAATTTTCCAAGTGTCTTGGGAAATGCCCTACTACACATGGCAATAGGAGATACATGAAGTCATCACAGAATAATGATAAGGGGATGAAAGTTAACACCATCATTATCCACATTAGCTGTCCCACAAAAAGCTACTATGGGAACACAGGTGAAAATTGTAACACAGCCGATTTTCTACAGCACTCTGCCTTAGCATTAAGAAACCTACCACAAATGATGTGGGTTACATTTACCAGACCTTGGAACGCAGTAGATAAGTAATACTTCCTAACGATGAATGCTGAGGCCAGGTGCAGGGCATTAGTGATAAAACTGTCATTTATGCCTACGCAAACGCAGAGTACCACATACTAAAAGCCACCATTAACCTCTGGAGGTTTAATGAGTTACATACCCAAGAGCAGAACTTTTGAAACAGTTAGACACCACATGGAGCATGACAGGAGTGTAAGGAAGCTCTCCTGTACACAATGGTCAGCAAAGTCCTTGCAAGGAACTGCCTTTGAGCAATGCCTGGGAGTAAAATGAAAACCACCTCTTCATTCAGATGGATTTGGACCAAGGAAGTGACATTACAAGGTTTTTTTAATGTAGTTTAACTTCCTTTGTGTGACAAGCTTAAAGAGAAAGGAGGATTAAGTGATAAAGCACTTGTGAGCCTAACCACAATTGCTGAGGTCCAAATTCACAAGCTTGCTCCTAAAGCAGCTTTGCAGCTTAGATTTTTTTCTAGTGAAAATAGACCCTTTCAAAATATCAAGTACATCATGATATATTTCATTAAAATAGTCCAGTTTACCTGAAGATAATCAATCCACCAAAAGCTCAAGATAATTTTTTTCAGAGTGAATTTGCCAAGTTTTATTGCCCCTACTGAGGAGGCATTTAGATGTGCAGCGGGGGAAGGTCTACAGCAGCTGGAAAGGTGGGTCTTGCTCGTACAGCCTACTGCCGCTGTGATCCAGAGGAGAACACTGGGTCAGCTGTGTTGGTGCTATCAACCTCCAGAGTCCCATAAAAATAAGTTGGTACTTTTCTGAGTCATTAAGGTATGTGTTATTGTTGGAATAAGTCCTAATATTGATCATGTGGTACCCAGCAAGCCTTGCTGACCTGGGGCAGACTAGCTCAGAACCCTGTCTGCAGCCTGTCAGTACACAGGAAAGCACCACTATGGGCCCTTTATTTAGCTTCATTTTTTTTCTTTCTCTGTTTTATAAAACTTTGATCATCCCTCATGAAATTCATGTGTTTCTTATCAACATTCAAAGTTATACTATAATTATTTTTAAATAGAATATTATTTTCAAAATACGTCAAAAGCAGTGGAAGGCATTATGCAAAAGTCCTATAGTTGGCAATATCTCTCTACTACTGCATGTGTGGCATGTTTTAAAGCCTTAGTCTGCACTTGGACCCATTCACCTAGATCCTAGGTTGAACCCTACTAACGCATCAGGCTATAGGACCACTGACTGGGAGTTGGGACAGGGTCATCCTTCAGAGGGGGTTATGTATCAGCTTGCAGCTTCCTATGTTAAATCAATGGACATAAGATTAATAGCAGTCCCTTTCAGAAATTAATTTCACCTTGCTTGCCTGTGCTAGAGAACATACTAGATTTGGAAGTCCTCAAAGGCTATTTTCTCCCTTTTAAGGTAATTTACCCTATCAGGCTACAGTAATCTAAACATTGTACCCCATATTCTTGAGTTAGTGTTTTGAAGGTTTCCCCTTTTTTGTGGCTACACATCTTGACCTTTGACATCTTCATATGGAAGAGAACAATGGGTGAAGAAGTAATTTCTTAAGGACTTTAGGCACAGGTCAGGCAGGGAGATAAGCTGAGAGTCAAGGTAACAATGCGGCAGACTGTCCCATTGTGAGTGCTTTGTGTGTCAATGAACTTGATTCATACTTAGTGTGAACAGAGAAACTTTCAGCTATTTCAGGAATTTCAGCAATTTTGTCATAAAGCAACTTTGATCTTGGTCCATTTTCCCAGGCTCATTCATTAGCTGAGAATGTGGAGGGTAAGATAGGCTCTCTCTTCTGGGAGGCTGACTGCCTGCTACTTAAATAAATCACCTACTTTTTCTCCCTGTCCTTCTCGTAATGAAACAATCCCTCACAGGTCCTCTTGCCATATGATGAAACTTTTGACTCCAAGGAAATCTCTGATGCATGGGCTAAGCGGAATGCCTTTGATTTTTGAAACTGTGGGTCAGATTCTATAAACATACCACCCCAAAGCTAATCAGTCCTCATCTCCGCCCAAAGTAACATGAGACATGCTAGTGACCTTTTGATACTTCTGACAATGTGGAAGTTGAAGAAGTTTCTAGCCTTCAAAAAAAGGGCTCCTGTCTTTGTCCTGCCAGCTCTGTGTGTTTTGAAGTGTGGAGCACTCTCTTCTTTCTCCCTGGAGAGGTTCTTTTACACCAGGGCTGTCGGGGTTATCTCTGAGCCTCCCCCAGCAGCCCGAGCACCAGCTAGGCTAAACTTTCACGTGCTGTTTGCTCTGTCATCCTTTCTGCAGGGGTAGAAGGGCCCACAGAGGAACATCTCTCTGGGCAGGCTTTAGAGCAAGGGTCTTTTTTCTTTATTCTGATTTGTGATGAAAACTTAATATTCTAAGCTATCTTTACCTCACACTGGTATTATAATAATATTTTTAAAACAAGATTTTCCTCTAAGGATCTGATTTGTTTTCTTTCTCAAATAATTAAAGCTCTTTTCCCACCTCCTTTCTTTCCTGCCCCTGCTGTGAAGCAGGAAGTCACCTTTTAAAAAAATGTTAAGCAAAGTCCAGAGAAGCTAATTGATTCATCCAAAGGTCAGAGGATGTCAGCAGTGGAAGGAGAAAATGAAGCAGAGCATCTGAAGTCTGCTGTGCTAGCCCTCAGAAAACATTCTCTGCCTCAGGTTTCCTCTGCAACACCATCTATGTTTTTCACTTCTTCTCAGTTAATTTCATTTGGGATCCCAGTTTTTCAGTCTCCCAAAGTTCCTGGCTTTGCAAGTGACATGTTCACATTCTCAAACAAACAACACTCAGAAGTCAGCAGCACAGTTGTGAAGTCTCCTAATCTTACATGTACTTACCTTAGGAAATCACAAGCACACTTGTTCAAACAATCTTTCTGCCAGCTTTCCCCATGTTTTAATCTCACAAAAATGTTTCAGCTACACAAAGGGATTCAGAAACATGTTTATGAACATTTTCCAAACACTTTTTAGGATTATAATTAAAGCATTATAATTTACGAACGATGAGATTTTGGAAGCAGTGGGGGCAAGAGTATCCTTTAGCTCTAGCCCATTATAGGCCACTCTCTGCATCTCCTCTCATTTCAACAAAGGCTTGGATGTGAAAGTTGTATGAAGCACAGCACCTGGGTCTGCTAGGCATTTTGTAAGTGCTGATTGAATGCAGAACATGCATCAGGGTCATCATAACCTAAACCGATAGGATGTGGTGAAGGTTGGCTGTACAACTACCCAGATACATGCAACATGGGTCAGTACTCATGGGAGGGAAAGCCGTCTTTTTCACTTACCCCCTTGGGTAAAATCATCCCTGTAGATGTTCTCATTTTTATAGCCCTGGAGTGAAAACTGTGTTATCTCTTACTTGCTTTCAAGTCCAAAATGGTGTAGTATCGGAAAGCAGAAATCATACTTTGTGCTCCTAAAAACAGCCTCTCCCTGCTGTGTGTGTTTAAGGAGAGGTGCTGCAGGAAGGAACAAGGTTCTCTTCTTATCCGCATAGTGCTTTCAAAACTACTTAGCATGTGGCTTCCTTGGACAATGAATGTATTTTCCCCTGTGAGGCAGGAGGATCTGCTACAGTCTTGCTCTGCCACACAATAAACAAACTATTAAAGTATACTATAGTAAAAATACTTGCTTTGAAGTACAACCTTAAATGTCTCATTTCTTAGTGGTAACGATTCCTTATCATGGTTTTTTTTCCCCTTCAGTCTGTTTTCTTTGTCCGGTTGTTTTGTTAAGATGTGTGGCTGTCTAATGACTGGATTTTGGATTCCAGATGTTTTGGCAAGAGAAAGCACTAAACGTCCATATACATCCCAGAAACCTCATACCACCCAAGTAGCTGTTATGTCAACTGGTTAGTGTAAGCCTACCCAGATAATTCCCCCTTTTTCTCCCCCTAGATGTCTGCTAACCCTTTAGTCATCAATACAAAATGACAGAAATTCTTTTCCACAGCTACTATTACAGAAACATTAAGGGTGGAGAATATAAAGACACATGCAAATAAGATCCATGTGGTTTCGATGGGGGAAAAAAGGTATTTTAATTAAATAATGAGCTCAGGCTCTTTCCTGGTGAACAGTGATCAGCTCCATGATTAAAGGGATACTTACACACACAGACATGCATATATGAATGCATGCAGAAGGACCTCTTTTGCAGGCTGTTTATGACAGTACTGATTTTAAGCTAAACTTTTTCCTGCAGGAAAGCAGAAGTAGCAAGCAGAGGCAGTCACTAATTTTATATATGTGTTGATGGGAGAGGTGTCTTCTTTGAAGAGGACAGGCCTGCGATTTTCCACTTACTGCACAATACTGTTGCCACCTGGTATGGACTTTATGAATGCATTCCGTCACTTCTGGTGGTCATGAGTTAACAGAGCAATAAACTGAGAGATACTAGCATGCACCCCGACAGGTATTAAGACCTGGAGCCTGTCATTAAAAATGGAAGCAAGAAAGGTGCATAAGAAGTCAGAGAAGTAGAGTATTACAGATCATTTAAAACAGTTTTCTATGTCTCTTCTGTCATGGGAAATACTGATGTGTAAATTACTGTCCTACTTTTATGATTCCTCCTACATTTTCTTCCACTCTGAAAACCTTATCATATATTGCAGTAATTTTCCTTTCCTTTTAGTACTGGAGAAGTGTGGTTCCATCACAGCCCCAGTGTTTTGGATTAAACTGGTCTCATCATAGCCAGAATTTCTGCTCTCAAAAAAATCTAGCACTTTTACTCTGGATGGTAGCCACAAGGGAGCGATCAAAGAAGTTAACTCCTGAAAAGAATTAAGGATGACAGATTGTCCATTCTGCCATTGCTTGTGGGGATCAGCAAAGGCAGATTTCTTTCTATTACCTGACCAGGTTACATCAAAATCTTGGACACCCTAGTGACAGATCAAATGCTGGGTCTTGGGATTTGGTGAGTGGGTGAGAAAGAATGACTCGATTGCCATTAATTACTGATAGTGTAGGGCTTTGTGGGGGAAGACGTGATCAAATATGGACCGATACAGGCAGAAGAATACTGGAGTAGAAGAAAGATGGGTAACAGAAGCTGAGATTGGGCAGAGATCTTGGAAGTGAGGGGTGTGATCTGAAATCTGATCCAGAAGATGCTGATTCAAAGAGAAATGACTAATTAAAAGTCATAGGCAAAGGAAATTACTTTAGTCATTGCATTTTCAATGGAGAACAAGACTGAGATCACCTACAGGAGAGGAAAATGCATTATGAGAGGAGAGAAGCAGCAAGAAGCTATGGACAAACACTTAACCGGAGAGATAGAAGGGAGAGAGGTTGGATGAAAGAGTTGGTTTTGGTGTAGAACAGCTAAGCTGGAGTCTGCCAGCCCAGTACTTACACATAGTCCAACATGGCAGCACAGACTGTGGCAGCTCCTCCAGGCTAGGCTGCTGTCAGCTTTATATGCCCCATAATAGAACTGGCAGGACCTGGATGTTAAGAGAGAAGGAAACAAAATCAAGACTGTAAAAATGTTGGAGAGCTAAGGCACAGAGACTCTTCTGCTCCCATAGATATACCTCCTGCCTTCTGTCCATCTGAATCCAAGGACTTCCTTAGCCCAAGTGCAGTGGTCCCCTAAACCTCATATCCCTCAAATATGGCATGGAGATGTTAGAGCTTTCCAAGAAGAATTCCTCAAAATCATCTCATGAGGCAACTAATTAGACAATGCTGAAAAAAGAGACATGTAAAGCACTTCAAGTGACATTGCCGTTATTTAAAGTACTGGGGAAAAAAACAGAGACTGTTTTCACA
>VZZY01007254.1:0-21889 GCA_013400335.1 Eurystomus gularis | reverse complement strand
CCTTTTATTTACCAAGATGACCACCACAGACTGCCTGCATAATCATACAGACAACCTGTGAGTAGCAGGCTGAATGAAATTGATCCAGTTGCAATGGTGACTGTCTCCCAAAGAGCCAAAGTATTTATTGTTAAACAATCTTTTTGGCTCAACTCGAGCAATACTTAAAGTCAAATTCACCACAGTGAATTGCAGCTGCACATAAATGACACCAAAAGGTACCATTCTTGGTAAATTACACAGCATCTGGAATTCAGCAGCACTTACACAATTTAAAGCTTAGTCCTGTATCTACATATGAAAATGAAGGTGAGTATGAATCTTTCTGAGTAAGAAGATGTATGACCATGAACATGAACAATGAGTATAGTGGCATTGTCAGTGGCATAACTGTAAGTTTACTGTTATGTCTAAGGCTAGAAAGACATCTCCTCTATTTGGTGGAAACTATACAGGTGTCTATTCTTAAGGTAAAATTTTTCTTTGAGTCTTTTTGACCATTTACTGAACTCTTATCACAGTGAGGAGTGTTGAAATAAATGTCTCCAGCTTTATGCACTGCAGACCCTAGGACATAGCTCTAGGACTAGTCCTGCCTTAGTTCCCCAGTGCCAAGTTCATTATTCTACTTTCTTCAGAGTGTTTAAAAAAAAAAATTCTCCTTCAGTTTCATTCACTTTTTCTGGAAGTTTTTAGACCCACTGTAGCTGAAATGCTAGTATTTCTTTAGCCAGGGAGATTGACATGAACAGAATGCGTATCTGAAGTTCATTAAAAGCGAGTCATGTGAACAAGAACCTACAAAGAAAGCTATTAATAATGTCTGAGAAACCAAGAGGGCTTCAGGATCTGGACAACTTGTACAGCTTTCACATTAAATCATAGAATACTCAGCCTTCTGAACAAAGGCCAATTCCAGGGAGATAAGTAATCATAAAGGACGGGCTATAATCTCATTACTCCTGTGCCAGTTTGAACAGATGCCATCCCTTTTGTTTCAAACTGATAGGAGCTGTTATAGAGTGATCACAAACCAAAAGGGAAGACTGGTATTTTATTTTAAGTAAAATAAAACAAGGTGATACTGTCAGGGTAATTTTTCTTTTTTGTGTCAGTAATTACAGAACTAGTATAATTAGCAATTTCTAACCATCCAAACTTAGCTACTAGTGTATTGCATGTCACATCCACTGAGATGTCTTTTTTTTGTTCTTAAAAGAGAAAAGAATGGTATTTCAATTAGGTTAAAATCTCAAAACTGAATCTATGTTTTGTTTATTATTACACTACTCCTGAATATTAAAATACTGAGAATTCCAAGCCAAAAGCTTTCATTCGATATGTCTTTATATATGTAAGCATAGATGTGTGTGTATGTATGTATATATATATGTATACATATATATTCAGATACACATATAATTTAACTTAATTTACCCAAGAAGTTCACTGATGTTACTCAGTTTTAACATATTACAAAAACAAACTGTCAAAAGTTGATCAAAAGGTTTAACACAGATATTAGTGCAAGTTCTGAATAGCTATTTTTTCAATTTGTCAATAACTATTATAAATAATGATGTCATATTCCATATTGAAAATATTCCGTTTTATTCACCACACTCAAAAAACCACTCTTGAGCTTCCCCATAACACCCATCAACAGATTACTTGCACAGAAATGCAGAAAGTGACAAGACAACAGAGGTTCCTGTTGGCACCTGCGCAGAAGTTCAGACACCATCTTTTTCCTCTTTTACTCTGAAATAGAAGAAGATGCTCACTGGGATAATGTGGGGGGTGGGGATTGGGCGGGGGGGGGGAGAAAATTTTCCCCTCAGAGGAACAAACTCTGGACCAAAACAGTCTGACCAGCCAGTCAAATGGCTGTGAAGGCCAAGAATGTAGAGGAAGTTTCTAGCCACAGGTTGCTGGAAACTGGGAGAATGTGTCCGGGGAAGGTTTAGCCTGTACTTGTATTTTGCATATGCTGAGCATCTGTACCTGACCATAGTCAGCAGAGACGGGATGCTGGACAAGACAGATCTTTGTTCAAGCCCAGTATGTTGACATTTACATTCTTGTGCTAAGCAAAAGAGGAACTGTTGTAAGGCAAAAAAGACCACCACAATAAAAATATTTTATTTACCTACACAAAAGCCATATGCCATTCTTCTTGTCTGCGTGAAACTACTCTGAAGTGAGGACAATATTGGTGATGGCCTAACTTATTGCTGAATCTTCCTTTACTAGACTTCCTTTGTTTCCTTTACTCAGAGGCAAGATAGTTCTCATTAGCTTTGCTCCATGGTTAGACATTTCTTCCTGTTCACCTGCAACTGCCATGACAATTACTGCCAGATCCTCATCTCTTTCTTTGACTGTTCCGTGTGTCCTCTCTCACTTTTCTACTTGCCTCACTAAAGTTATTTACTGATGCCATGCAATTTCGTCCTATGAATAAAAGCTCAGGTGCAAAAACGTAAGAGATAGAAAGATGCAATTCTCTCAACCAGGTCCTGAAGCTAAGTGGACTGGACACACATATATGTGTACATGTGCAAGATATGTACCTTCCCTTTTCCACGTTCGTTCCGTTTGAAATAAATATTGGAATCAAGTGTGAATAGATCATAGTGAGCCCAGACCTGAAACTTGGCAGGTGTCTACCCTCCATTTAGGATTCTAAACTGAGAATCACTAGAGCATTACTTGCCTGCAGAAAAAAAGACAATCCACTAATGTGCAGAAATAGTCTTTGCTGAGATGTACTGAAGATATCTTTATTTCATGACACTTGACGAGAGATATGCCACTAGTTAAGGTTTCTTGTTAACGGTCCCTGTGTTGGAAGTCAAACTTCCCTAACTCTTCTGTTGCTCCAGGTGCAATATTTACTTCCCTTTATATAAAGTGAAATGCATGTCTGCAAATGGATGTCTGTTTTACCTTGACTTTTTAATTTTATTTTGCTTCAGAGGACCATTAATAATCTCTGCCATCAAGCATTTTTTTAAAATGTGGTTTCAATTCCATCTCCAATCTGTTGCCTGCAAATAAAAATATTTTAAGTGCCGCTATTAATTTTCCACTCTTCCCCCAGCCTGCTAAAAACAACATCATTAACTTGTTTCTGTAATTAGCTGGCTACATCCATTGCCAAACCAGATTGCTATGAGCTATGTACTCTTACATGGTTTGCTTATTAGCAGAACTTGCTGCTACACAATATAAGCAGCTAAAAGATTACCAGTTACTCCAAAGCTGTCAGGATATTTCCAGGATGATTACTGTAGTGTCCATGTTGCTAATCCAGTGCTAATCCAGGCATGTGACCAGTGATGTTTGTACCTACTAGATAAAGGATGGCTTTATCTATTTAGGTAACTAAGTGTTATACCGGGGAGTTTCTTTGAAAAACTCATAGGACTTACATGCAACTACTATTCAGACACAAGACAAAGTATCTGGACAGCATTGGTAGAAGATTCTTCCTTTTAATATATATTACTAACACAACCCTGAGATTTAAGCAGTGACTACATCTCTTAGTTGGTATAACAATTAGCAAAATGCGAGGAAGAAAAAAAACAGGTAGAATTCCCCTCCTTCCTGCCTCCCCTCCATCTTTTAGCCTGTTAGTGAAATAGTCAAAGAGATTGCAGAAAATTTCTTGTGTCTCTGACCAGAAGTATGGGATTCTTCTGCTCTTGAAATAAATAGAATATATATTTCCTATTAAATGGTACCTTGCTTTTCTCCCGCTTCTAGCATCATCCAGTGGGTTCTAAGTTCTCAGTCTCTAAATAACACAGCCTGGATTCCTTTCCTACTCTTTTGTGTTTTGTAGTGATTCCTGGCCTGCACTATCAACAGCTTTATGAGATACCAATCTGTCTTCTATAATAAGACAAACTGAACCTGGAAATCTCTGGATTTGGAGGACATGATCTGAACAGCTTAAAAAGCCAACAATATTAGAAAAAGTCAGTCAAGGCAGACAATAATCTCTACAGTATCAAGCAAAAGATTAAAACTCCCCACATTTCTGGAAAAGAAGCACACATAAGAAGGTGATAGAAGTATCTCACCCCATGGAAGCTTGACAGAGAAATAAAGTTTAGGACAAGTGCCAACAAATGTCAGAAAGGCCAGTGAAGACTAAGTCTAAATCCAGTAGGGTAACTTTAGGAAGCACTATGCAAGGATTTAGCTACACGACTCCTGAGACTGTCAAAGGAAACCATAAGGCCAAAAAGCTTGCAAAGTATCTTAAAGGCAAGTGGCATCGCTGATGTTCCTTTTCCCCCCCATTTATCCTCATTAAAAATTCTATAATGGGTGTTTTTCTTTTACAGTTTAAGTAACAGGTAGTCTCCTATGGGGTTGCCAGCATGTAAATTATAACTTGCATTTGTTTTTCTTCTGGAGCTATCAAATGGTAGTGGAAAGAGCAGCACAAAAAATAGCAGAGTGAGTTAGTTTCTGCTCCAAGCCCACTGATTTGAGAAGCTGTAGAGCCAGTGCAGCAGGGATTCAAGCACAAGCCATCTTAATTGACGAGTGGGTTATAGCACGGGCATGGCTGGTCCCTTCCGCATCTTTCTGGTATACTTTGGAAGAACTCATGGGTTTTCCATGCTGGTGGTTTGATGCCCACAGGGTTTTTTCTTGTGAACTGTGTATTGGTGAATAGTACAGGGCAGCAGCAGCATAAGCACAAAGGTGAGGTCAGCATCCTGTTGGATGTCAATAGCAGCCCAGTTGATGTAATCTTTCACCCTTTGTCCCAGTGTAAACCTTCACAATTCAGCTCAAATTTATGCATTCCTACTGGAGTGCCTGGAGCTCCATCTCTACACAACTGGCTGATTTCTCATAGTTCTTAGAGTCCCTGTAATAAGAATGAAACACAGTCTTTGGTGACTAAAATGCTGTTACATTCTCTGAATGTACTTCATTGGAAAACTCTTTGCATGACAACACAGTGCAGCTGGATGGACGGCTCCCTTTCCCTCTAAGGACAAACAGAAACAGGAGGATAATGCAAAGCCTTCTCCAGCAAGAACTGCCTTGTACAGAAGCCTCATTGTATTTAGATGCCTTTATAACTGTGGGCCCTGACACAAAGTCACAAAGGAGGTATAAGCTGCTCCTTACAACAGCCTGATGGGCCAGCTGTACCTACAGAGAGAGCTATTGGCTGGGCAAAACTTGAAGAAGTTTATAATAGTGCTCTTCTCAGCTTTGGTGTGAGTGATATGCCTGCTAATGATCTCTCAGACTAAGCCACAGGTGGTCTGTATGTCATAAAACTTCAAATGGTCCAGAAGCTCAAGGGATGTGCTATCTGATCTAGAGAGCTAGAAGGGGAGTGGAGGTCCTTCAGGGATGATTCACAGACGACAGATAACAGCTCCCATTGCAGCACAAGACCGACACTGGATAACAGCTAAGACCAGAGGCTTACTTCCCAAGTCCTCTAGGTTCAACCCTACCCCAACTCTGGCCCAGCAGAAGGAAGGGTACCACAACAACTCGCAGGCAGCCCATGCCCACCCTAGCATAGCACTCCTTCCACTAGGCTAAACACCGCTCCCTCAGTCACCTAGGTCCTGAACAGATAACACTCTGCTCCGTTTGGTGAAGTGCTCAGCTGCATAGGATTATTAACACAGCCCATTGCTAAAAATCTCCCCAGAACTATTTAATGGGTGTATATATCCAGAAGCACCACAACTGAAAGGAAATGAAAACATGCTACTATGAGATGAATAGTAACTAGTCAGACAGCAAATCAGAAAAGCTAGCATTATTTTGCTTGGCCTTGAGCTGGCTTTATCTAAAATAGATGTGGACCATGGATCAGAAAGCAGAAGTTGATTATTTTGTTTCACATCCTACAGAGATCTCAACTGTCCTGCATCTTAGTCAAACTGATTCAGCCATGTAAACCTGGTTTCATTAACTGCGGATGAAATTCTGCTGGCTTGCTATTAGATACAAGTAATGCCAAACAAAGTGTTGTTGCCACACTTTGATGGTAGGAAAGCTTGAATGGCTGGCTGCCTGAGGGAAAGATGATCTCATGTGAAAGGGACAAAGTCTGCATGACTGATTTCTGGCTTTGCACAGAGGTGCTGGACATTCAACCACATCACTAATCATCCCTAACAAAATATCTCCTTTGCAGAAGCTAATTTGTTGGGTTGAACTAGCCAGCTAGGTGATGATTTTCACTGAGGTGGACACCAAGGCACCAGCAGAAATCCAGGAGCACAGTGAGAGCCCTCCCTTGACACTGGTGGGGAGAACCTCTAAACAGAAAGAGTCAAAAGCATAAAGGGCGATGTGGTTACAGGATAGAGGAACACATCTAATTCTGCAGAAAATAAGTCAGAGAAAGAGCCACCCCCACACCCTCTGTCCTTCACTCAATCTGATGCCAACACAGTATGCTTTAATTTGAGTTGAAATGTTTCATGGATGAACTTCAACAGCCAGCCTCCCTCTGTCACCATCATAGCATGCAAATAGATAAAATAAAGCTCTACTTTTCTGATGGTGGTGTTGGGGTCTGTTAATCCTCGGGCTAACTTTGAATCATTTAAGCAAAGGGTCCTCATACTGCTCCTCATGATGGGAGGCCTATCAGTCTAAATGAACTGGCTTTTGCTCTGGAAATTAAACTAATATTGGAGGTTTTACACTGAAACCTTACTGAAATAAAAATGGATCAAATATTCAATAACCACATACCGCAGACAGGAATCTGCTTGTATGCAAAGCAGGAGTGTCTGTATGTATATTGATCTAATCTAAAAATAACAGCTTATTATTGAAATGGAATCAGAGTTTAAGTCATTAAAAATACAGCTGGATATGGCAGTTTCTGTGAAAAGTAGATTTCTATATGACACATCCCCCACTCCCAAATAAAACCTAAATAAAACCCCAAATGGCAACAAAGCCTTGAGTTTGCAGTGTTGTCTTTCGCTTGAATGCCTACATGCAAGTACCTAAAGGTAAGACTATCACTTTATATGCAAAACAGAAAAAGAAATCTTTTTTTTTTTTTATGTACTCTATAAACACACTCCAGGGCTTAAATAATGAGGCAAACTTTGAATTGTCTTTGTTCTTCTGTAGGAATCTGAAGGGGAAAAAAATATGGCCTTTGAGGTTGTAGGAAGTGTTGCTTTACATTCTCCTGCGAAAGCCATAATTCAATTATAAAAGTCCTCTGGGCTTCAGAACAATTCAAAGGTGAGAAATGAGACAGAAGTTGTATTCCAGTGAAATCCTGAGATATGGCAGGCTTTCCTAGGAAACCTAATTCACACAGCTGAGGCTTTAGAAGAATTAGACACACCTAGAAGATAAAACCGAGATGCCAAGAAAATGTTCCCAGGACTGAAATGATAAATATGCTGACATCATAGTCATTGATTTGTTTTTAAAATACAAAGACCTGAGCAGAAAGATTATGCTTTGATAAAAATTGCACTATTTGAAACATAACTGTTTTCTACAGATCAGTTTTCACAGCTGCTGGAAAAACATGATCTGCCAAAGATAAAAGCTGTTCCTACAAACACACTAAAAAAGGACTACAGGGAAGGAACTATAAGACATCTGAATTTAGAAAAAGATGTCATTAGTTACATTCGTAAGAGAATGTTGTTCCATCCTAAGACAGATTATAATAGATTTGTGTGCTGGTTTTGGCTGAGATAGAGTTAATTTTCTTCGTACTAGCTCGTATAGAGCTATGTTTTGGATTTTTGCTGAAAGCAGCATTGATAATACATGAAAGCTTTAGTTGCTGCTGAGCAGAGCTTACACAGAGTCAAGGCCTCTTCTTTTTCTCACCCCACCAGCAAGTAGGCTGGGCTGCACAAGAAGCTGGGAGGGGACACAGCTGGGACAGCTGACTACAACTGACCAGAGGGATATTCCATAACATACGGTGTCATGCTCAGCATATAAAGCTGGAGGAAGAAGAAGAAAGAGGGGGAACTTTTGGAGTGATGGCATTTGTCTCCCCAAGCAACCACTACACATGATGGAGCCCTGCATTCCTGGAGATGGCTGAACACCTGCCTGATGATGGGAAGTTGTGAATGAATTCCTTGTTTTGCTTTGTGTGTGCATGAGGTTTTTGCTTTACTTGTTAAACTGTGTTTTTCTCAACCTGTGAGTTTTCTCACTTTTATCCTTCTGATTCTCTTCCCCATCCCACCAGGGGGAAGTAAGTGAGAGTTTGTGTGGGGCTTAGTTTCCTGCTGGGGTTAAACCATGACAATCTGAAACAAAACATTAGGTCTGAATTACCATGAATGTTTCTCTTTTAGGAGCTCTCTCAAATTCAGAACCAGGTCTGACTCCATATTTCACATATCACTTTTGACTAAATAAAATACCCTCTGTGAACATCCACATAGTATGAAATTTAGATCCACTGAGAGGCAGAAACATTTTATCAGGATCAGCTGCATGGTCTGTAAGTGTAAGGAGAACAACATGTCACATTGAAGTTTATGCAAAAATTAATAAGATATTATTTTTTGAGGAGGGAAAATTTGTTAGACAAAAAAAATTTCCATTTCTTTCCTTCTCCCCACTAAGAGCTAGGTTTACAACAAGGCATTGCCAGATGGAATAGAACAAACTTAGTTGAATGTTGAAAAATTTTTTGGAGAGGATATTGAAATTGGTTAGTTGTTTCTATAACATTACACCACTTTTCAGTACCAAGGTGATCAAGTATTCTCATTTCAAAGACCATAATTCTTCATCATAGATTTTTGTGTAAACTTCAAGTGCATCAAGTAAATCAAAATGAAAAATAAAGCAGAACTTTAAGTATAGTCTACTTTTCAATGATTGAATTATAAGGGATAAAAATATCTGCATGCTGCAATAAATAAATAAGGGATAATGGTTACAGTATATTACAATAATATATGCTGAAAGGTCAATTTAGAAGCACTATATTTATATAAAGTATAAATATTTTATGTGAGGAAACAGGAAAAGAGTGTCCCAAGGTCATTGGATGAGCTTTCCAATTGCATTAGTACAAAAGTGGCAATAGAGAAGATATGACATTTTAGCTAAACAAGCACTTTGTATGAGCCCAGTTGAATAAACTGTTTTTCAAAGGGTACTTCAATTGGATAATGCTATGGTAGTAAAGAAGGGCAATAACTTTTTTACGATATACAGAGCTCCATTATCTATTCTGCAAGTGCTCCTTCTTTCCCTGTTTTTCCCAGAGGGTAAGGGGCGTGGAGTAGATTCAGGCACTGTTCATCCTAAAGAAGAGGCTCACAAAATTTAAAGAGCTTATTTGACTTTAATTCATAGTTACAAATTATGATGACTGATAGACAACAGAGGGTAAAAGAGCTCAGAAGTAATTTCCTGAACACTACTGGACCTTACAATTGTTGGTCAAATAGCTGTCTTGCAAGGAAAACCAAAGTCATTTTACCAGGAAAATTAGCACAAAGAGAAGACAACTTCTCACTAGGATTACAAAATAAAATGAACTGATTTGATCATATATTTATAAATTACTACACTTTATACAAACAAAACTAATTCCAAAAAACATTTGTCAAAATATTTACTCCTAAGTCATCTCAACTTAGATCTTTGAAGTAAAAAAGATATTTGATTTCCTTCTCTAATACTTGCAAACACAGGCCCAGATTCCCTGACATGTATTATGTTGGGATTCTGGCCCATTTTGCAGACATCAGAAATTTTCCCTTCTCACTTCACACCAACAAGCAGCCAGTCCAGACCTGTTCTCGTACACACACAATTACTGACATAAACAACCAAATGGATGTAATTCAGAAGTCTGCCAATCTGCTAACTATCTATATACAGCATGAATCCAAATTTGTGAGTCAGCCCACCCAACCCCCTTCTGTTAGTCTACAGCCAGCTGGAAATGGTTTGGGAACAGCTGCTGAATCATGGAACCACAGAGTGGTTTGGGTTGGAAGGGACCTTTAAAGTTCATCCTTTGCAACCCCACCCCTGCAATGAGCTGGAACATGCTCAATCAGACCAGGTTGCTCAGAGCCCTGTCCAACCCTACTTTGAATGTTTCCGAGTATGGGGCATTTACCACTTTCCCGGGCACCCTGGGCCAGTGTTTCATCACCCTCATTGAAAGAAATTTCTTCCTTCTATCTAGTCTAAATCTACTCCCTTTTAGTTTAAAACCATTATCTGTTGTCCTATCACCACAGGCCCTACTAAAAACTTTGTCTCCATCTTTCTTATAAACCCTCTTTAAGTATTGGAAGGTCCCTATCAAGTCTCCCTGGAGCCTTCTCTTCTTCAGGTTGAACAACCCCAACTTCCCTAGTCTGTTCTCATAGGAGAGGTGTTCCTTTCCCATGATCATTTTTGTGGTTCTCCTCTGGAGCCGATCCAAGGTCCATATCTTTCTTGTACTGAGGACTCCAGAGTTGGATGCAGTAATCCAGCTGGGAGCCACCTGGGTGCAGTACTGCAGGTGAATAGTCATTATTAAAGTCTGGGTCTCATTGCCACAGGAGATCAAAATTACAAATGAGTTCAAAAGTGTGCAGACATATTTATGAAAAAAATTAATCAGCAGCTAGTATATACATAACATTTGGTAGGCCCTCAGACTCAGGAAGCCCCTAAATTACAGACTGCAATAAGTTTGGACAATGCAGAAAGGGTAGCGTTCCTCAGTGCCCACTCCTTGCCTAACTTTTTTTCCTAAGCATCTTGCTATTTCCCACTTCCAGGGGTGGGGCAATTTGCCAAACAGGTCTTTGGCTTTAGCTGGTGCAGCTTTGCAAGTAAGCGAGGACACAGAGGCTAGGTCCAGTGAAATCAAGGATACAAGCCTATACTTCCAGCTACAGAAATGAAGGACAGGGCAGCTGCCAGGTAAACAGTGTTTGCATTTCAGGAAATGCTAAGACTTACTTTTCTCACTGTGTTATTTTACCTTCTTTTATTCATCTGTTTTCTAAACACTTGAAGAGGAACGACGCAGAAGATTTCTGAGTTCCAGCCCCTAAGTGTTTCTTTATTTGACTTACTGAAAACTGATTTTTGACAATATGCTCATACTGTCTCTCAAACCAAGTTATATCAGGAGTAGCACCACTGATGTCAATGAGCTAGATCCACAGAGTGATCACAGCAACAGATTTCTAAGGTTACTGTGACATTTTACAGCCTCAGAGTGCTGAGCCTGACAGTGTGTTCCTATTGAAATATTCAGTAACTGAAGATAATACTTTGTGCACAGATATCTCAGATAAAATAAATCAGAACAGGTGAAAACTTATTATTATCACTAAACTTGTTTTCAAAATCTTTGAATAATGCAAGTTAAAGCTAGTGGAAAACTAAATTTATTTTTCATTTTTTTATATTTCCCTTAGTAGAGAAGGGCAAGGCAGTCCCCACACTGATGATCAGAAATGGCCAGTTCTATTTTGCAGCTGTTCTTCAGCTTTGGAATTTGGTTTGTTTCACCAAAATGGAAAAGAAAAGCTTCCTGAGTACAATCAAACAATGGGACTGGCTAATGACTGTACCCTGTCATTTGACTAAAATGGCTACCTTATTATTTTACCTCCTCTGACTCTACAAGTGGGCAGCAAGACAGCCCTGGATCTCAGAAATCCTCTTATCAATATTGCAGCAGTTCTGAGAAACAGGGTTGTTTTCAGTGGAATAGCATATTTCCAAGAAATGTGTATCTTTTGAAATTGCTCAAGACAGCTCTACTGCTATTCCTTACATAGGTCAACTGGAGAACCTGCACCTGCCAATAGCTCACTCTGCTTTGACAATCACTCATTCAAAATAACTCTAATGAATATTTTGAGAATGAGCCATCTTCTCCCCTCCCTGCCTCTTTGCTCTGTAAAATTAAATTTGCTCATTCTGGATGTGCTTAATAAAGATCTAACTGCTATAAATAAACAAATAGATAATATGACACAAACAAAAGCTGAGCTTGCCAAGTCCCAACAAGTCAAGGAGATTATGTTGTTCATACTGGCTTGAAACCATGGAGCAGTGAGTGATTCCAACCCAAAGTGAACATGCCATGCAAACATAAACAAAAATTAGTATGTCCACATTTCTGATATGCTTCATCTACACAGTTCTATACCTGGCCTGGAAATTTTTATTTGGCATGTGTTTCGGGTGCTTGATGAAATCGTTGAAAATTAACTCCATATGGACCTAAGATGGATGTGGGTTCAAGATCTTCTATTAGGTGGAGTGATTGTTTGTAGTTCTCTGCAAATTACACCTTTGCATTTCTAAGCATACTTTCTTGTTGTGTAGCATCAGGGACATTTTGTGCCCAGAGCATGATGTAGACACAATGTTAGCCCTCTGCAAACCCACATTTCAAATTCTTCAAGATCTATGGAAATTGTTCCACTGACTTCAGTGGGCGTGTATCACAACAGAAAAGCTGAACTTTATAATCTTCCCAGTTTTCTCAAAATCAAAGGTCTGCCTGAAAATGTGTCTGGTTAATTACGCATTGGAGAAACAGGTTCACAGGGAAAACAGCAACCAACACTGTGTGAAAAATTTCCATGATATTCCAATAGCTTTGCAGCAAAATCATTTTACATGTGCCTTAGTACTTTTATTGACATATCAGATATACAATTTCCTGCCGTCTTAAGGAAATGCTAAGTACTGTGATACCTAGTGACAAGTCACTCCAGTAGATAATTCCCCATTTAATTCTCTGTAAGCTTCTGTAGAAAGGAAGAGACTTGTGCTTCAGCTGATAGTCTTTTGCTCTAGCATCCTTGTTGCTACTATTTAACTGAGCAGGTTTTGTAAAGGAAGAGGAATTTGCTTCTAACATAAAATGAACAGAAAGCTTGTTAACTTAGCAGGAACAAGGAAGGGAGTTCCTTAAATGAATACATGCAATAGCATAAGCACGTAGAATCGCAAAAAGCTGGCGTAAAGGACAGAACACCCTGGTTTCTAAAGCTGTTGCTACTATTCTGTATGACTGTTACAGAAAGCTGAAAGTTAATTAGAGACACCATGCTTGGTACAATTCATGTTCAGTGAGAAATTTTTATTATACACATAGTCTTATAATTGTGTTCTTAGGATACACACTGCCTTACACACCATCATCATTTTGAAAGTGCTGAATCAGCAGGAAGACTTTTTCAAGAAGAAGGAAGCACATTTGTTTAAAGTATCAAATTTAAGTTTTTAACTGTATAAAACCCCTGTGCAAACCCAAATTCATGTTTCCATTGAATAAAGGAAACAAAGTTTTGAATCAAAATAGAAAAAGAAAAAAACAAGACATAAGACTGCCTTCAAGGAAAGGAGAGAAAAGAATATGTATTCTCAGAAGGCTCCTCAGGGCAGGCTGTGGTCACAGCTGAAGCTGAAGGTCAGCTCTGAAAGGAGGCGTTCAGGAGGACAGTGCTGTTCAGTTACTCCCCTGGCTTGTCAGCTGAGACATCCAGTGACATCAAGGAAATAAATTCCATTGGCTCAGGAAGCACTTCTGACTGAGAAATCTTAGCCAGATTATCTCCTTTTTAGCATCACTAAATCAAATTCAACAGTTGATCTTTCAGACAATTGGGTCTTCCTTTGTCTACCACACCTCCATCAAGGCCCTTTGCAATCAGTGTTTATGCATCCTATCCTGTTCTACAAGGTGTTACTCCATGTTGTGAACTTGAGTACATGCAATCGTGTTACATGGGAGAAACACCACTTTTGGAGAGAAGTCATTATAGATTCACATGGTTTAATTGCTTCACAGAGATCTCTGCAAATCACCCATGAGAGTTCTCTAACCAAAGTTGATCGTGGCCATACCTGGGATCACAGGTCTATAGTCACACAGACCATGTGTTGAACCCCAGCTTACCAACAGCTCAGGATTCACTGAAAGTCTTACTGGATGCCGCAGTTTGAAATTGATGCCATGTCTCAGATACCACTACAGGCTGAATAACCCCAGCTCTCTCAGCCTGACCTCACTGAAGAGGTGTTCCATCCCCCTGATCATTTTTGCGGCCCTCTGGACATGCTCCAACAGGCCCATGTCTTTCTTGTACTGAGTACGCCAGAGCTGGGTACAGTACTCCAGGTGAGGTCTCACCAGAAAGGAGTGGAGCAGCAGAACCACCTCCCTCAAGTTGCTGGCCATGCTTCTTTTGATGCAGCCCAGGTTGGCTTTGGGGGCTGAGAGTACATGTTGCCACCTCATGTCCAGCTTTTCATACACCAGTACTTCCAACTCCACTGCATGGCCGCTCTCAATTCGTTCATCCCCCAGCCTGTATTGATACCAGGGGTTGCCCTGACCCAGGTGCAGGACCTTGCACTTGACCTTGTTGAATGTCATGAGGTTCACATGGGCCCACTACTCAAGCTTGTCCAGGTCCCTCTGGATGGCATCCCATCCCTCAGGCATGTCAACCACATCACACAGTTTGGTGTCATCTGCAAACTTGCTGAGGGTGCACTTGATCCCACTGGTTATGTCATTGATTAAGACAATAAACAGCACTGATTCCAGTACAAACCCCTGAGGAACACCACTCATCACTGATCTCCGTCTGGACATTGAGATATTGACCGCTACTAAGCTAATCACTATTATTAATAATGAAGCAATTAAGCTTAAAAAAGAATGAAGAATTTGCAGGTGGTATAAAGCCAATTTTGTGAAGAATGTGCCTGCACGCAACTAATGAACCAGCATCATTTGCTAAGAGTGGACAATGATGAATAGAATATTTGCCACTGACTTTCACAGAAGCAGATCTGGATCTTCCCAGAGCTCTGCTTTGTTGCTGAGGCATTCTGATCTCTCACTCTGTGGCAGCTCATGCAGTGTTCAAAGATGAAACTGTCACAAGATCAGACAGCTCCAGACAGTGAGAGGAACTGAAAGTCCCCTCCTCATGCTGCTGGGGAAATGTCTGGATGTGGAAATTCAAAGGCACATTGAACCACAAGGAAGAGCTGTGATAACAAGCCACTGAGAAGCAAGAAATATTTCAGTTAAAAGTAATAACAAATACCATCAGAGTAAATTCCCAAATCAATATATGCACTTATAAAAAGTTACTTTATTGCACTTTTTGTCTCTTTGATTAGATTACTTACAGTCCAGGAGCACGGCCTTAATTTATAATTCAGTTCACTTGTCACCAATAGTGGGTCTGAAAATATATTTGCAGAGTGGAAGAGTCAATCAGATGCAGAAGGTGAGTTGCCAAAAGGCAGACAGTTACTAATTCTGAGCAGAATTTGGTCTGATTTGATATTAAACAAGCTGATTCACTAGTTTCCTAGGATGCAAAGAAGGTAGAAAATAATCAGACTTGAATCAGAGAATGACAAAAGTATTTTTGTACCCTAATTCTGTTCCATGGTATTTATCAAAGTATTTACCATGATAGTCACCCATCTGGGACAACTGTTATCACATTCATCATGGGATTTAAAAGAGGTCCTTAACATTGACTTGCAGAAGATCATATGTAATCAAAATTTATTTTTCCTAGCCATTAGGGACTCACAGGTGTACATTGCCCTAAGGCAATCATCCAATTTTAGGCAATCTGCAACAGAAAGATAAGGCAGAGATTCTTGATCTAGCAGCAGTCTCTACCTGGAAAGCACATGGGATAAAGCCTGTGGATGCTACATGTTTCACCCAGAAAAAATATGAGGTTAGACTTCATCAGGCATTAGGAACCAATCATTTTCTTGAAATTACCAATGACTGTTATTTGGGGTCCTTCCCCTGCAGAATCACCTTGGTGTGTATCACAGTGGATCATAAAGCTTTTTCAGCTGTGTCGCTCCATAAATATGTGCAGCTTTACTATAAAGTGTATTGGCACAAATGACAGCCTCACTTTGAACTCCACCACAAACTTGCAACTTTCATCTTAGACTCAGGCCCTTCTCAGCAAGATTAATGATGACAATCTAAATTTAAGCACTTGACTAATTGTTGTCCAGAGCCCTGCTGAGTTTCAATTTTCCTGTTTGTCTTAAATATAATTCCTTTTTTGTAAGAGTGTCAAATTCAATCAGATTAGTCTTTTCCAGTACAAGCTTGGCAGAACCCAAAAAGTAGCTCCAGTGCCACCTAGGCTTTTGTCAGTACAAAGAAAAAGTACGTTTCAAATCATGTATTTATACATGTAAATTAGATCGCAATCACAACCTTTTTTGTTTAAAGTGTGAGATTCAATCCGTGAACCATTTACAACAGCTAACAGTTGTATTGTTTCTCTAAGCCACATGCAGATTTTATTGCCACCTGCGTGGAGATAATACATTCAGCATTTCTTCTGCCCTAAGTAGTGCAATTAAATAATAAGTACTAACAACTGTATTCTTCTTGAAATGTTTTTTTTTTAATTATGTGATTTGAGAAACTTAGACTTCTTGTTCTGAAGAAACAGTTCGGAGATATAGCCAGAAGCAACCAGAAGTACAGTTGGTTCTCATTGTAAGAAACCTGAGAGAAACAGAAGATTGACAGTATTGAAAAAGACAATTAAAGATTAAAAAGAAATAAACCTCATTCCTGCCTAAGCACAGACCACAATAGAAATGGAGACAAGATAAAGAAAACCTGACCAGCATTTACTCAACGACTGGTGTTTTTCTCTTCCCTGTTTCTCTTTTCTCATTCTTTTTCTAATGCTTTTTTGTGCAATCTCTTCCTCTGTTATCCCTTTTCCTCTTGCCTTCCTGGACAGTGCTCTCCTCCTCTCTCCTGCCATCCATGTGGGGATTTTATCCTTTCCAGAGCCAAAACTTTGCATCTGTGCTGTGACACCCCTTTCCTTCTCTTTCTTAACTCAAATACCTCCAGACAACAACAACCTACAGGCTTTTTTCTCCTGCCAATGTTTTTCTCTGCAGCTTCCCATACTTTTCCACTCCAACTGTTTTCCCCCACTGCTTCCCAGCTGGCTTCTATTTTCTTTCCTCTATTTTAATCTTCTTTATCCTATTTTCTTCTTTCCTTAGGTACCCCAGATTCTCCTTTCTCTCACTTCTGTAATGATGAGGTATCTTCTCATTCTTCTCACTTCTTTCAGGTCTCTATGTCCTCCAAGATCCACAATCTTCTCAATTTCAGATGTCCTTCCAGTATCTTCTTCCACACCTTCATTTTCTCAGTTTCTTCCCAAATCTCCTTTCCCTCCTCTTTGCTTTCTCTCTACATCACTTCACTCTGTTCAGGTTCTGTTTCAGCACTGATTCTGTACTGCTTGTACAGCCACCCTGGCAGACTACACCAGTGGGAGGGAGGGAGCATGGCTGATTGTGGGAAAGAGCCAGAATAACTCATCACCTCAAAAATTTAGCTGAAGGTCCCTTGTTAGAGAACTTCGTCCAAGTCCTTACACCGTACAGAAAGATCCAGCATCCCCAAGGTCCTTCCACGTGCACAGCCCTCTGAACTGCTGCTCATTTCATTTCAATAATCTGCATAGCTCATGGGAACCGTGTGCTCAGATGGGTCCCTGGGCTTTTTTTCTGATTTACAGAGAATTAAAGAACTCTGCAAGGGACTTTACAAACCAGGGCTAGCGTCAGTGCTGGATCAAGCTGCTTGGTTCCCCTTTTTGATACTCTTATTCCACAGTAAGGCTGCCAAAGTGAGCACTGTACTATGCAGATAAGCCCTCTGCCTTGCCACATTCCCACTTGTAGTGCTGTCACTCCATTCTTAGATGCTGGTCCCTCTGTTAGTCAGAGATGTTCCTGCCCATGGTAAGGAGAGGTGGGTTTTCTTCCTACATCTCAGCTCTGACAGGACTTGAAGGGTGTGGGAAAGCCAAGCTCTGC
Organism: Eurystomus gularis; assembly: GCA_013400335.1. Taxonomy (NCBI): domain Eukaryota; kingdom Metazoa; phylum Chordata; class Aves; order Coraciiformes; family Coraciidae; genus Eurystomus; species Eurystomus gularis. The sequence goes on along the minus strand of VZZY01007254.1, from coordinate 3,982 downwards.
CCAGTGCCAGCCCATAGGAGACCCAGAGGTAACTGTCCTCCTAAAATGGCTGCTGAAATGCATGGTGATCACTTTACAGGGCAGCAGAGTAGTTCTCTGCCACCCTACTATTCCACGCTCAACAGTGCTGGTGTGAAACAGGTGGTTGTTGCTTACACCCTTCCACCTCTGGTGGCCACAAACCACGCTGAAGCTTATTGCTGCTACTGAGTTAGCTGGAGTTCAGTATGGATGGCCTTCAAGCCTACCTCCACTGCTCCCTTTATAGGACCATGGAGATGCTGTATGAAACAGCCAGAAAGCAAAGAGCAGGATCATTTCCATAGCCATGGTGACAGCTGGTCCTGCTCAATGATTAGAGAAGCCAAAAGAAACCCCATCTTTATCAAAAAGGGGGATCTCTAATGTGCTTTTTATGCCATTCTTTTCAACTTAGCTCTTTTAATGATTTTCTTGCAGCTGCCACTGAGTGATGGTGTTCGAGGAAGATGAGTGCAAACAGTGCTGAACTGCAGATGCAGGGGACTAATCAGTTTGTCTTTGATCGCTCCCTGGATGGGGAGAGATGGATTCCCATGTGTGATCAATCCTCTCTAGCTAGCCAAGGAGTGGTATTTCTGACAGCTAAGCAAGCAACTTCTTGTCTCTCTTCTTAGCTACGTGGTAAAGGCAAAGAAATAGTCATGTGTTAATGAGGAAGAAAACAAGGGATTAAAAATGATCATTTGTTTTTTGTAGGTCCAACCGCGACAAGGATAAATGACCTCTGACTGAATTAATTCTGTTGGCTTTTTCCTTACTTCTCCATGCATGGCAGCCTTTCCTTAGGCTTTAAAGCTAAAGACTAAAAATCATGCTGAAAAATGTCAATGTCCATAAGTATGTGCTTCTGAATTCTCCCTCCCCAAATGATTTTGCCCATCCAGGGGAAAGAGAAAATGAGCTATTTATTGGCTCCCTGACTTCATATCCAGGATTACTATATAATCTCCAGGATTCAAATTCTAACTCATATATAATTTGAGGCTGCTCCTTTCCGAGGCTCAGTTTTGATTTGGACTGCACACCAGTCCAAAAGGAGGGGAGCTGCCCACGTGCACATGAAGCCAGAATGATGCTGAACTTCCCCTGGGCAAGTATTTGGAGGCCCACATAGTTTCAGCCTAAGGCAGGGCAACACAGAATCCGCTCCAGAGATAAAAACAGGTCAAGAAAGGATCTGTATCTGTTAGAAACTTCAGGGGTTTTGTCTGTTGCTCCCAGGATCCTGCTCTTCAACACCCTATTGCTGCTTGCAGAATAAAGCACTACTCACAGACATTAGGTGTGTCAGTAGTGGACTCTTAGTCTAGAAAAGTCTAGGATTTTTTTATTTTTGCAGGTGAGGAAGTATATTCCTCCTTACACTCCCACAACACCAGTCCTACCAGCTGTTTGTAATGAACCCTCCTCAATAACAGGAACCCATAGGAAAGGGCATTTGATTCTGTGCTAACCTTCCATAAAAAAGATAACTTCATTAAAAACAACAATTTGTTAAAGGTGTTAAAGTGGTGTGCAGGTGGCTCTTCCCTGCCTATGCCTTAAGACAAAGTCACAGCAAAGCTGCCTGCTGTTTAATTGACTGCCTTCTGAAGGGGCATTGGGTGCCTTCAGTGTATACACAAATGCCACTTCAGCAGCACAGAAGATCTAGAGCAAGCTGCATTTGGGGACGGGAGGATGGTGCCCCGAAATATCTCCAGAGACTGACAGAAAGATGTTGTTTCTTTGTACAACAGAGTGCTATGAGTATCAACTATTTCCTCAGCTGTTTTGCTTTGCAGAGGACAGTGATCACAGGCAGCAGATCTGGGGATCCACAGATTGCAAGAAGGTATCAATAAGGGATGAAATATTTGGTATATTTGTAAGAGATAATAGGATTGCTGCCAGCATTCTCCATTCTCAGCAGGTCTGATGAAATTGGATGAGCAGTCAAGATGCAGGAGAGCAGGACTACCATTCAAACCAGGGGGATGGGCCAAAAGGGTTACTGTGAAGTTCAAAAGAGAAATGCAAGATCCTGTATGTGGGAAGGAACGAGCCCTTGTGTTGGTATGAGCTGGAGGCTCTCTAGCACCACAGTTCTGCAGAAAAAGATCTGAGGGGCATGGTGGGCAACAAGTTGGATAGGATTCGGCAGTAAGCTCTTGCAGCAATGCAAGAATATCACCAATAGGTCCAAGGGAAATGATGATTCACTTCTATTTGGCACTCATGAGGCTGCATCTGGAGCAGCGTTCAGTTCTGGGAGTGAGTCCAGAGGGAGGCCACTAAGATGGTTGGGCACTGGAGCATATAACATTTGAAAGGTGAAGGGAACTGAGGAGAAAAGGACTTTAATAACTGCCTTCAGCTACCTAATGATGTCAACAGAGAAGAGAGTCATACAGAAAACAGATCTGGCCTCTTTTCAGAGGTACACAATCAAAGGACAGTGGATAGTGATCACAGTTTGCAGCAAAGAAAATTCCAGCTGGCCATAAGGAAAATGTTCTTCACCATGACTGTGGTTAAGCACTGGGACAGACATCACGGGGTTTCTATTTTCCATCCTTGGACATTTTCAAAGTTTGTCAGGAAAACACCCTAAAAAACTGATATAATATTGCCGTTTGTCCTGCTCCAGTTGTGTATAGAGTAGACACCTCCAGACATCACTTCCAACCTAGAGTATTCCATGGCAGCATCCAGAGTGCTACTACAGGACATTAGAGACGGGGGAGGCTGGGACATGACAATGTTATGTACTGTTAAGAGCTCAATAGAAGAACCTAGGTCCTGTTACTTTGGTGAAAAGGGCAAACCTTTGAATGGTATCTGTTGCATGAACTGTCCTCTTTAGCATCCTCTTAAAAAAATGGATGACATATTATCTTTATAAATGGAGGTTTGTGATGGCTTCATAAGAGGATTACTCCTGGAGACAAAGAACTGCAGTTTATAGATCCCTTTTTGCCAAGTCTATTTTAATGGCTACGTTTAGTACCTTTCTTAAAGACTTCTGAAACTTCTTAAATCACTTCTGTGATTTTGGGATAAGTTCAGTTTTTCTTTACAAGAAAAAGCTGTGGGAAAACAGTCTGGCAAATGTTATCATGAAAGACAAACGATTTCCTAGAAGACAAGTAAAAGACCTCAGAATATTTGAAAAACAAAAGAAATGTCAGGGTTTTCAAGCTGGTCTCAGGACTGATCAAAGCCTAGCTTGTGTCTGTGTGATGCTTGTCATCAACCCTATTGTACAGAGCATATATTTTAACAAAGTTAATTTTGGAAATGTATTGCTGGAGTCCTTCTTGTCTTCACAGCATAAGGAACCATACTTACAGCACCATGAGAACCAAAGTCTAAGGCAAAGTCCAGAAGAAAATCAGTAAACACAGGCTCACCTTCAACGCTCTATGTTTCCATCAAAGCAGACAATGTGCCTCAGAAAGGTCACTTGAGATTTAATGAAACTGGAAATACAGCAAGAATAATTGTTTTCTGCTTGCAAGAGTAAGGGCACTTATGGCACTGCTCATTTGTGCAGCGCAGGAAAAAGCTGCTGACCTAGGAGAAGTCTGTTCCTAGCACAGAGTGCTTCAGCAGTTAGATGAGAGCAGTGAGAGGACAGCATATAATAAAACTGCTGTGGAGAAAAAATTGAGCTGATGAAACACTTTCTGTCTCACTTTCTAGAGATGGAAAGACTGTCTCAACTGCCTGCTTTTTTACCTTGTGATAGTGAAAAAAAAAGGAGGCTTCCTGAGCAGTCTTGAGATTAGTACAGTATTTAAAGCCTTTTAATTACTGTGATGAATTACATGCCTGCCACTGATCTCCTTGTTCTTATTTGCCCTGAACACTAATAGGCTGTTCATTTTGCCTTTTAAAAGTACAAAGTTTGAAGTGTGTTTCAGTTTATTTGTGTTAATAACTAATCAAAAGTATCAAA
>VZZY01007253.1:5348-60308 GCA_013400335.1 Eurystomus gularis | reverse complement strand
TTTTATATATATTATATATAGATGATAATATCTGTATAAATATAGTTAGTATATCTCCACATAGCTATATGTAATACATATTATTAGATGGAGATACAAATCTAGATACAGATACAGATAAAGATATATAGGTATAGATATGCCTACAGATGTTTTATTGATGAATCACAAGGTTCAAGAAACGAGTAGTAAGAAAGAGTATTTCACTGGTCTGAATTAATTCAGGTCTTACATGGGCACAACCCATTACTCCTGGCTGAGTAGTGGAATGTATTTATTTTCTTAGTCGGTATGCCTCCATATTGTGAAAAAAAACTCATTAGGATCTTTCTGAAACCCTTCCTAAGTCTCCTCTAGGCTATAGACAAAACAACAGAATAACAAAACCTGAATTTTCACTTCGAAGTTGTTAGCTACAGAGTGCACGTGGCTCTTTGTAGGTGCATGTTTCCTCTGTAAAAATGTTTAAAAAGCCTTTTTATTTTACTCAAAGAGGCCACAGTGGGCTAATCTTTAAAGCATTAAAAGTAGATGTCTCAGGATGAAACAAGCAATGTATTCAGTCTTCAGAAAGTGCCAAAACAAAGTGCAGAGAGCAATGTCAGTATATGGCACATAAACAGTAAAAAAGAAAATCAGTTCACTAATATGTAGGCAACATATATTGGTAAAAAAGTAATAGATTCTATGTAACTGTATTGAATTCTATTAAATATCATGTTCAGTTATAGACATCACCAATAGTCTAATTCATTATGATACTTCTTCTATTCATTTTGCAGCACTATTCAAATCTTAAAATAGAAAAGAATATGGTAGTAGATGGAAAGGAAACAGGTTTCAAGGTGACGTATATCTTCCCACTCCTTCTACCTTCTAAGTTCAAATAAATATAATAATGTGAAATACAGGAGTTTCATCGTGTCCCTTTAAAATAAAATCACTGCCACAATCCACGGCTTCTTCATATATGAAATGGTTTTCAAGTTTTTGTGTAAGAACAGTTTTCAAATTCCTATCAAATATCACTGAAGTTTTAAAAGCGGAGACTTGAGCTGTCACCACCGAAGGCATTTAATTGTCAGCTCAGTCATGCACTTTTACATGCAATCCAGTTGCCACAGTGAACAAACCCCAGGTCTCTGTTACCAGGGTTATTAATATCCTTTCCTTAGAACCTTGCATGGCTGGTCAAATCAGTGTCTTTTGGGATACTGCTTTGATTACCATTTCCAAGTTCATTTTTTTCCAGCTCAGTAGATCATTGTATGTTGAGTAGTAGTATCAGTTTGTTTATCAACTGCAACCTTATTGTGAATCATCTTGTGTCGGAATCTGAAAAGCCTCATTCAGCCAGTTAAAGTGGTTCCTAAAACATAATGATGACCGTAGTAAAACTGGTACATCTTTTTGGAAGCTGTTCCACTTTGGATGTGAGCCCTTGCTATCTCATTTCATGAGAAAGGGCAAAATGAATAGAAAATAAAGATGAAGAGACAAGTCTGTGAGTCCTGATTCTCCAGTGTATAGCTGTAAGGAAATAGTCATGCTAGAATTTGGAGGGAATTGTCTGTGTAACAAAGCCAGGTTGCTCCCCCCCAGTGCTTTTTTGTAGCGGGCAATTAAAAGAACCTAAACTAGATTGTGCTTCTTAATCATCCCCTGGAGAAGCTTCTCTCTCTATTTACTGCGCATATAAAAAACTCTGTCTGAGCCAAAACCAGTACACTTGGTTAGGTGGGAGATGGGAATCATTTGACTTAAATTACGGCAGTTTATTTAGTGAAACCTCAGGGCTAAAAAATACTCCGTTAATTCTCCTTGTGATTGAAACAGTCAACAAAACCAGCAACATTAATCACTTTTCTGCCACAGGCCAATACATCTGCACTGAAAGTCATTATCAGCCAAACCTGCTTCTGGTAGTTAGAGTGTACCTCCACGTGAGTTTTATACTAGTCCAAGTCTATTGTCTTCAGTGAAGGGAGTTGTTATGAGATTGCTCTATAATCTGTATAAATCAGATCACCCCTTTTTAAAAACTGTGTTATTTTTGCAGAATGGGCTGAGCACAGTCTACTTATTATTTGTGTATATGTAGTGTAAAACTCAAAAGTAGTTACTTGCTTCTTTTCTGGCTTGAAATTAACGGCTTAGTTCTTTACTTTCACTTACATTCAGTATTCCTGTGGAAACGTTCAGGAAACTGAATAGTCTCACTTGTCCTAAAGAAATCCAAACAGGAGAGAAAAAATAACCATCGATTTTAATATGGGAGATAAAAGTAGTAAGTTCTACATGTTTTCTGACTCCACAAAATACGAACAGCAATCACCGAAGTATTTTAGAGAAACAGAATAATGCTCCAGAGCACAGAGCCTGAATAATTCATGGAGCCACCAAGGAGGCACCAAACCAGAGTCGTGAGCTCTTAGGAAGATGCTGGCTGGCCTTGTGAGTAGCTGACATGAAAGCAGGTCTCCTGCAGGTCAAACACTGATAAAAATATTATGTTGATGCATTTCTGTACAAGCTTTGCCTCAACCTAATTGATGATTAAACCACTATGGTAGAATAAATAAGGTACTTCGTCCTTGGAAACAACAGTATCTCCGGGGCAATACAGTGACCATATAAGAAGCTGACATTAACATCAGATATTTTCTGGCTAAAATTTAATAGAAGAATGCTATTTAGTAAAGGGTGCAGCTTTTTCTGTAATATTAAATATGGGAACTTGTTTTGCTTTGACTTTCATAGGCCAGTAACTAGTACAAAACACCAAAGGACTGTCTGCCTATTTTTTGTCCTTAAATGTTCACCTAATCAGGAAAGTACATAGTTTTCATCAGGGAGATTTATCACTTTCAGTTGTCAAAAACAAGGAAGTTTTAGGGAAGAATGTGTTCTCAAACAACAGAAACAGCATCCGCAATTGCTGAGGTTCCCTGGTGGCTACCTACATTTAGGTATATCAGGAACTCCATTGGAGAAAGCGGTGCACGTGGCAGAACCGTGTTCGGAAGAGTTAAATAGCAATTTCTTTTTTTTTTTTTGTGATACAAGCATAACCTTTTGGCTATGTTTGGGAGCACCACTGCACAAGACCTTACCATCGCTGTCATAATTCATAATATTACAATACTCTGTGCACCCTGAATGTGTGAAAGCATAGATAAGCTGCTGTCCTGGGTTTGGCTAGGACAGGGCTAATTTCCACAAGAAGCTGGGTGGGGCCACAGCCAGGATAGACAATGGAAGCAGCCAATGGGATATTTCAGGGGTGGGCTGGCCAGTGGGAGCGTGCCTGATTTGAGCAAGCTGTGGTTGGGCCGGGCCCAGGTGTTTCCATGAGGCCAGCGTTGCGTTTTCTATCACTCATTTTATGTGTTATTTCATTAGTGTTATTGTTATTACTGTTGTTTCTTCTCTGTGTTGTTCCATTAAACTGTCCTTATCTCAACCCATGAGGTTTTACCTTTTTCTCTTGGTTCTTCTCCCCATCCCACTGGAGGGGGAAGGAGTGCGCGTGCTTGGCTGATGGCTGCGGTTAAATAACCGCAGCTACTGTAAAGGGAACGCAATTTCTCTGTGTGGCTTCGTCTCATGCAGAACTGTTTCAGATGCCTAAAACTAATTGGCCTAAAGACTTGATTTTGGATAAGGAACATATTACGGATAGTGTAATGAGAAATTTGTTGATATAAAATGGAACTGACTGCAGCACTAGGTCACTTTTCAGACATCGGGAAAGAATGTAGAAACTCACCAGAGTTGTGGCAACACCGATGATGTGTTATCAAAAGTAAACATTATGTGGTAAAGGTGAGTAGACAATCCTTTCTTTTGGCAAGTATTGCTTTTAGAAAGGCAAGTATTTTAGATCTGGGCTTTGCCAGAGCTGCTAACACCTGCCAAACCTTCTTGAAATGTGGTAGCATTAACAGTGCAACAAAGAGAGAAACAGGAAGAGCATCCTGGATTAAGAGTTATCCTCCAGTTTGGACTGGAGATAGGAGAAAGCTTTCTGTCTTCTTAGCTGCATGCATATAAACATGTGCCAGCATTGGTGGAGTGAAGAAGCTTCTCTCTGAGATTTTTTTAAGTGTCTGGTCTGTTTTGGGCATTTGAGACTGACAACCTATCTCAGGATGTCTTTTGTAAAAAAATATTGAAAAGTTGTAATTCTTTGAAGAAAAAAAAAACCCAAATGTGAGACTGCCAGCAACAGGACACAACTTGGCAGGTGAGCTGGAAGAGGTGGTACGACTCTTAATTGCTGCATGGTGTTAATCTTCAGAAAGGAAGCTTTACGAGACTTCTGCACTTGTATAGCACAGTAACACATCAGTATGTTTTACCAAACTTTCCTGGTGTCACATCTGGGATTACTGATACAGTCTAGGAGCACGTTGTGTCCTTTCATATCCACCAACACTAAAGCCTCTCTGTGAGGAACTGCAGACAAGCCTGTTTAATACTAAGTGGCTTCTCATCCACCTTTCCATATAATCGTTTCTGTGCTGAAATGCTGCTCTGTGTTCCTTTTCTCTTTGAAATCTTGGGCTATTTATGGTAATAGCAACCAAACCCCTTCATTACTGGTCTCTTTTAACACCTAGTTGTTTTGCCCTTATCATGGGATTAACACCAGGAAAGAGAAGGCTATCCTAAGCACCCTGTAATGCTTTGAATATTCCCCCTTGTTCTTCTGAATTTGCCTGCTTGTTTTGGGTTGTTTTTTTTTTCAGGAATTCCAGTAAGCACAAACTTCCCACAAATATCAGAAGAGTATTGTTTGTTTTTACCATGATGACTAATTTTAATTTAAAGCCTATTTGATATACTCAGGTTCTTAATTTCCCAGTAGCAAAAGTCACCAGGCAGGTACACTGTTGTGATTGTGCTGCCAGACTGGTGGATGCAGGCTGGGATTCTGTGGGCTGGCCTCTTAGCAGTCAGAGCTTGTATGAAGACAAGAGAACAACGCATTTCTGATTTCAGCCCATCTACTGGAATCTGTTGCAAGACCTACTTTAAAACCTCAGTTTCATTTCCAGTAGTTACGGAGATCTCATTTGTGGGGTGTAGATGCAGGTTCTGGAGAAGCTCTGAAAAAGAATAGGCATTTTAAGAGATGAAGGACAAAAGCCAAGCCTGTAATTCAATCATGTAAAAGTTGTGCTCACAATACTTCGCTCTCAGGATTTCCAAAGAATTTTCTCAACACATTGCTCATCCCAGATCCAACGTGGCTGTTTGGACCTTTGTTTCTACAGGTCGGTTTGCTCTCTAATCCTTCTGTTTCAAACACTACCCAGTGCCACCAGGAGGTGTCGGTGTGCTAGTTTGCGGTTACTTCTGGGGTGCGTCTATTTTTGGTTTGTTTTTTTGGAGGAGAGCTCCGTAACAATGCCACATCAGTAGTAGTTTCTATAGGATCGTTATCATATAGCGTTGGGGTTTGCACATCCAAACAAATGAGAATGTTGTGTTTGTGTCCAGAGAGAGCTCTTCATTTTTATCCCTGGATGAGAATTACAGATGAAAAAGACCCGTTAAGTCCTCCATCTTCTTCCCTTAGAGCATGCCCTGTTCTCTGAAGGATACTGGATAATGTATTGAGGATATCAGTCTGTTGCTAGGGAAATGATGACTATAATCAGATGTTACACAGTCTACATTTTGACTGCATTGCAGGATCAAAGATGAGGCTGTGGAAACAAAGATCTTTTACTGAAACATGTAAGCTGTGTCCTATTTGCACTTGTCTGACTTCCAGGATTAGTAAACAGAGGTAAGTGTATGCTACAAAAAGCTAAATATCACAGTATTTTTATGTTGCATATTCCCATTTGGTCTGTGATATTTAATTGGAAAGTATCTAGTGTATTTGCAGTGTAAATACAGGCACAAAATACGTACAGATCCACAGGACATTATAAATGACTACAAGACATCCTATTACACTACACCCAAAGTAATGCCACATATATTACCACACGGATACTCAGAAGCATGTATTAGAGTGAATAGTAAATGTGACTTCATTTGAACATTAGATAGGAAGAAATAATTAGTTGATAAAATATGATCAGCCCTGCCTGGTGATATCTTGTATGGCTCAGGCGTATTCTGCAGGGTCTCTTGAAAACCTTGTTCCAACCAAATTAAAAGCCCGTGCGTTGCAGCAGTCACAAGCACTACCTGCAGATGCTGCGTGTGAGGGAGGGCAGCGAGCAGCAGTGACACATTTTTCACGGCTGTACAGTCACACTGACTGCTTCTGCTTTCTGTTGCATCTTGCAGTGGACGCGGGCTGTAATGAAGAGCGTGCCATCCTAGTTGAGAAGTCGTTGGACTGAAAAAGATTTTGAAATACAACTGCGTGCTGCATGGGTTGTGGCCAAACGTCTTAAAAACAATAAAAAGATTTTAAAGTTTGCCCAATCTAATTTCGTAGATTTCTCTGAGGATATGGTTTTCAGGCTACCTGTGTAAAACTCTTGCCCCTCCAACTCCTTCCTCCCTCCCCGGATTTACCCCTGGTCTTGGTCTTTTGTACTCATCTGTAGCTGTAACATGATGGCACCAAAACCCCAGCACGAGCAGTTACCGGGTTCCCACCAGTGATGGCAGTCTCAGGATGTTTCCAAGTAGTTCCTCACCCCAATGACTCACACATGTCCTGTTCTATTGATAAAGAGAAATATTAAAGTAGCAGATAGCTATCATTACCGTATATGAGTTTTTAACTTTCACAGTACGTGTTCTTACGTTAATAGCCAACTAAATCACTGAAATGAAAGGAAGGTGGACAACAGGAATAATTTTACAGGTGAGTCAACTGAGCTAGTAGAAAACAGTGAACCCCACAGAAAATTACTGATAAAACAGTCCCACATTGTAGAGCTAATACATTGGTTAGATATTTGCCATTTGAGGTCCCAAGAAATAGCTGAACTCTATTAAGACAAATGCGTGGTTTTGCTGATGCGCACATTCCAATACTGCTTTTCTTTGTACAATCACACCTGTGGTGTTCTTTCTTTTAGTGGAAAGAGACAAGTAGAAACACACTAGTAATAAAATGCATCTGTCAGCATGCTTTGTGGTAAAAAAACCCCTTGCTTTCTGCTTTGCTGCCTTGGAAGCCACTTTAAAAAGTGCCTCTGTGTATTCTTGCAATATGCACGTTTGATGGACACCACGAGACTTAATTTACATGCTAATGCAACAAAACGGACGCAGAATAGATCAACTTGCGTGCTAACACATGCATTATTTGGGCCACACTAGTACTGATTGAATGACAGGGAGGTTGAAGCCCCAGATACTGGTTTGCAGAGCTACTTCAGATCTGATCTCCCTACAACCATCTCCCATCCATCTTTCAGATGATATGTCACTATTTCTGCTGAGTTGCTTTTTAAAACTTCATCTCTTACCCTTTTGAATGTTAATAAACAATTAGTTTTACAGGATCAAAAGGTGTTAATTTCATGGAAGCAGACCTAGGCATTAACTGATTAACCATTGATACTATAGGTTTACTATTTAGCACATAGAAACCACTGTTATCTGTCTTTGCAAGTACAAGAAGGTAGTGTGAATTTTTTCCAAGCATTTTTGTCTCAGATACTTTGGGAGCAGTCAAGAGGATCTGCCTTGGTGAAGCCTGGGTCAGGCTATCACCTACTACACTGCACTCATGGATCAGCACCAGAGAATTTCCTAATAGCAAATAGGATTGAAGACATGTACTGATGGCTGATTTGCTAAAAGCTTACTTAAGAACTCATAAGCAAGTCACCACTAGCACTGGTCTTTTCTAAGCGCTTGATTTCAGGGTACTGAAGCATGTATTGCCTGAAAATACCAAGAGATCATCTGTCCACATATGTCAGGGGTTGACAGTCTGCCCTACCCTCCATCCTAAAACACCAGCAGCTCCAAGCTGTAATGTAAGAATCAATGTAAAAGGGTAGAGCGTGGAGTCCTGCTGCTTTCAGAAGAGAGGCATGCTTCTTGTCAGCCCCAGTGCACCGTATCTGTGTTCAGCTTTACTCTCTGCTTTTGATTTGTTCACATTTTGTTAACTCCCAATTGCATTTATTAAGTCACACACAATAGGAACTGGTTGAGCGCCGTTATCTTATTTGTCCAGACTATTGTCTGGCCACTATTTTCTCTCAGACAGGTATTGGCAGTGCATTACATAAAATAATTGTGGAAACGTACCAATCATCCATATTGATGATCTCTTGTCCTTATTATCTTGCAGGGAAGAATAGAGTTCCATCTGAGCCTGCAGAGGACAGTGAGAATTGACTTCTGTCAATTTTCTGTTAAAAGCTTCCGCTTTTCAGAGAGTTTCCTGTATTCTAAGTTGTCTAAGAAACCTCTCATTCTTTCATTAGAACATGGTTATCCTTGTTTGTCTCAAGGGTAGGCGCCATAGATTTATGGCACTGTTGAAAACCTGGAGTTGGTTCGGAAGCCAAAATATCACCAAAGTTGAATAATTTATCTTTTTTCGCTAAGACCAATGCATCCTGACTGTCCATCACATGGTGGAGGAATCGATTTTATTAATTGGGCTCCACCTGCCTTACTGTTGAAGATGTCCTCCTCACAGTGCTGGCCTATTTTCTTGAATTCACACTTCCTTCCTGGCTCTATTGCTTCCCTCGTGCTGCGAACTTTGATGCAGGTCTCTTAGTGCACTGTGCAAGACGAAAAGAAACAACCTTTCTACTTCAGTCAATTAAAAATACAGGAAATTAAATACAGCATTCCGGATCCATGTATTTCTAGGGTATTCTACATGAGGGAAGCACGGGACAGAAGATGAATCAGCCAGGAAGAGAGAGCAAAGCAAAGAAACAAGTCAGGGGCAAAACCCCAGCAGTTCAGTGTAGCGATAGTGCTGAGGCAAGGCTAACTGTCAAAGTTCAGGTTACAATACTGTGCTCGGTCTCAACAGGAACTCTCGGCCTTTCCTTTATACAAAATTCATTGATGTTTCTGAAACACAAAATATAAATATTAAACACTCCTGGAATTCTTCACTTTTTAGCTGAGAAAGGCATTCATACTGTAAAAGTTCCAGCTTAACCACTTTAGTGGCACTTTAGTGCCTCCTTTTGGGCACCAGGTAATTTCATTATCCATTTGCAGGGAATCCAGCTCCTCAGGACCTGTCACTCATACCAGGATACCCTTTTTCCCTACTTTAAAATGGTTGAAAAAAACGTGGCAATGGGAAATAGCAGGGATGAGTAGCAAGTATACTGACCTTTTTTTCATATTTATTTAATAATTGTTGTATGGAAAGTCATGGTGAGCTTTTGGCTTAAAATGATAGTTTGATGAAATCATGGTATGTGCATGCTTGCTGCTGTCTTTTAATAGAAGCTTTTTGAAGCACATGGAAAACTTTAATGGAAATAAGCAGACGAAAGAAATGCCGGTATCTCTGTCCAATTCTAATTCTGTATTTTTTGTGCTTCAGGTGGATGGAGAATCTAAACCCTGCGAGTGCAATGCTTGCAAACATAGTCATAGATTTTATTATGAGCAAAAGAACAAGAGTATAGAGACTATTTTTTTGAAGGGATGGGGCTGAAGGAAGCACTGAAGGGTGAAGGAAGCAATGAAAACATACAAATAAAGAGACAGTAAAACAAAAAAAAAACCCAACACCACCACAAAAAATCCACCAAAGCCAAACCTTTAAGGTTTTCTATTTTTAGACTTTTAAGGACTATTCTATTAAGCTGATAGTCCAGACGTAACTGTGTTAAGTTTATATAGTTTATAGAGAACTCTTTCTAAGATAATCCTGGATTAAACAAACATTTTAGTTATTTTTGCCTGTCCCGAGAACAATAAAATATAAAGAAGATCCCAGAACAGAAACCAGAGTGGCAGGCTTACTGAAAAAGAAAACTACCAAAGGGAAAAATAAACTACTAAATTAACTCTACTAAAATTAACAGTGCTATTTTCCACCACAAAGTGATGCGTTTCAAAAACCGCCATGAGTGTTTTAAAAGAAAAGAAAACAAGAGGAGAAATAGAAAAAATAGGTACAAAATAGAGAGGAAAGGCTGAAATAAATTTTATTTCACACAGAAGAATTAAGAAGGAAAGTGTACTGAAATAAAGAGAAGCGCTGAAGGAAAACTAACACTTTAATATACTGCAATTACTTATTCCAGTATTGCCTTTTCCCATGACATTTTATTGATGATATTTCATGAATCATCAATAAAGTAACACTGTAAAAAGCCCTAGAATCTTATTTCCTTCTGGTGCTAGACTGACAATAACTAGTCCAGGACAAAGGGGCAACCGGTTCAGCTTGAAGACTTGATGCAAGAGCAAGGGAGGAGGAGGAAGTGGGATAATTAAAAAAAGATCAGTAATAATGTGTTAACTTGGAAAGGAACACCAAGTGAAACGAATAAATAATTCGTTTAAGGGTAACTATTTTCAAAGCAAATGGACTGCTTCTGTTACCAAGAATATAGGGCATTTGACAGCTAAGAAGACAGCAAGGCATTCAGCTTCCAAACAATAAAAGGTGAGAGTTAATATTACACTAATGAGCCACAAGCATACCGCTGGCTTGTTTTTTATTAACACTAATAAATGAGCTCATAATACTCATCAGAAGTGGTGTTTTTGTTTGTTTTTGTTTTTTTTTTTCCTCCACACATCTCACAAAAGAATTTCAGGTGATAAATACTGTGATACATATGGTAGAAACAAACAGCTGTGGCCACAAAGATGTTTTGTTAACTGATGATTAATATATTCAGGAAGCAATCACACTATTCATTAGTAAAAGTTTACAAACATTAAAAAGTGCATAACATTTGAAACCAACAACAACACAAAAATATATATTATATATACTATATATAAAGAAAGTGACGTCACCTCCTGTTGATAAAAGAAAACTAATCTTCTGACTTTGTGATTGGTGCTTACGTGATTGCCATGGTCTACCAGTCAGACCTTCTCTTTACTCTCCTTACTCACAGAGGTGTGGCTGCCCCGTTCTGCAGTATTCAGCCTCACGTACCCTTGCCTATTAGGGCAGCGTGGGGGAAAGAAAATCAATCAGCATAGCTACTGGAGAATACGTTATTAATTTGTAGGTATTTTAAGTAATCCCCTGGATGGACAAGCTATCCTGGTATTTCAGCGAAGGTCCAGTCTGGACTGTCATTCTGAATAGCTGAAACGGGAAAAATCCAGTCTTTTGGGTGCTAGATGCCTTGTCTCCCACTTCCCTTTCCGCCACTGAGACAAAGGGCTGCTGTAGCAGCTTCTAGCACTTGGCTGTACCTGGTGCATCAGGAACAGGCTACTGGCTACAGCCTGATCAACTGAGGCAAAGATAAAGAAGAGAAAAAACAGTCCCTCTGGCTGGACCCAGCCCATCATCCACTAGTTGGACTATCCTGCAATCTGAAAGCCGTTCCACAATACATAATTGGCAATAATCTGTGCCAGTTATTTTCCCACGTGTAAACAAGGCCCATCTTTAACAACGTGAACCAGGAAAATCTCTAGCACCATGGAATTTGTTGGAATTTTAACCCATATAATGTTATAAATGCATCTTTAAAACTACCGTAACAATAAAATATCTGGACTAACATTTTTTTAAAAATATCTCAAGAGAAAGATTAAGAAACCGGGAGTAAAACTAGAAAAATGGGGAAGAATAACATAAAAAATTCAACTTGAGTCTCTGATATGCAACTAACTACAGGCAAGCGGCAAAACTGTACCAAGGACACAAAACACGCCGAAGTATTCACATTAACAAATTGTTTTGAAGGCTCACCTAGTAACAAATTAGAGTGTTGCTGAGTCATTTAGGTTTAGGCATAATCAATTGAGCGGTTGACATTTTAAATCTATCGTGCACATCACCATGGTATGGCAAAACCCAGCCCTTTCAAAACACGTGGTAGAAAAATTTCACAGTAACAGAAATATTCTTCATAAGCAGTTGAGAAGGGGCAGTGTGGAGCATCTAGGTTGTACAATACAAAAACCATTGTAAATAACAGAGCTGTAAAACAGACACGAAGTTCTAAAAACAGTGCTTTCTTTACAGTTCTCTTAATGGGTGAACACGTTGGCCAGAGAATTTTAAACTCGGAGGATCACACAAGCCTTTGCTTAAGATACACAATTAGATCCTCTGATGTTTCAAAGGCCATTTGCTACACGATTTACCTGTTCTACTTTTTACAAGTGTTCCCATCAAGTCGTCATTATGAAGGGATCCATCTGATGACACTATCCCAAGAAATCAATACATGTTCAACCATTGCTAATGACAGAGGTAGGGAAAATTCTGTCTTCTGCCACAGCTCGTACCCCCATTTTTAGCGTTGTGTTGAGTGGGTTCCAGCAGTGAAGACACATGCATTTTCTTTTCCACCAGCTTGCTCATGGAACCAAATTTGTTCCAGCATGCTCCTGTAGTCTGAAAACATCCAGCAGCTGTTCCAGTCAGTCACAGTTGGATGTCAGCTTTCTTGCTTTGCTGCCTCCCCTTGGGCCTCCCCAGTTTGCTCACTTGGATTTCGTTGCGCATCTCCTTCTCCTTCTATAACATACAAGAAAAGGACAAGTGATCTGCCCTAAGCCAGAGGTCTTGCTCCCAGAACCCCAACTGTTTATCCACCAATCTCGAAAAACAAAGTAAAAAGAAATTGAGACTGAAATCTTCCATTAAATATGAAACCTTTTACTACTGAGATAGCCATACTTTGCATCTCAAGAGACACCTTCGAAACCAAATTGCTAGCTGCCATCACCACTATCATTCTAAGTACAGACCTAAAGTAGCTAGAAAAAGAAAAAAATAGCAAAAATAGTAGGGTATTTTGGACAATTTATTCCCTATGATACTATGACAACGTATGAGAAAAATCCTCATTACACCAAGCCTGAACAGAGTTTACTATAGAGATGCAACTTGGATAAAACCAATAGCTTGTTAAAGCTGTGTTTGTTCTGTGCATCCCTTTTCAGCACCATGCCCCAGGGCATTCAGTCCAGCCGTCTCACTGCAACCCACACCACAATCTGAGGAGGAGAAAACATCTGACAGCAGCACAGCGAGCAGACAATGCAAAGCCTGCCTACAGACGGCTAAGAAGTGTGTGGTCGCCTGTTAGTAACTATGTGCAAGAAGCTAAGTGAAATAAGACAGATGCCTCTGAACACTGGGCTAATTCGCTGTAGGTACATAATTCAGAATAATGTTGGGTAAGGAATAATGTTAAGATGTAAGATGTATCTTGTATCTTGCAATGATTCTGAGTAATTTGTACGGAACTGGCTTGATACAGTAATTAAGAAAATTCATGGACGAAGCTGTGAAGAGGTCTGTAGAGGTAGTAGTACCTCTTAATCTATAGATCTTTAGAATAAAGGCAGGGTTCTCAATACAGATATTTGTTTTCCCATTTCAAATCACACCGTACATCTGCAGCTTTATTTCTGTTTATAGAAATAAGCACCATAAACACCTCCTCTTTTCTATATAGAAGAAATGGCACATTGCTAATGGAAAAAAAGTTCTTATTTAGGTAGCAAAGTACCTCAGAGGGTATTGATAATTCTCAAATTCAACTTGAAGAAAAGTTGCATGAAAGCTTGATTAACCCATTAAACAGTGAGGTTTATTCTGTTCATTATGGGTTGAATTATAAATAAAAATTTACTTTGCGATGTACTTGCACAGAAAAGTCTTTATTTCTTAGCTTTATCTTCCATATTACAAAAGATTCCATCAGGATGGATCTACATGCAATTATTTCCTGTTGGACAGAAATCTCTCTTGCCAAAGTTGCCCAAGCACTTTTTACAAAGCCTCCTACATTTGTTCTGATACTGCAAACGTCCAGGTGAAGAAAGAATAAAATTTTTTTAAAAAAATTAGATTCCACTCACCTGCTCTGTACTCCATTTATTCTGACTACTAAGAAGTCTTTAATATCCCTCATACTACCTGGGCAAGCCAAGCTTTCCTAAAAGAATTCTTATTTTAAAAAAGGCAAAACTGAATCATAGAATCATTATGGTTGTGAAGGACCTTCAGGATCATCAAGTCCAGCCTTCATCCCAATGTCTCCCTAACCACTCGACCGTAGCCTCAAGTGCTACATCCACTCATTTCTCAAACACCTCCAGGGATGGTGACTCCACCACCTCCCTGGGCAGTCTGTTCCAGTGCCCAACCACTCTCTCAGTAAAGAATTTCTTCCTAATATCTAATCTAAACCTCCCCTTATGCAATTTTAGGCCAAAAACCTTGCAAGGTTTTTTGTCCAAGGTATTTGTGTTTAAAAGAAAAGTCATCCTCAACACAAAGCCCAAACATTTCACTACCTGGAAGTTAAACATAGTGCATAAAGATTTAGAAAAAGAGCACTAAAGTACTAATATACCATTCCTTAAAAGATTTTCTCAACTCACTGAAAAAACTCACTACTCTAAACCCATTTAATCTATAATACACTGTCTTGGTGCTCCAGAGCTTGTCTTTCTGCTGGCAGAGCTCTCCTACCAAAAGGCCTTAAAATACATTCACGGAAAGAATTTTGCTTCTAAGTTCTGAGAATCCCAAAATTGCCTAAGCACATCCTCAAACTCTTCCTCCTTGAAAACATGATGGCTAGAGCTGCAATTCTTACACTGCATTTTGAAACCAACAGGCAGTATTAAAAACCCCCAAACCAAATAATATAATACTGTAAGCCCTAATAGAGTTGTGTCAGTTTGTAGATAGTAACAGCTCCTAGTTCTGCTAATGTGCAGCTTTAAACTTGTTTTTCTTCCTGTGACATTACTGACTCTTCAGTATCTATCAGTGTTCCCAATGCTTACACCTAAAACATTTCTATCATGAACTGAAATCAACTTTCACAGAATCACAGAGGTTGGAAAGGACCTCCAGGGTCATCAGGTCCAACCTTCGTCCCAGCATCTCTCTAATCACTACACCATATTCTCAAGCACTGCATCTATTTGTTCGTTAAACACCTCCACGGATGGTGACTCCACCACCTCCCTGGGCAGTCTATTCCAGTGCCTAACTACCCTCTCACTGAAGAATTTCTTCCTAATATCTAATCTAAACCTCCCCTGATGCAGCTTGAGGCCATTTCCCCTCGTCCTATCATTACTAATTTGAGAGAAAAGACCAACACCAGCCCCGCTACAACCTCCTTTTANCCGCTCTTCATAGGGCATGCTCTCCAGCCCTTTCATCAGCTTTGTTGTCCTTCTCTGCACCCGCTCCAGCACCTCAATGTCCTTCTTGTACTGTGGTGACCAAAACTGGACACAGTACTCAAGGTGAGGTCTCACGAGTGCCAAGTACAGGGGCACAATCACCTCCCTACTCCTGCTGGTCACACCGTTTCTGATCCAGGCCAGGATGCTGTTGGCCTTCTCGGCCACCTGGGCACACTGCTGGCTCATGTTTAGCCGGCTGTCCACCAGCACCCCCAGGTCCTTTCCACCATATCTTTAATCACAAATTTCCACGATCAGTCCTTCAATCCAATTCTATATGACTTCAGCACCTCTACTATCGCCAGTTCTTTGCAGATGGTTGGACCATTACAACTTTTACAAGGAAGTCTCCTTTCTACCTCTGCACTGAATTGGTGTTCTGTAGCATGTCTGCAGTTTGTTTTAGAGATTAGACTGATCTTTGTTCTTCACTGTACTTCTTCCTCACTACTTTATTTAGCTATGATCACCTGTAAGAATCTGCATATCAGGTTGCTTGGAATTGCACTGGTGATCTTGAGAGAGAGTTGAGCAGGTGAGCTACCTGCTGATTTCCCTACTAACATCTTTCTTTTGCCTTCTGTCTTAAGATTTCTGTTGCCGTTTTCTATTTATCATATGTACACAGTGTTGCTTTAACTAAATTTAGATAAAATGCATTGCCACAGAGTACTTGGAATCTATAATTGGAAGTTTAGTAAATATGTCTGTTCCTTAGATATTAGCAGGTTGTCATCTTATTGTGGACAAAGAACACTGGAAAAGCTGTTTTGAAGGGAGAGTATTATACACTACTTGCATGTATTATAGATAACTATGCAGTAAACTCTTGATTTTCTGTCATTTGCTCATCAATAAGGGGATTAACCAGCACCCACTTCAGGTATCATATAGTGCATGGCAGAAAATATGTGGTCTTTGAACAAGGCTTCACTGTCCAGTGCTGTTCAAAGGTGTTCCTCTTTAAAGGAAACGTACCTGCAGGCTTTTCAAAGTGAATGTACTAAATATGCTTGGGTAGCTTAATTTACACACATTTTATAATAACCTCTTTTCTTTTTTTTTTTAATCTGCATCATTGTGCTCTACCATTACTTCATGGAGTTGAAAGCAAATGTTCCTGCACTTTTGCAAGAAAACGCATGCAGCTGTAGTAAGTATAAAAGAAAACAAAAACAAAGAAAGAATCAAAACTTGATGTTGGTATTTGTATAATTAGGTAGCACTTAGCGCAAAGTGTTTGACACGTGCCTTGAAAGAAACGTGTTTTTTCCTCTTAATCCTGTCAGGTGTGATGCATATATGCGTGCCACAAGCAGCAGCATATTCTGAACTGGAACCTGGGATGCAAAATATTTTTTTAGCCTCTCTTTAGTTTGGGAAGACATGATGGGATAATACCCTAATATGAATAATACTACAATGCATTTTCCAATATTTGTGGTTTGGAGGCTTTTATCCAGCACCTAGGTGTACTAGCAATACAAAATCTAAATGTATTTTCATTGTATCTAATTCAGACTGCATAACCTCTTGAAGAAGTGTGCAGGCATTTTTGTGTACCTACTACCCAAGGTAATTTTATGAGCAACTCACTCCACAGACTTTTCTGCAATGAATAAAGTTACCTAAGGTGCAAAAGAGGTCTCAAAAAATGAATAAACTCCCTGAATTATGTATTAAAAATAAGGCTAACAGTTATTTAAACCATTGTCATCGCTACAGAGCTAACTGCATGTACAAAATGCATACCAACATGTATTACAGGCACAAAGTCACATTCTTTTTATAGCTCACAAAAGAACACTGTTCTGCCTTACAATCACTCCAACAGCTTAACTTAAAAATAGGGATTGTTTATGTCTCCTAAATGGACGAGATCAAAGACTATTTTGGTAAGTGTAAATGTGAGACTGAAGAAAATTAAAGAAAGAATAAAGGTTAGCATTATGCATTTCAAATGCCACCTACTTTATATTTTTCCAACATTTTACACATATCCCCACATTAAAATAAATAGATACACCTACACAAGTACTAATAAAGCTTTCCTTTTTAAATAGAAAAAAAACCTAAAGGCCTTGCCCAGCTAGAACTGCATGCATCTAAAAGCAGAAGAAATGACTTAGGATGTAGAATCTGAAAGCCAAGAAAAGAATCCCTCCCTCCAAACAGCACTACCCCCCAAACGTCACGCTGTCCACATCTGATTGTCCAGCAATGAGACTACCTCTCAGAACTCTTGCTGTTGTCTCTGAGAAAAACATGTGCACAAACAGGGCAGCTGCTTACCAACAGCTTGTTCTTTGCCGCATCTGTTTTCTTCTGCTATTATTAAAATAAGACCTCTTTCCTAAGACCTGAAAAGGGCTTTCAGCTATCTGTAAGACCCACTCATTAAGCCCACCCACGTAACATGAAAATAATTACACAGTCATTTTACTATTTTTGTTTAATATAAACCTTCAGCATACAGTGTCCCTCCTTCCCCTCAACTGAAGGTGCAGAACAAGCTAAAGATTTTAGTAATATTAGAGGTGAAGTAGATTTAGGATTGCATTTGTGCTAATCACCTTAAAGGAAAGACAAAGTATCAGCACAATGGGGAAAGTGACAATTCACCCCGAAACAAAGATCCAACTAAACCAAAAAACAATGCATTGCTACTGCTCTGTCCTCTGGCAGCTGAAAATAAAATTAGTCTCCACAATAACCTTTCAAGCAAACACATGGCTTCTCTTGCAGGCTTCAAACCGGAGAGCTTCCATTACAGGATGTTAGAGTTGGGATGAAGATTGTCTTAATAAAAGACTTCCTTATTTTCTTCCTTATACTTGATTTTCCATAATATTTATCCTGATAGGGACCCTGCAACTAGGCACTCAATGTGGAATTACTTTTCTTTTTACAGTAATATCTTGTACTTGCAAAACCCTTCCCATTTATGAAATCTGGGCTTCTTACTGCAGGCACCCCCTGCTGATCAGAAAAAAAGAAATAAATTGTTGCTGAGGGGCAAGGGAGTAATCCTGTGCACATAAATTATGTTTTGCGTGCTACTCTCCATTTAAGTTTTAAATAAATATAATAAAAGACCAAAATGTACTCACCTGTTTTGTTTATATCGAGCTCTGATAACTTTAAGGCTAGCTCACTAGAGTTCCCACCCGGAGAGGACACAAGTATGTCATGTAATGCATTTCTTCTACCTGTTCTTCCTGAAGCAATAAAGTCTGCATATGTAGATTCCACATCAGTCATTGCTAACAAATATCCACATAGCAGTACCTAGATGGGAGGAAAAAAACAAACAAACAAACAACACTTAGACCACCAGAAAAACAGATGACTTTATGGAATGGGGATAGAAGAACTGGAGGGTTCTCATTGTGGAGTAAACTTGCAGCAAAAGAAGCAGTAAGCAGCAAAAGAAGATGCCTCAGTCTCAAAACTTCGAGAAATTACAGAAGAAACCGAGTAGAAAGCAAAAAGGGTGTGTGGATTTGATGCAATTTGTATTTAACAGTATTTTAAACAACTCCATTTTTCATACTTCATAAAGTGCTAGTGAGTACTTCATAAAAGCAATGACCTCAGCAACATAATTTCTTTATAGAGCTGTCTCTGCTTTTAATATTAGCTGGGAAGTAGGAGGTAGGTAGGGGGTAGAACAAAGTTCTTTTCTGCACAAAAAGCAGAGCGTAAGTAGTAGGAAAGTACAAATCGATAATGCTTTTGCACGCAGAATACCGTGCTCATACACGAGCACAGCTATGTTTTGTGTATTTTCCTTTCTGTTAGTATGATTAGTTTTGGCATTATATATAGACCTCTTCAGACTCCACTAATTTATTTTGGTGTTGCAGCTGCATCAAAGCAAATGCATTACCATCAAGTTACTGAAATGAGTGAAGACGTGAACAGAGCAAGCAGAATAGTTACATGATAAAGCAGAGTTTAGAAAGCAGGGCTCTCTAAGGTAGATAGAAACTCACAAATTCTTTTCATTAGAAAATCATTATTTCAAGTGGAGGTGTGGGAGGGATGGGGGGGAGGGGGAGAGGAAGAGAAGGCACTTTCTCTTGCTGATCACACTGTTTTTACTGTAGTTCCATTTGTACTCATCTAAGGTTTCCTGCAAAAAGCTAGGCTACCATGCTTCTGTAGAGAGAGCAAAGTTAGTCACAAAAGTCCAAGTCACATACACCCTGTAGTTGCATGCCTGGAAGCATGAAACTCAGCACTGGGTGAGGTGGCAAGCACTGGGCAAGGTGGCAGCCATCACCAGATTGATATCTGGTGTTATCTGGATGCCTGGAGGAGTGTGAGACGAGGTGGAGGCCCCGTGGTCTCAATCCCCCATTTTTCCGCCCTAAACAAAGAAGCCATTACCTCCACCGTGCAGGTGTGAATTAACGGACTTTGTGACATTAACATAAGCGATACGATTGTCTATAGTCATCCCCACTCGCAGGTATACCCTGGTGATGCAATGTGGAAATTTGAGTGTAAATATCACCCCAATCGCGGCCCAAAATTGGGGACAGGACTCGGAACCACACCGATGACTGGATGGATTGACGAATTTGCCCTCTCCATCCCTCCCCACTCGGAACGTCCTGTGGGTAAGATTATTTACCTCAGCTCGCACTGAGTGACATACTTTTCCTCCCTGGGTGTATTTCACATTTCTCCTCAGGTGCATTTCTGTGCTTCCCTAAGTGTATTCTTGTTTTGTTTTCCCTTTATCTTTTCGTTGTGACCGTCCTGTCCACTGTATTTCTGTTCATGGGCTGATCTATCAGCCAGGGGCCGGGCTTACAGTGGGCAAGTTGTTGTTGTTAGTGTGTGTGTGTGTCAGTTTTAGTGTGTTGTTGTTATAATATCAGTTAACAGTGTACCTGTAGCTCTTAATTTATCACCAGCAATCCAAAAGAACCTGCAAATGTTGCTGTAAATAAACGGTTATTATTTGTTTCCCCGATTTACATCTGTCGCGTATTCGGTGCTGGCCACACAAGACCGGACTTATTCCCCTGTTTTCGCAACAGCTTCAAATGCAGCTTCCCTCACATTGTAGCAGGGGAATCAGGGAAGCTTTCTCCTAAGGCAGCACTCCAAAGAAAAGCAGCACTAGGGAGCCACTACACAAACCCAGCATCCCCACCGCTGTAGGCTTCCTTCATTTCTAAGCAGTATTTCCGTGGGTTTGCCTACTGCAGAGAAAGGATGTGGCCATGAGGACATGGTTGCACAACTGCATACCATAAGAAGCTTTAGCTATTGCTACTATATTAGCTGAAACTTCCCATTTGCAAAGAGCGTACAAATATTTTTAATCCATTCCTACTGCAGTTCCTGGACATTGAAGAACCCCCTGTAGTAATCACAAACGCTATCAAAAGATTCAGCTTTCTTTCTTTAAATAAAAAAAAAACCTTCAGTTTTTTAAAAAAATTTTTTATTTTAAAATATAGATACGTAATAGACAACAGCCAACCCTTTGCCATCTTCAATTCTGAATAACTTCACAAATCCTGTCCATTCTTCATCTTCATTCTAGTGCTCACCTCCCCAACTTCAGTCAGCTGTAAGAGGGTATATATCTGATGTGTCTGAGAAGCCAAGAAAAGGGTTCTACACCATATTTTCAGTCTAAATAAAACCATATCAAGTATAATCGCAAGACTGATTGACTTAAAAAGAAGTCCACTGCTATCAAGCTTTGGTGTCCCATGCCAAATGCTGAATGGCCAACAGGACATAATTTCACTCCTATGAACAACCAGTATGAAACAGGAAACTGCTTTACGAAAACCAACAACAAAACAAAAAAACCCCAAAAGCCAACCCACAAAACCTAACAACAAACACCAAGGGAACGGAAAGAGGCCAGCACTGACTGAAAGCCTGCCTGAGACACCTAAAATAGCCTCTCAACGCTTTCATATGCATGAGAGCATGTGCATTTCTTCTTGAAACACTGCAAGAATATTGAGTAGACATCTACCGTTTGTTCTTTGCCCAGCGTGTGGACATGGCAATGCCAAATATGCCAACCGTGTAGTAATGAAGCATGCAACTTCCAAAGGTGAAGGGAAACAGGCAGGACAGTTGTGGTAAGGTCAGAAAACAGCACAAGTTTTCAGACTTATCTGACCTGTTCACTGAAGAGTATCTTTCAGCAAGATCAGAAAGAAGATACGAGATTTTAAGTGACACTTACATGAGTTATACTTGTTCATACCTGCTATTGCAAGTGGCCTGTGGAAAAGGAAGTGCAAAACCTGAAAGTAATCAATATACAGGCTCAGATATTGTCATTAGTGCAGCGCCAGTCCAAAGTCATCACAGCTATCATTCCTGCAAAGACATTAATTTCATTTCAGTGTAGGAAAAACACCACAGAGAATAATATTCTTTTGCTACTTTAGAAGCTGCATATCAGTGCATAGGGAACAGAATAAGCAGAGAAGACCCTGACCGCGCTGGAACAGGCTACAGGGCTGCAAGGCTGGCAAAACGAGCAGTGTTGCACTCCACGAGCATTTCCCTGGACTGTACAAACTGCACTCCACAGAATACTCTTCCCTAAGATTATATTGCTCTTGAAACATGCCATAAAATATGGAGAGCACCATGGAAATCTCAAGCCTATTTAATTTTAGCTATGAAACAAGCTATACAACCATATGAAAAATGTGCTTGTGGAGAACTTTATTTTAAACGTTCATTTTCTATAAGCTCAATATGGCATTACTGACAACACTCTGATCCAAGAAGAATGTTACCAAACACACATTTATTAACACTTCCAAGTTTTCCTGTCTGTGTCTTCTCCTAAATATCAAACACCAGTCCATTTCGTATTGGCATTATCTTGAGACATTACTGCATAAATATGGAACTCCACTGACATCAGCTGAGGGCTTGCCTTCAAATGGATGGCTCAGTGCCCAGCAGTCTGTACTCATCCACTGAACCAGTCATTAGGGAATTACCACTCAGTCCAAAAACCCTATTTTTCTTTCGGTCTCTGTGGAAGCAGTGGAATTTGCCAATAATTCTGCGAAATCTGAATTTCCTAATTAACTGCATTAACATATATTCCCGTGTTAAAGACTGTTGTCACAGCCCCTCTAGTTCTACTATTTTCTTGTTAAGTTGCAAAACCAGTACTCTGCTACACGGTATTGAACTGAACCAAGAAGGCTTCCAACTGAACCAGCAAAGTAAAGAAAGAGTTCTGTGAGGGTAAGGACTAATGAAACCTGTTGTCGCAGGACTGGAATCCTTGGTAAATGATAAGATACTGTCCCATCTGAAGCATCCCACAACTGTGCTTCGCCTTTCCCCCCATGTAGAGTCACTTTGCCTGATAACACGTTAAGAGTTTGCAATACAGCCCTGGGGATTTTCATATGGCATCTTTCCTCTCCTCAGCTTCTTGGTTTCACAAAACTTCTTGAAATGTGAGTATCTTAGACTTCGGTCTCTTTCCCCTCCCAACTCATTCTTCCCATAGAAAGTTGTGCTGAAAATTAGGTGAAAGCACTTAAGGAATTATGGAGGATGAGAAAAGTGCACAGTTGCTATCTTGGACTTTAGCCAGTGTAACAAGACATCTTGATTATTAATTAATGTTCTGGATAACATATACAGCTACGCCAGCAAAAGGCCTACTTCTATATCCTATGCAAATGAAGAAGTTTTACAGGTAAGCATCACATGGAATAGAATTAGTATCCAGAGAATGCAGAAGGATAAAAGAAGGGTGACAAGTACGGTATTACGTAGTAGGTACAGAAAGAATCAGTATTTGTGTTTTCAGAAAGTTCACAAAATACTCCTTGATCTCCACAATCCAATTTTTGTGTTAAAATTTTCCCTTTCCATGCTATATGTAACAAATTTTATCCCCAAAGTTTATGAAGGCAACAGTCAAATTTCTACAACTGTTTTCCTTTTTCTACATACTTCAGTTTTATTGAAAGAACTCTCAAAAAACCCCCTAAAAGTTAGTGGTGGTTTCACAACTGAAATTTCAATTTGACTGCATTCCATAATCATTCAGAGAAACCATGTGTCGCACAGAGTCATTGTTCTCAAGAGTCTGGAAGTGAAAGCACAGAAATTATGTGGCATACCAGTAGGAATTTAAAATCAAGTGTCTATACAGCTTATGGGCTAGAAGTACCTAAGGTTGTTGAATTTAGCCTGTTTAAGGGACTAGCTACCTAAAAGAAGCCCAAACACATTTAAAGTACATTCACTAATTTGTATTTGTTATTATTTTAAAAGGAAGATAGCATCAGAACCGGCACTTGATGCATGGCTTGTCTATGGGATGTCTATGTCGCTGGCTAGCAAGAAGAGCTGCCATTTTCTTGGCAAACATGTAGTGTAAGACTAAGGTACAATCCTTCAACATTTACTCCTCCTCTTAATCCATATATGCTTAATGATGGCATTGAATAAGGGATTTTCAAATAAAACTCTTCCAGGCTTTGGCTGCTAAATGTTGTATCACGATCAGCACGTTATTTAAATATAATTATCTATATTCAGCTTTCATAAGAGAACAAAAAAAAAAAAAGAAAAGAGAGAGAACTTGTCATTTAATAGCATGTCTGTTTTAGAGAAGGTATATCTATGCTTTTAAAATAAAATTTTGTTCCAAATCTAGCCTTAGCATAGAGACAGCGGTCTTTCCATCGAGGAGACAGCTCTATTCCACAGCAACCTGCACCTAGATTCCCTCCTCATGCATGGTCTGCTATGTTGAAAGCAGAAAAGGAGGAACAATTTGAAAAAGGATATTATGCAAGAGATACCTATTGTGCTATACAATAGTGTTGCTTTTGCATAGACACTGATGAGCAAGAAAATAGCATTAACTCTTGAAAGCCAATTAAAGGAGATAGAAAAGTCCATGCCAGCTAGCGAACTGGACAGTATTTTTATCTGCACTTTGAAAATCCCTTATGCAGTTTTTGCCTGTCTGATGTTTCTGAAGTTACCACATCTATAAAATAGTAATGTAAAACAGGTCACTTATCTTTGGGACAGTTAACACGTTTTTATTGAGAACATAAGTCTATATAGTACTCCTGGTACTAATAAGATCAAAAAGGAAATTAGTGGGCAATTCAAGTGGTTAAATAATGAAACAGAACATAGAAAATAACCACCTGAGTTGGTTATTTTTTAACCAGAAAAAAATTTTTAAGTGTTTTAAATCTGCATTAAAAAGCCGCATGACTTCAGCTTATAACTTACACAAAGAGATCATTCCCTATGACAGTTAATAGGTTTTCCTTCTACATTATCTCTTTTGCCTAAAGATATCTAGAGAACAAAAAGCTAAATACTTAAATTTTTACTATGTCCTTGCTCAGGCAAATTTCATTATACCCATGACCATAAGGACTTGATCTCTCATCTAGCACTTCATTTCAGTTCATAAATTCATTTTTATCTTTCACTATTCCATAAAAATGGGCAGAGAAATAACAGCAGCAAATAAAAAAAACCCAAATGCAATAAAGGAAGCAATACTACAGAGAGCTGGGTTCTTTGGAAAGCTGTAGTACGGAAGTTGTCATTCCCACAGACAACTATAGAGGTTACTGGAAGTAATTATAAAGAACAGTGTTTTCATAGTTTGAAATTAACACCCTATGCAGGAAACAAACCACATTTAAGTATCCACCTGCTGACTCTATGCTATGGAATGGAAGAGGGTGAGCACCATCTGCCATCACCAGTCAGTGCTCAACCTAGAGAATACTGAATGGCAAACAACATGTGTTTGAGAAAAGAGGCATCTAGAGCTGTGTGACTTTCTTACTTGCAGTTGGTGAATGAACCTCTTCACTTTTGACGGGGAGAAGGGAGCTAAAACATCACTTTTCAAGGTGCTCTCATACTACCTATGAACAACTAAATCCACTGCTGTAGCACTCCTTTCTGAACAGAGAGATGACAGGAGAGGCAAAGCCCACGGAAGAGTACGAAGACACAAATTACAACCTCTCAACAGGAAAATGAAGCTCTTCTTCAACTGCTGGATTACTGAAAAAGCCCAGTCTACTGAGGACTCACAATAGACTGGCAGCTTGGAAATGCCTTGAGCAAAAAAAGAAAAGGCTTTCTGGAGAAATATAGAGTAGATCCTGCTTCACATCAGGATGTTTACAAGAGGGGAGGCAGGGAAGTCATGTGGACTTTGCTCATGAAGCATCTCCCTATCTCTCTAGCCTTGCCTTTTAATTCAGGATTCATGCTATAAGCAAGGTTCTTCTCTCAGACACTTTCGTCAGCAAGTGCCAGCCTTTGCAGCCAGTGCTTTAAAGGTATTGATCAACACAATTCTCATCAGAAAACATAGCTGAGTCTCTGGTGTCTGTTCTCTAGAGTACTTGTTATAAGCACTGTTGTGACCGTTTCTGTAACAACCACATCTCCTCTCTCCACTGCTACATACAATGGCATGTATATGGCTTTCAGAGGGAAAAAAAAAACAACAAAACACTGAACAGTCATGATCAGTAGTCTGCAAAAGTTTTGGGCCCAACTGCTCTAAGCCACCATAATCCTTATGGACAGCTTTCAGCTGGAAAAAAAAAAAAAAAAAAAAAAATACCNAAAAAAAAAAAAGTTCTAGCCAACTTTGAACTGAAAGTCTGACAGCAAAATAGTTTTGTGAATTACCTGCAGACCAGTATGAGCCTTCTCAGCAATCAGTGGTACAGAAGTGATGGTCTGGAAGCCACTCAGATAAAATGTTTTCTACCAGACATTTCCAATTTTTGGCAGAAGCTTAATGCTATGGAAGGGGCTAAGAATAAGATTCATTGGACTAATTTTAACGCACATGTAGCAGGTACCTGTATGAGGTGATTCATCCGATCCATAGTAAGCATTTGTTTTAGAATGAGAGCAACAAGCACCTTCAGTGTGCTTATCTCTTTCTACTGAACAGAAAAAAAAAAGAGTCTAGAAGGTGAGCAGAGAACGTTATTACACATGCATTAAGTTAGATGACATTAATCCTACTCTAGATGACGTAAAAGGATTCTGGTCCATTGAATTTTCAAATTCAGCATATATAAAATGTTTATCCACATAAGATCTATTCCCTTCAATATCTTTTTTGTTTTTGCAGATACACATCTTGCTAGATATTCCTTTACCAGTACTAATGTTTTTGAGCTCAAAGCAATAAAAGACTTAATTTCCATTAAAAAGCAAGAACAAGAAATGGCACATGGGCAGTCTGCAGTACATTGTCATGTACTTTTCCAGTTACGTTAAGAAATAACTCCATGGCGCAAGGCAACCTCCATTCATTTATAAGGGCTGAAATATTCAGCTGAAATACAGATTTGAATGGCTAAACATCCCAAAGTAATGTCTTAGACCTGCTGCAATTCCTAACAGTGAACTATGAAACGAACACGAAAATTCCAGATCTTCAGCTAGTTTAAAGCCAAGAAACATAGACAATCTCTTCCATATTAATACATGCCCAAGCTGATAAAACACATAGCTTTGTCATGCTAAGGTAAGAACTTGCTGTGAGCCTTGCTTTTCATTGTTTTAAAATGTCAGTAAAGGTTATGGTTAGCAAGACAGTTTTCGCTAGCACTGCCAAGACTTAGCTATGTGTGCGCTGTGCTGGCTAGGGGAAATAAGACGGAATTACAAAACCACAATATGGGTGCGAAGAATCAGATTTCAGGTAGGGAGGCACCATCCAAAAGTGTCCGCTGTCTGGAGGACAAGATCAGGAAGAAAAAAAGCAGATGGAGATGGGGAGGAAGCAGCACCTGCCTTAGAGAACTAAGAGTTCAGGTAGAGAAACAAGTTAAGCCTGTACAGTCAGAAAGACAGCTTTCACTGTGGTGGGCCCTTCCAGCTGCTCTACCAAGAGGTACCCCTGGGCTAACCTGACCCAAAGACTTCTCACAGGGCCATTGACTTCAATGAGGAGTTTGGCTCATTGAAGAGATCTTTTATGGGGAAGAGGAAGCCCCAGACATCTTACAATGGAAAGATAACCTGGTCAGGTGCTTAACAATATTTTATACTTATTTTTTGTATGGCATCTTTGTTATTTACTAGTCACTAAAAAGCCTTCTTTTAACATTGTGGAGCCTATTCACTAAGAAAGCAGGTATCACTTTCATCCTCCTGCAGGACTCCATCTTAAACATTTTAATTTTCCATCCTTGGAACCCAGAGTAGTTCCACCACTTACTGCTGAACCAAGATCTAACGCAATCATGGTGCATGCTTTTTTTCCAGGCAATGCTCCTATCGTTACAATTCCCATTTTCCTCTGAAATGGCAATGCATGAGATTGTCTTAGAAGACCTTCTAATCTCGCTGCAAGAAGTTTGGCTTAATAGAGTTATCCTTCCTATTACATTGCTCCCATTCCCAAGTTAGAGTTTGCATGTTGTCATGCTCCGCATTCTGACAATTTGACTGATATGTTTACAGCATCTACAACAGCAGTTTGTAGGTAACAAAAGCACTTCAAAGGGAAAGCACGCAGTTAGAACAGCAAAAAAAAAAAGTCTAGATAAGAGTACCATGACAGCAGTTCAAACTTAGGTTATACATTATCCTGTGTGGACAGGAGGATGCACTAGCATTTCTGTAAGGTTTCTTCCAGACCTGTTTGCTAGGATTCTTCAATATTTCCATGCGTAGTCTAGCTATCAAGTATTCAGAACGTCTAAAATGCTCTACAGCTTAGCTATTCTTAAACTATTCCTTCTTAATTAAAAACCAACTGTCCCTCTCCAAGACACTTTCCTCAAATCCTGAAGACATTGTCAGCTACTAGACAGATGCAACATTTTATCTTTTCCGCAGTTTCTGGTGGAATAGCTTCTGTCTGCATGTGACTACCTTTTAAAATCAAGCAGTCGTGACTCATCAGGAAAGTATGTGTTGCTGCATCCCAAACAGAAGAGCTTGAGCTCATTACTGCTTCTTCTTTTGCAGTGGCAAAAACAGTACTGGAAGGAAGGGATTTGCCTGGTTTGATAGCAAGATCATCCACAACTGTATGTTACCAAATATTAAATATTGGTTCCTACGTTCGCTTTTAATCAAATCAATTACCTCTTGCAAAAATAAAGCTCCTGCAGTGTAATATGCATCTTTTAAGATCTCACATTTCACATGCAAGCCTGGAATTTGCCCAGAATACACCCAATGACACCATACTTTTCAGTATTTGCAAAGATAAATACCACTGGGCCAGCCTGAAGACCTGTGAACATGAGACAAGCAGCTTTTTAATCATGTAAGTATTTGAACCTCTTTGTGCCACAATACATTAACCAGTATTTCATTCATGGTATATATGGTCAACTTTTTGGCTTGTCAATAAAAAAATTAACTTTTCCATGCTATTTTTTTCCTATGGCAGGCATTTAACATCTAGTTTACATTTTAATTCGTTTTCCCAGCCACCAGATATACACTTTTCTTTTAATTACTATCTAGAAGCTACCAAAAAATACTAATTTAGCTGACGGCATTTCAGTTTTTGCCACTTTAAAGCAGTTCAACTGATTATACTTCATAATTAATTCACATTTTATATTGTGTTTCATTTCACTTCAGTTTCTCTTAGTCTCAGCCTTACATGTTTCAAGGTTTCCATCATTTTTGCATTCTGTTCCCATGTGTATGCTGACTACTTTGGAGTCTAAGGACTGCCTGGCTCTGTTGCTATGCAACTGCATAGCCTACTTAGGGCTTCCTGAAATAATTGTCTCAAATGTACTTTTTTTAGACTTGTTTCTAGCAGGAATACTTTACTGTTTTTTTTCTAATAGACCACCGATATTATTACTAGAATATTAGACAGTGGCCACCTGGGAAGTTTTGGTAGCTACCTAAGATGACAAAAAAATAATATTACTGCTTGCAAAATTCAGGCATTAGCACAGGGCGGTAAATATCTCAAAGTATTGCTGTATGTTTGCTAGATATTCTCTAGGTATATGACAGCCATATATTTATAAAGAAAAAAAAAACCAACCTGTTCTTTGTCTTACTCTGCTTCATTCAAGGGGAAAAGCAGTTTTCTATTTAACGTAGAATATGCCACCAGTTAGGGAAAAAAACAGTTGTTTCTATGGAGAGCTGTGTGTCAATCCAGAATTGAGGTAGAGTGAAGAGGGATGTTTCCCAGACCCAGAGGAAACAGGAAGAAGGTTTAATTTAAGGCCTATGCAGAGGCAAGTCTACCTGCAGTCTTCTAAGAAGAGGGAGAGTGGCAATTTCATACTGTTTACAAAATCCCAAGTTGTAAATCTGACCTTTTCTTAAAGCAGAGTACACTGTGGTAGGCACAGGAATGGGCTTCTCAAGCACAAACACATGAGGTGGTATAAAGGCATAATTTTCCATATCCATATGCATAGCCACATACATGCATAGTAGACAAGCTATCCAAGGATATGATTCAGCAAGGTTCAGTGACTGTGACTCCCAGAGTGATGTATTTCAAGTCCCTGTCCTTTAAAACCACATAAAAAGTACAGCTTAGACTCAGATCCGTATCAATACTGTTTGGAAAGCAAAAAGGTCAAGACTCAAAGAGCAGCATTTGGAAGACCTCCTTTATGGTAAGCAGTCTGAAACCTGAAAATGATGCATGATCAGCTGGAGGAGAGAAAAGCATTAATAAAGAAATCTTTTATAATGGGGAAATCCTTTAGTAATGTTCAGTTTGCATTTTACACTTTGCAGCATTTAAAAGACAGGTCAAATAATATCTAACAAAAAAAGACAAAAGAAAGGCCTCACGTTTGCCACGATAAGTTTGAAGACGGGAACCTTACTGACTTCTTTTGCATGTCCATGTCTAAAAAAGAATCTAATTAAGAAATGAGGACAAAAGCAAACAAACAACCACCCTTCTTCCTGAATAATCCTTTGTGACCTAGGATCATTTTGGACAACTGGGATTGAAAAATCTGCACTTTAGAGAGCTGTCCTTAAGAAGGCTGAGACGTTTCCATGTGCTGGTACCAGATGGAAACTAAAAACAAGCTTGCATATTTAATTACCAATTGTGCTGCATTACACAATCTGTCCATGATACTCAGATTTCAGATGCATTTCTAGATGAAAATCCAGGTATCCTGACAAATACGATACCCAACAGCACTTGAGGAAGAGAAAGGCTCTGCAAGCCAGAGCTACTTCATATCAGTGCTAGTTACAGCTTGAATCCGAGGGTCAAATACTGCTTTTGTCTCAGATTTCAGGCCAAACTAAAGCTCAGATACTTAATTCTTATCCCTCTAATGTCCCTATTCTTCATCTAAAAGAAGAGAGAGCCAAATAGAGGAAGAGAACTGGGTGGACAACTTGCAGGAGGGGGTAGTGGAAGCATATAAACAAAGTAGAATTTCCTTGACTCTCACAGAGCTCATTGATTTCAGCCAACCATAACAAATCACTCAATCACTTGGGCGAGATGGCCTATTAAAAAAAATCATAGACATTTTATACTCATGCTGAAAAAAGTTATCCAACCAAACTAACATATTTTCTGCAGCTCAATCTCTTAATTCTAGCTTGCAAATCTCACAGCAGTTGCTGAGTACTAAGAAATGTTAGAAGAGCCTAAGAAGAATCTGAATATGCAGTTCTTCCTACACCTGTAAAACCAACAAAATGCAAGGAAGTACAAGACATGTTTTCTGGGTATGAGCATAAACACACAGGTATGAGCAGAAGAACTTACAGAAACCCCTACTACTGTACAAAGTTCCTGAGATGAAATCATGTTGTCAGACTACAGGAATACTTCCATATTTGACTTGAATAGCTTACCTGACCCTTCAGAGGCGAAGCAAAGCATAGAATCCCTCTTTTTTTTCTACCTGCTGGTGTATTGTGGATATTGAAAGGAAATACCAGCTGTCCGCTTACAGTAAGAATGCATATGTGGGCAGAATATTTCCTAAGACTTCCAATTCCAAAATCCTGGCAAAGGGAAAGACCTCTCCAGAGTAGGAATCACCCCCAGATGTGAATTTCTGGATGCTATTATTTCCATAACAGACCAAGCAGCAGGTAGAACCTCAAAGAGGAAGAAGACAACTATGTAAAAGATGTTGCTCTAAAACTAAAGGAACAGAAAAACACACCTACATCTGACAAGGCTTCAGAAGTGCCTTGTTCAAGTAGAAACTAAACTTTAGAAATAAAGAGAGTAAAGGAGTTAAGGAATTGAAAACCTGTGAAAAGACATATAGGCAGACCATGGTAAGAAAGTGCATAAAAATAAACCCAAGTAGACTCTGAGACTGAGCAGGAAGAAACAATCAACATCAAGTGCCTCCTGGTAAAGAAGAGAAAGAACCTCCTGTTCTGTTATTCCTCCTAGCAAAAAATCTTGGGATGCTGATAGCTTTAAGCTTCTACCCCATCCCACCTAAAACCGTCCACCTTTGGACCTAGAGGAACACGGGAAGGACCACAACACCAGAGAAAATTAGTAGATACCAGGAAGGTTTCCTACACAACAGTTTGCGTGTTCAGGGTCAGGGAACTTTGAAACCTCATCCACCAATGAAGCATGCCTAGATATACCTGCCAAGAAGGGTACCGTTAAAATATTCACTACACCTGCGTAAGTAGAGTTTGTGAGTTTAGCAGATGTTCTATAAGCTGTACAAGAACTGCCTAACAGCCTAAATGTTTGCCTATTTCAGAAAAATCTTTTGGTACCTAAAATAATTAGCTTTAAAGAACGGTGGTAGGCTGACCTCGGCTGGCTGTCAGATGCCCATCCAGCTGCTCTCTCACTCTCCCCTCAACAGGACAGGAGGATAGATAAAGTATGATAAAAGAGCCAGTGGGTTTGAGATAAAGACAGGGAGATCCATTACCAATTACCACCAACAGCAAAACAGACTTGACTTGGGGAAAATTCATTTTCTACTAATTAAATCTGGCTAGCAAGAAACAAAGACGAGTTAAAATACCTTCGCTCCACCCCCATCTTTTTGCCAGGCTCAGCTTCACTCCTTCAGTTCATGACAGCTCTACCTGCTCCTCACTATTCAGCAGCCCAGGGGCATGGGGAACAGGAGGGTGCAGTCAGGTCAGTCCAAAACAGCTCCTGTCTGCTGCTCCTTCCTCCTCACAATTTTCCACTGCTCCAGCACTGGTCCTTCCCATGGGCTCTTCCCAGGGCCTCCAGCATGGGTTCCTCCCAGGCTGCAGTTCTTTAAGGAAACATCAGGCAGCTCCAGTGTGGCACATACAGACCTGCTCCACCATGGTATCCTCCTCAGGCTGCAGGGGAATCTCTGCTCCAGTGCCTGGAGCACCACCTTCTCTCCCTCCTCCTTCTTCAACCTTTGTGTCCCCTCTGCTGTTTCTCTTTGTTTACTCCTCTACCTGTCGGATGGTTGGTTTTTTCCCCCTTTCTTAAATAGGCTTTCCCAGAGGCACCACCATCCTGGCTGAGGGGCTCAGCTGTGTCCTGCTGTGGGTCAGTTGGAGCTGGCTGGAACTGGCTATGCCCAGCCTGGGGAAACCCCCTCACTGCCAACACCCAGGCACCAACACCCAGTATACCCACCAATGACATTCCTATTCATCACAAGACACTAAGTGGATACAATGGCCATGAGAAGCGCTTACTACGTTTTCCAATGTCTTCCTCAAACTTCACTAGTTTCCATCACTTTTCACTTGAGACTGGGAAATCACAGGCATGTGATGATCTCATCCATTACACGTTCCTGATATCTCACAGTTGACGTGAGGCATGAGAGACAGATAATAAGGCACTATTCTCTACCTGCCAGTCTTTATCATCATAAACCAAGAAAATCTCAGTGCTCTCAAAGATCATGATGACTGCAGCCATGACTTTTACTGACACCAGAAGCAACGTGTTTTTCTCCAAGACTGAAGCCCTTGTTTTACATGAGAAAGGACAAGGAATCTTTTCTCTGTTATTTTAAATAACTTTAACATGAGATTAACTTTGACATTTTTAGGTTTCCGTACCAAGAAAACTAGAGGAGGAGTATATACCAGCTTTTCAAACCTATAGCCTACTTCTAAGACAACATTCACTATAAAAACAAAATCATTATTTTTTTCAAGGTCACATCACATTATTCAGTTGAATCGATGCCTCTCAGAAGAGCAACAAGTGCCAAGGATGTAAGGATGTTGCAAGAGGTGATGTTTGTTTCTGGGTTTACTCTAAGCACCAATTAGCTTGTCTAAAAAGTAAATACTCCAGAAGAACAATAGACAAAAGACACTTGCCCAACCTGCCAAGTTGGGGTGAATGAGCACAGCATGTAGAGACTTCTTTTCACTTTCAGGTGACCAACATGAAATACTACAAAGGACCTCAAGCTTTAGAAATTTGTAAGAACCAACCTTTTAAAAAAGTATCTTGAGATAAGTAATGAAATAAACTAGCAAAACCAAGTCTCTTACCACTTCTGAAAATCTGACATTAAGATGTTGAAATGTAGTACCCTGCACATGAAATCTGAAGATATAGTGCAACCTTCCAAGACTTGAAGCTGACGAAAAAACACTTTGATTTCAGCCAAGTCAGAAATTCACCCATACTGTAAAAAACATTAAAGGAAGAAAGGAGTGTGGGGTGGAAGAAGGCTGACATTTTTCTTTCTAGTACCAAGCAATTAATGCCCACATTTTCTAAGATGACTGTTTACACTGGATTAAAAGCTTCTCTGAACATGTGCTTCCCAGGCAACCTTTAGGTAAGTAAATTTGACTTGTAGTGCAATGTCTTTGATATTTACCATCCCAACCACCAAAAATGATCTTTTGTACCCTTCCCTTGAACAAACTTTTCCATTACTACTACATACCTTGTACAGCCTCCTCGTGATCTTATAGAAACAGCACTAGTATTTTCAAGCAAGTATTTGCGTAACATAATATTCCGTATTTGTTTTCATCACAGACTCCAATGAAATCAAAGCTGAACTCAAAATGGAGAGGCAAGATGTGTACTCATTTCAGAAAAGATTTTCAGCACAGTTTGAGTGAATAAACACTCAGATGACTGAGATCTTACCCATACTCTTCTCAGCCTCAGTGTCTTTCTGTTTTAAATCTTTCTTTCCAAAATGCTCCTCATCCCTCTAAGTAATTCACTTGTTAACCGTTTGTCAGGAATATCTTTACGACTTCCAGAATCAAGCAGTACTTTTCCCCTGCTGTACTTTGCCACTTTTCTTGCTCAACCCTCTACAGGGATTAATCCAATATTAATATTCAAATATTAACAAAATCAAATTTTAAAATAGTCAATTTTGTTATTAATTATTAAATATAAAAAAAATTTAAAAGTTTAAGCATGCAAAACACTGAAAAGAAAAAAAAAATAAATCAAGAATCTGGAAGGCTGATTGAAACAGAAAACTGTTTCCCCAGAGTTGACCTTTGGATGAAGACTTACACATTCTGGGCACTCCACTTCTGTGTGAGTGCTGCTGAATCCCCGTGTCTTGACATGTGTCCTCTCCTTTCCACAGAGCTAGCCTGCATGACAGCGTTACTGGAATAACGCATTTGTATCCAGACAGCAATAATCTACATTTGCCAGGATGTTTTTTGGGATTCATTACAAATATTTTAGCCGTTTCACTTGTATGCCAAATGAGGTAAACTTATCTGTAAAGTTAAAGGGAACTTGGTTATTTGTCTAAAACTCCATACATTAAATAGCATGGTAATTCTTAGGTCCATTAATGCTATTTTAAAGTAAATTATTCTCCTGTTTGGCATATCTTGGTACACCATTTAAGGGACTACTGAAGCAAATGGGTTCAATAGAAAGTAAAATGAAACAACCAAATTTCCTCACAAAAAAATAAATACAGAAGGAATTTTTTTTTCCTTTTCTTAAAAAACATAGAACTGGACTGCAGAGAGTGTGTAAAGATATGCAGATTCTCCGAGACTGACAACTGAAAGAAGATATTATTTGAAGACAGGATTAAAATGAAGAGCTGTGCCATCCTCATGGCAAAAGCAGTAGCACAGAAAAAGGCACACACCATATTCACCTTTGCCAAATAAGCAGAAAGAAGGAGGTTTGTTTGTTTTTTAAAAACAAACACACAAAACCTCTACACTCCCAGGGAAACGCAACCACACCTCTCCCACTCATGGCACACAACACCAAACAAATACTTCTTATCCAATGAAACATTTTCAGTCAGCATTCCAGTTAACTTGAAGAAAGAAGAAACAAAGAGACCACCACCTGAAAAAACCCCACCCAGAGAAGCTAAACAAAACAAACCACCACCTCTAATTTGATTATATACTGATGGTGATTACATTGTCAACAAAGGCAAACTGGTTTAGTCTGATTATTACGCATGTAATCAAATACTCCAGTGAGCTCTAACCACCTAAGGTTTTTATGAAGCTGCACAGTGTTATGTCTTTCGGATGTTACAACAGTATTAAGTATTTCAGAGCTGAACCTCACATTACTCAGACAATTTTTGCTCTGTTCAGCTTCATATTAGGATCTTTCTCCTGCATTCTTCCTACAAAGCTTGGGCATTCTAAAACACCAGCAACATGGCAGAGGAGCTCCAGAGACAGAATCATGCCTGATACTAGATAAGGAGAAAGTTCTTCCTTAGAAACAAAAGGCTTTAAGTCAGCTCACGTGCTTCATTAAGAAAACGTTTCATAAGGCTGAGTATCTTTCTCCTTAAAACACACAGAGACAAAATCACACTATGTTGCAAGGCTATTTCTATTTGCTCTGAAGAAGTCTCAAAAATACGGTGTTGATCACGGTTAATGCCATAGATCGGCATAGAATTGAGTAGCTACAACCCTATGCTAGTTTTGTTGTAAGAAAGCAAGGATTATAGGTAAAAGCGAAGTATAAACTATAATAGTGCAGGATGATTAGACAAAAAAACCTGTGCTATATATAAAATGATTACTTTATTGTGACATGAGGAACAATACTGCAAATATACCTTCCAGAATGAGTGTTTTTTCACAAGCCTTCCTTAACAAGCCTGTGCAGAAAGACTTCGGCAGCTGTTGAAAGTCAATACACTTTAGGAGAGGAAGCTACAAGGTTTCCTAGAACAGTAGTGGCAACATTCACAATAAAAAAAGCAAAACACAAAACCAAACAACAACAGCAACAAACCACCAAAACAAACAAATGAAAACCCCAACAATAGTCATGAGCTTCTACACTCTTTGCTTCATTTCTGTTGTTTCTTGTCCCACACAAGTACAGTCTGA
This sequence comes from Eurystomus gularis, assembly GCA_013400335.1. NCBI lineage: Eukaryota > Metazoa > Chordata > Aves > Coraciiformes > Coraciidae > Eurystomus > Eurystomus gularis. The sequence continues at coordinate 23,642 of VZZY01007253.1, read as the reverse complement.
GTGATATAGTTATTAATTTAATTTACTTCCCAGGGTTGCTTTAGATTTCACAGATTTCAGGATGTGATGGAGCTTTCTTTTTTATCTTCTATGTGGGTGGATTTGATAGCAGGATAATTTTAGTTTGCAATGCCTGTTGTCACATAGCTGTGTTTTTCTGCACCATGTACCTTAAACAATGACAAACTCATTAACACCTAAATATGGAATTGCCTATTTGGTTTCCATCTCATTGCTTTAGTGAGAATTTCACTGAAGCATATAGAAAACAGAAGCAATCTCAAGTGATTGTGCTCCTGTACTCAGCACTCGTGAGTCTGCACCTTGAGTACTGTGTCCAGTTTTGGGCACCACAGTTTAAGAAGGACATTGAGGTGCTGGAGCAGGTGCAGAGAAGGGCAACAAAGCTGGTGAGGGTCTGGAGAACCTCTTATGAGAAGTGCCTGGGACTGCTTAGTTTGGAGGAGGCTGAGAGGAGACCTCACTGCTCTCTACAACTACCTAAAAGGGGGTTGTAGTGAGGCTGGTGTTGGTCTCTTCTCCCAAGTAACTAATGATAGGAGAAGACGAAATGGCCTCAAGTTATGCCAAGGGAGGTTTAGATTGGATATCAGGAAGAAGTTCTTTACTGAAAGAATGGTTAGCCATTGGAACAGGCTGTCCAGGGAAGTGGTGGAGTCACTACCCCTGGAGGTGTTCAAAAAAAGGAGTAGATGTGGAACTTCAAGACATGGTCTAGTGGTCACGGAGATGTTGGGATGAAGGATGGATCTGATGATCCTAGAGGTCTTTCCCAACTTATATGATTCTATGATTCTTCATGAAGAATACTGTGGTCATATCTTACAGGTTCAGCAAAATACCAGCTTTTCATAGCTCTGTTCCTCATACAGAAGTTTGAGAACCATATTGTCTTGGCACTTGAATTGTTCTGTTGCATTTGGACACTTTCGGGGGTGCAGGTCTAACTAAGAATTGAGTGACGGAAAAGCTTGTCTTGTGCATAACACCAAAAGCTAGAAGGACTTGCAGAACTGGTCATATATTTCACTCCAGAGTCAATTAAAAAAATCATGCTAAGAAGCATGATCTAGAAGTGAAGGCTTCCTGGTTTTCAGCATACAAATCATAAGACTACAGTCAGGCATCTTCTTGCAAGCAAAGAGGCCCAGGACCAGAAGGAAAGCAATTGTGCTTGTACACAATAAACCAGTTCCAACATACCTTTTATGGTGGTAGTGGACATGGCTTCAGGTTCCTTGAGGTTCAGGACAGCCTAGAGTCCAGGTCTCCTCCTTCTTTGACAGGAGGCTATTGTATGGAAAATGAGATTCTCTTTTGCTCTATCTCCATACAAAAGTATTAAGTTAAATCCTGAGTCAGGACTCACAGGTCTGTATAGGCACACCTAGTAAATCAACAGATCTCTTTGAATCATAGAAAAACTTTGGCTGGAGGCACATCTGGAGGCCGTCAAGTCCAACAACCACTCGCTCAAAGCTAAGCTAACTTCAAAGTTCAGTCTGGTTGCTCAGGGACTCCAGATGAATTTTGAATGTCTTCCAGGATGGAGGTTCCGCAGGCACTTTGGACAACCTGTACCAGTGCTAAACCATTCCTGTAGTGAAAGATTTACCTCTAATGCAGTCGCAATTTCTTCCTTTGCAACTTGTGACCATTGCCACCTACCCTTCTGTTGTACACCTCCAAGAAAAGTCTACATCACCTCCATTACCCCTCCTTGGGTAATGCAGTTAAATCTCCTTGCAGTGTCTTCTATATACTGAACAAACCCAGTTCCCTTAGTTCCTGCTGGCACATCAGCATCATAATGGCACTCCAGCCTCATAACGGTTTTGGTAGCCTCCACTAGAGTTGGTATCTCAAGATCCCTTTTGTACCCAGCAGTCCAAATGACTGCAATGGCACACTGCTGCCTCATTCTTAGTGAGTGTAGGATCACAGAGTTCTAGTTGCCAGATCGTAACATGTCTCAGGTGAAAGCAAGAGAGAGAGAGTATACACAAAGAGTCTGACCAGCAGTTCTCAAGGTTCATAGTTTTAAGGTAAAACAGGAAAGTCTTGAATTCAGTCTCCTAAAAGGCACGTGTAGTTCCCTGATATTTCCTTGGCTCAAGAGCCCAGTCTCATTAAAAATGCTGCAGAAGCAAAGGGTACTGGTTGACAAAAACATTGTTTAATCCATGACTGGTGAGTTTTAAAAGTTGTCACTATTACCATGTCATAGGTGAAATACAGCCCTCAACTTACACAAACAACCAAGTCTTGGCAAGATGATTCTGTGACATTAGTCTAGCCTACTCTATGCTTGCTTGTTCCCGATATGTAATACAAGTTAACTAGATACTTTCCTTTTAATCACACATCTGCACGGAGTTTATAAAACCAGATTTTAGCTCTACTTGCTAGAGGATAGCAGCCTAGGTTTAGACTAAAGTTGATACTCCCTTGTATCCTGGTACAATTCAAAACGTTAACATTACAGGCCAAAGCCATTAATCTACAAAGGATTAATCTACGACAGTAATCCACAAAGGATTCAGAGTTCTAACTCTTCACAAGGCAAGTTGCCCTCTCAGCTCGTGGTCTCAGGCAAAGACTACCTAGATATCTGCCACAGGCCTAAAACTTAAGCAGACTGCCTGCATGAACCTGGCACTGAAACATCCAACTGTGAGAGCAAGACAGCATGTTTTAAATTACAGTGTGGAATTAGGCACAGTAAAAGCCGCCTTCTCTTCTGGAGAAAGACCTGTTAATTACTTTGCTGTCTGCTTTCTGCTGCCATTTCATGTCCTGAAGGATAAGCTGCCCTTTACCTCCTAGATCCCTCTGCTCAGACTTAAGAGTCTATTTCCCCTTTGGAAAGGGGGACCAATATCTACTCTTCCCCAAATACCAATATTCAATTAGGAACATGCCCCTTGATATTTTTTAAGCCCAAAACAGTGCTACAGATTGAGTAACCTTTAAGATTTGATTAATTAAGGTTGCAGAAAGCAGAAGTATAATCTGATACAAAATTAATGTGAAGCATTCTCAGGATACCAGCTTTAATTAACTTTCCTAGAGACTTTTCACTGGTTGAATTCTCATCAGATTCTACCCATAAGTCAGAAATATTTAATTTCTCAAGAGAAGATAGATTTGCATAGCTAACTCCTAAATTTGTGAGAACACACACTCTTTGGCGTTGAGCTTGATGACAGCTGAAAGAGAAACACTGCTATGTATTTTACTACTAATACATAACATATTCTGTCCAATAGTCTTACACGTAGATCTTAACAATCTGGGTAGCATACTACAGGAGGCAGAACAATGCTCTTCATTATAAACTGGCACACAAGAGAAAGCCTTCGGAATACACAGGGCAAGGATGCATTGAAATAGATCTTTATTTTAAAATCAGCTTTTGAAGTAGTAAAAAGTAGTAAGAAACTCCATCTGTTAGCAGCATTTGGAAAAAAACCCCTCACTATAATGCATTTTTTGCAGTGAGGTTTCCTCATTATTCTATTAAAATTATGAACTTTTAAAGACTTTGTTTTTAAACTATGAATCTGTAAAAGAAGCTATGAGAAAACCTAATAGATAGTATGAAGCAATTACTCAGACATATGGTCCAAAGCACAGAGCTGACCTTCATATCCGTCCTTTGAGAGAAAACAAAAAGGGGAAGGGTAGAAGAACAGAGTGAACTGGAGACAAGATTATACAGAGGTAACTCTCATACAGAGTTCTTGTCACAGCACTAAAAAACAAGTAGTTTATAAATTATGACGTTGGGGGTTTTTTTGTTTCATATTTTTAAAAGCTGCTTCTCAAAGACTCCTCAAAAGGTCTTTACTCATTTTAAGTGGTGACTTTTTTTCACATTTCTTCATCTTGTGTTTTTTATGTCATTTTCAGTAATTAATTTAAAAGACCCAGCCAGCATCCTCTGACTGCAACTTATACAAGAGGCTCTCTTCATGCTACTTGATAACATGCAAAGGACACAGCTGGCAGGCTTCTGTTTTCACAGCAGGCAAGTCTTCATTATATCTACTACAAGAGAACTAGGTAGGACAATGTGACAATAAGCATCTCTCTTGTTTTTTCGGCAACATGCTGATGTCTGAAAGAATCTTACCCTGTTGTGGATGGCACAAGGAGCTGTTACGGAGAACAGTCTGTACCAAAGTTCAAGATGCAAAAAGACAAATAAAACAAAGTTCATATTGCCCAGTACAAACCAAGTAGAAAGGACCAAGACACACAATGTAATCACAAGGAATTAATGAGGTATAAAACATTTAAATGAGGCAAACAAACTGATGAGTGATGGACAGAAATAGAAATGCCCAGTTTCAGTGTTCCAACACTTTCATCATTTTCCAGCAAGAAAGTGATCTTTTTGATAGATTTAATACAAAACTTGGCAATGAAGGTAAAAGACAGATACATTACATATAAACAGCCAAAAAAGCACTTGTCATACTAGTCTTTAAGACAGCCTGGGAGGACTCTTAAATCCTCTTTGTGCTGTCTTGGAATTCATCTAACATGCTTGCTTAGTGAGCCTTACGAAGAGGTATTTTAGGGTATTGTTGACAAATATGCTACATTTGAACAACATTCTGATGACCAACGCTTTTGAACAAGTAAACTTAATTTGCACTTCTTTGGCTTCGAAGTTTTACTTTAGGAGAAAGATTGAATGTTTGTGTCTCAAGGTAAGTCATCAATAGGAAAACAAATTTTTCCGTTGGTAAAATACAGAGGCTGTATGAAATCATGTAGCTCTCCAGATATACACAGCTCTTTAGAGCACTTCTGAATTCTCTTTCCACTGTGGGAAAAACTTCCCCCTTGATTTTCTTTCTTGGTGTGAGGGGAGGTCAGGGAAAAGAGAGAAAGGTAAGGGAACACCCACAAATACTGCAGACCACTGCAGAGACTGAGCAAGAAAGGGAAAACCAGATACTCATAATCAGATAGATACTTGTCGGTATTTTCTGAGCAGGTAAGATTATTGTATCTACTACATCTTTTAGAAACCTTTTCACAGTGAATTCAGAAGCAGCTGCTTACAGCTGGGCCAGTACTGATCAAAACATCAACACGAACTTGATGGGAAGACCTTTATCCCACCTGTATGACAGGTACAAAAAAGTTCCTGTAGGTAAGACATAGGTACGGACTTAACACAACATATGTTCTGCTGTAATCTACCAACATGTTGCCTGACATCTGGGACCAACTAGCAAACCTGGTAGGTAATGTGCAAGAGGTGTTTGAGTTGGCAGAGATGAAACAGTATTAACTTCAGTTTTCACTGATTAAAATACACTATTCAGCCTGCCTCCTTTAGCCAAACTTGTAACCCCCAAAACACATAAAGCCAACACATCACAGTCTCTTTGACAGGATATTTTTTCATTAACTGTCAGTGATTTGCTGCTTGAATTCTTTCTCTGATGCTGTGTATCCTGCTTGAGTTAGAACAGAACTAATTCTGTTCAGTGATTTTACTTTCCAGCTCAGTCTCTAACTAACCGCACTTTCTGAAGTTAGTGGCATATTTTTGCCGACAGCGTCTGCTTCTAGCAGTGATAACACTTCATGTTTAGAGTGACTACCAAGGATTGGTGTGTGCAGAAAGGTTCTTGTTTATACTTGCTCCTGTGCAGAGCAAGGTCACTGCTAAATCCTGTGTAGCACCTGGGGGTGCAGAAAGTAAAAGGTCACACCTGTGAGAAGGAGCGGCCAGGACAGGTGACCCTAAACTGACCAACGAGGGATTCCATCCCATATGATGTCACACCAAGTATAAAGCTGAGGGATTATGAGGTCAAGTCTCTTCTTCAATGGCTGACATCTGAGCAGAACTCTGTCTGTTCTGCCTTTGATCGTAATCCATGTGTTCCTGAATCCAGTTCCAGAAGCCTGCTCCTGAATCCCACTCCCATCTGCTGCCGAGTTCAGTCTGGGACTTCCCCAGTGCCTGCCCACAGCATCAGTGCTGACAATAACATGATTGCCATCAAGAGGGCTAGGTTTGATACTGGTTTTGTATATATTTGTACATATTTTATCATTTTCATTACTTATTAAAGCTGTTTTAGTTTTCTTTTCCAATCTTTAAGTCTCTCTCCCTTATTTCCTTTCTCTTCCCCTTGGGGAAGGGAGAGGGGTTAATAGAGAGCCTCTGTCATTGTTAAGAGTGGTCAGCCCACCCTTACCCCTTGACAGAAGTAAAGCACTTTTAGCTCCTGGCAGAACATTTGCGTGTTGAGGCAAGCCTCATGTGTCAGTATGTACTTTTCCTTCTGCTTCAGCTAGATGAGAAAGCACCAAGCACATACTCTTTCAAGCAGTTGTGGAAATAGAAATTGATTGCTGAAACAGGTATTTTCACCAGAAGGCTAAGCCACACTGTCTCATAGACCCTGCTGGAGCTGCTCTAGCAAATAAAAGGGCTGGAGTACTGTCTAGTGCAGGTAGTAGAGTAGCTTCTGTCATTTTGAGATGAGAAGAAACTGAAAAAAAACCCCTCCAAAACTCAAAAAAAGTTTGCCTGTAAAAAAAGCAGCAAAACATGCCAGTCAGCAAGACCGAAAAAGAGATCCCAGTAATGTTAAAGTTGCACGTTTCATGAGTACTTTGCAGACTTGCCATGATTAAGTGTCAGGATGAGACCTCGGCATTGCCGTTCTCAGCATCGCCATTTCAGTTCCCGTGGAAAGGACATGTACTTGTGCACAGTCCAAGAAGGTCTGGTGTGGATGATCCAAGTGCAGATTGAGGCACTCAGCTTGGCATTTTAGAGCTTATTCCAGCCTTGGTTTATTCCTCTTGCGTTCAGACACAAAAGCATTTTCAGAGGAAAACAAAGGATCCTTCAGGAGTAACTGGTTTTTGTCACATAAGGTTGTGTGCAGACTTCTTGGGCAAAACCAAGCAAATGACTACCAAAGCCAGAATGTGTTTTCAGTAAGTTCTGCATGAAGCTGTCAAAGCAGTCAGTAAATAGGGAAGGAGAGACACAAAAAGAAAGTTACCTATGTTCCGCTTTGGTTAAGTTTTGAACAATAAAGCGCTTGAAGGAAGAAGACTTGAATTAAACTCAGGAATAGTTAGCCCTTTCAGTTAACAGACGAGCCAGCATTCAGGAAGGCCTTGCATGCAATCTTTATTTATAGAAGCACATGGATTCTGACTTCATCTGTCTCACTCTCAGATGTCATCCATGCCACCTTAAATAGCCAACAATTCTGTTCAAATATGTCTAAAACCCCATTCGAGTAGGAGAGAAGACCCTTTTCACAGACAGCTGATTATGGGGAGGTACTTAACAGCCACTTCAACAATTCTTTTTTACTCTATCCTTAATAAGCTTCTTTTCTATCTCTCTTTATATTTGATCACTGGAAGGACTTGAAGAATCTTCTCTTCTGATGCCCATTTTACATGTTAACTTCTCACAATTAATGCCTCTTTCTTTAGTTTGCTTTTAGCTTTCAAAGGTTTCTCCTGCATAGAATAAACCCTTATGCTTTGCTATTTAATCCTACTGAATCTTTTAATGCTTCCCTGAATACTTTGTCATGATACATCAGCTGGGTTGAATATAAACAGCCTCCATGCCAAGTGCAAGATTTTAGCTTTGAGATGTCTAGTTGGAGAGAAAAGTAGGAACCTAAAAGAAAAACAAAACTAAAAAACCCAACACAGAAGCCTTTGTTCCTTAGTTTGTAAGAAGCCTTTATGCCCAAACCACAAGATAGAAGCACCTGACTACTACCCAAATGCAAACACATGCAGAAAAAAAAAAAAGAGAGGAAAGGTTCCAAGTAGAGATCACAACTACCTTTACTTTTGGTTACTCAAATTTTGCTATTACTAATGTTTATAAAAGGAAGTACTTCTTCCCATGTATTGGTCTCACACTCACTAATTCCACGCTTTGCATGGAGGAGGAGGGAAAAAGTCACCCACTGGACAAACAACTGACATATCAACTGGTATACACATACAAATAAGATGTTTTCAAGTCCAGTATTTGACTTAACCAGAGAGACCCTCACCAGATCCATCCTCCCATTCTTCTGGTGACAGTCAACTCATATTTATGTAAACCTTTCCAATCTGTCCACACTTACATCCTTACTTACACGGTTAAAATAAAAGCCTCGTACTTTGGCCACTGTTACCAGAATGTTAATTACTTCTGCAAATTACTACTACATAGCGAGAATCAACAAAATTGCGATGCTAAACTCCTGACTTCTCTTGGATTTTTACATCACACCTTAACACAAAATAAACACATGTAGAGAGTAAAACTATTTCTAATTGTTACTATGAAAGCCATGATACTCCAAATTATTTCTGTGTCTCTGCCTTCCTTGACAAGGCCTTCAAGTGTGCTCAGAGAACAGAGATAGATTAGAACACTTCACCGGAATTACTGTGCTCTGAGTAGAACAGGAATACTTTGGAAAGCAGGGTGGGAAGCTGAAATTTCTTCAACAGGACAAACGGCAGATATGATTAACTAAGTGTTCAAGAAGAGTGTCACAGAAAGAACAACAGTTGAAAGACAGATCTCACAGGATGCATAGAAAGCTTCCATTTTAATGAGTTTGAACAGAGGAAAGCCAGACAAATCAGCTGAAACTTTGACCTGCTTCAACAGCAACCACATCAATGCAAACTAAGGTAAACTAAAAGGCTTCTGAGAGGAGAATTTATTTTCTAAACAACATTCAAATTAACTACTGGGAAATGGCATCTAACCCACAGCAATTCCCAGACGAAGTTTTGGACTTGTTTGAAAGAACAAGTTGACACAAGCCAAAAACCTACCAAAATCCTTGGTGACAGTAACACTCACATATGAAACTGTTCTAGTGCTCGGCAGTATTCACAGATACTGTTTAACTTAAAGCAAAGACTGCAGCTCTGATCATGCTGATTCCTGTTCCACACAAACAAAATCCCCTCAAAAAAACCCTCCTAGTTGTCACCAGAATTCATACAAGAATAGAATTATGAAAGAAGATGCTGCAGAGCAGCCCTGAGAGGAGAGTGTAATGAACCACTACGAAGCACAGAGACACAGGCAACTGCTCCTCTGAGGAAGAGCTGGACAGAAGAGCTAATCTGCCAAAAGCATGCCTAGACACCCAAAACGAGGTGCTCAAGTGCCATTAAAGGGTCAGTGAACGCATGATGTTCAGTAACTGGCTTAGATTACACAGCTGGGAAAGCAGGGGAAATCTGGACTGGTCTGGGCACTTTTTCCTTTCACTGCAGTAGGAAACCAATGCAACATGCCACCACATGAAGTCAGGCTGTCATTTAGATTCTGACCCCAGAACAGTTCTAAAATTTTCTTCTTTCTACATTCCTGCCTCATAGTTTGCTTAAGAAATCATATGCATTTGTATAAGGTATGCAATCTGTTACTGTCCAAATAAATGTATGAGAAAGTAGCTAAGAATACATATTTCTAAAATACTGTGCTACCAAGAGAGACCCTACTATAAATTCAAAAATCTTACTTGCTGACAAAATTTAGTAAAAAAAAAATAAAATATATATACTTGCAGAACTTGCAAAAGAGTACCAATGCCTGGCTTAGCCAGACCAAGAAGGCTAGAGGGTGGAAGAACAGAAATGATAAAAAAGAGTGGACTTGGAGAATCTAGTAAACTTAGCCAAAATACATTTGGATAGTGTATTGTTCCACCAGGAGCACTGCTTAAGAAGCAGAGCTACTGTCTGTAACAGATGAATGGCTTTCAAAATCTGCTTCTATGAGGCACAGAAATGATAGGAAAGAGAATTTTCTGCTTGGAAGGAAATAGCATGGTTCAGTGTGCTGCAGCAGTCATCAGAAATCAGTACCTTTTTCTGGAGATTAGCATAAATAATTTCCTGATCTGCAGTCTTACCAGCTATACAACTATGGGAAAACAATGTTTAAATAACATCTTTCATCCCTCACTTGCAAATGTTGTCGATGAAAATGGAAATGCTGTAAAGTGTTTTGAGGTCTTCCACGATGAAAGGTGCTACATAAATAATACATTTCCCTAGTATCTGAGAAAAAGAGGCCAACAAAAATGCTTATTCTTGCTCTGTGGTCTGTACAGAAATTGCATAAATGTGCAGAGTGTACAACTGAAAAGTATCTTCTTCTAGAGTGACAATTAGCTAATGCATCATACCATGCAAGATATCTTCATGCAATTCCTTCCTTACATGCTAATGAAATCATTCCTCATTATTAGCTTTCTATACATTAAAAGCCTGTTGTTACATGTACACACAATGAATACTAAAGTACCAGTGAGGAAGTGATGTTACATGCTTGAATTTCCCCTACAGTACCTGTGCTCCTCCAGGTGCATGGCTATCACACTCATCTTTTATGAGTACCCATTCAAACTTTATTTGTTCTGGAGATGCTCTGTGTGTGTGCTGGGGATGGGTGAAGGCTTTGCACCTGGTTTTCACCACTTATCAGTCATTTTGCTTTTGTAAAACTCAAGAGAATATTGCCATTGCCTCAGTCAGGCCCAAGTGGTACCACATTAAGTACAGACACCAAAATTACACCCTAAAAGGACACACAGGGGTAGTGGCATTATTTTTGCCCGCTGTCACTCAGACTGAATACACATTACACAGTTCTTTACTGTTCAACAGATAAACACCTGAATTCCCTGTAGGCAAATAAACACATTAAAAAACCCCAGCGTTCAACACCACCTCTAGCGCTACTATAACCAACACTATTCAGGATAGCTTAGAGGACACCCTGTTCAGGATAAATAGTCTGCATGGAAAAACTTTTGCTGTTTGTCTAAGAACTGAATACAGACATTAGTAGCCTGTATATAAGCAAATATATGATAAAACATGCGTACTTCACTGACAAAAAGCTGTGGTTTCCTCAGGCTTTTAAGGCATGCTGTAATCAATTTTGATAAGTTGTATCTCTTTCTCAAGTCTTACAGCTTCTATATTCACGCATACTCCATTCACATCTCTTATCACGCTTTGATTCCATGAGACCTTACAAATAACAGTTATTTAAAATGCAGCAGTCTAATTTTTGTTTGTTTTTGTTTTGATTTTAAATAAAGTGTTTCACATGATGCCTGCCTTTCAATCTGATTTTTTTTTTTACATGCTCCAATTCTTACATACATTAATGAATCCTATTCTCTTTCATTTTCTGCTTGGCATGTCTGAGCTCACAAACATTAGCCCAAATCAGAAAATCTGCCATCATCCCACTATTCTAAAACAAGAGTAACACAAAACAAAGGCAGGGTTTATGACTGAATCTCTCTTGTTCTGTGAGGTTATACACTAGTTTGTTCTTTATTGCAATTAAAATCCACATTTTCGATATCCAGCTATGAGCTTATCTCTCCCTGTCGAGGTTTAGGGTCAGCCCACCAGACCTACAACAGACACTCTCTGTTAACTCCTCCTTCCCCCCTAAATAGAGGAAAAGAGAGAGAGGTTAAGGGAGAGAGACTTATGGATTGCTGTTAGCACCCTCCCCTCCCAAATGGGAGAGGAAGGGAATAAGGGAGAGAATTCAGGATTAGAAAAAGAAAACTAAAACAGCTTTAATGAAGATAATACAATGGGATATATACAAATATATACAAACCCAGTATTGAACCAAACCTCCCCCTGATGGCAATTACATCACCGTCACCACTGAGACTGTGGAGCAGGCACTGGCAAAGCCCTAGACTGGGCTCAGCAGCTGCTGGGAACTGGTTCAGGAGCTGGGTTCAGGAACATGTGAAATCGAGATCAAAGGCAGAATGGATGGAGTCCTCCTCGGATGCCAATCCTTGAGAAGGATTGAGTGAGAAGGCACAAGAAGGACCAAGAAGGGAAGGCCAAAGGAAAGGGAAGAAGGTAGAGGTGATCCCTCAGCTTTATACTGAACATGACGTATGGGATGGAATCCCTCTCTGGTCAGTTTAGGGTCACCTGTCCTGGCCGCTCCTTCCCACAGGTGCGGCCTTTCACTTCCTGCACCCCCCGATGTGGTACACAAGATTTAGCAGTGACCTTGGGCTGCACACCAGTCCTTGGTAGGAACTCCAAACATCAAGCGTTATCAGTGCTAGAAGCAGACGCTGTCTGCAAAACCATGCTGTGAGCTTCAGAAAGTGCAGTTAGTTAGAAGAAACTCAAATGAAAAGTAAAAATCACTGAACAGAATTGGTTTGGTTCTAACTCAAACCAGGACACTCCTGCTAATGGCACCAGTTACTTCCAGTTATACAGACATATTATTATACAGCTCCTACAATGAACACGAATGGAACAGGGACACAACAGATCAGCCCAAAGGCAACATGTAATTAGCAACTGGAAAAAATATGCATAGTAAAAAAAAAACCAAACTGGAAAAGGAATGGAATAGAAATAGAAATTATCATGCTACTAAACAGAGTTCCTAAATTCTGACCATTGCACAGCTGAAATAAATTTGCAGGAACTATATAAAAAATCAGATCTGGAACAGAGTCTATATATGCAGAAAGAGTAAACAGATCAAAATGACTCTTGTCCTTGAGGAAAAAGAGAACGTGACAGATCTGTGAAATCATGACGCATGAGAAACCCAAAAGGTAACAATTGTTTAACATTTCTCACATCACAACAATTAAAAGGGCCCTCAATTAAATCATTAGGCAACATATTTTAAGGTAAGACAAAGAGATCTATTTTGTTATGCTCCACAGGCACTGAATCATGTAACTGCCAAGGGATACTGTGAAGGCTGAGAACACAAATCAGATCAACCAAACACATCCAGTGAGGACACAATGGCTCCTGCAATGAAATGCAGTAGTGTAAACATTACTTTATGCTGATAGAATTCCTAATCCATGATGAGCACCAAACACTGGGAGACTGTATCAAAAGATGTTTACTCCATTTAATTTATGCATTACTTCTTTAGTGGAATTTTGCCAATGGTCTTATTTTAATAGCAGATTATTATTCTTACAGGCTACATCTATAATATGCCACATGTTTTCTGAATAAAAGGAGGTTTTTGTCCATTCTATATAGTTAGAACAGGCATCAGACAGTCACTGTTCTAGTGTGAACAGCTATTTTTTAATTTACTAGTTATAATAAACCCCACCAATCAATGTCATTTGGTATGCACCACAGGACAAGAAAAAAAAAGGTGTCTCCCTATGTATTTCATTTTAAAAAAATAATTTTAAAAAAAATAAAAAAATCACACACACAAAAGACATTCACCCTAATAGTTCCTAAGAGCTTTTGCTAAACTTGACATATCTTTCTTTCATGTTTTTGTTATATATTGTTAGCCATGTGTAATAGCATTTTCTTGGAATTCACTAGCAACATGCAGATATCAAGAATTTTCTGTTCCTCAAACAAGCACCTTGGAAAGTTTGAAAGCACCAGTCTGTTTATCCTGATTGCCCCTTTAAATTTACATCTCACTCAAGTGAGAATGCCAGTGAACCGCCACTTAACAGCAAGAAGTTCTCTTGGTCCACTGGTGGATAAATGATTTCAAAGTAGAAATGTATTTTAAAATATTTTTAAATTTCTACTTTGACCAGGTTAGATTGAAAAAAAAAAATAAATCGAAGGCAAATCTACAGAGTTACAAACCAGGAATATTAGGCAGAACTCAAATTCTTTGAAAGCAAAATGGAAAATCCAAGTCACTCATTACATCAGACGAAGAAAACTGAGAAATAATGTAACATTTGTTTACCTAAATTTCATTTAATCAGTTTAGAACTCACTTTTCCATGGGAAAAAAAAATATATATATATATATTAGGAGACACTCTTGATCAAGGCTCAGGTTCTGCTATTATTTACCTTGACTTGCTTTGAAGCGTGAAAACTCTGCTTTCAAGCCTTGGCCTGAAGGAGTTCACATCAACTGAGCTCAAGACTTCTGAGTGTACAGAACCTGTGCACTTGTACTTTTTGCAGGTTTTTTTGTTGATTAGCTATCCAAATAGCAGCAGGCATTTTCACAGAACACCTTGTACAGGATCCACTGGCAGCTTTCTCATTAAGTATCGACTCTCCCATGAAGTTTAACTCTCTCCTACCTAGGAGAAGTCAACAAGCTGAGATGCTGAACAGAAACAATTTAAGGCTGCTGCTGAAGTAATAATATCCTTTACCAATATGATCCACAGTATTTTAAGTGAGGTTTAACATGTACTATAAACAGTATCATGGAAGGCCCATTAATAAGCATCGGTGCTATTTTAAAACAACAGGTGGTGAGATTGTTTCACCACAGTTATGTGCTCACCATATGTGTAAGTGGAAATTCTGTAGGAGGTAGAAGGCAAATGAGTGAATAGTTAGCAAATATATGTATTATATAATATATATAATTACATAGATATATTAAGATGCACATGATCTCATTAAAGCTGCAGCACATTTTACAGGCTAGCTAACAGCTGCCAAGATAATTTTGATCTACCTTTAGGTCTTTTACAATAGGTGCTAGAACAAAGATATGACAAAAAAGCAGTCAGAGGAACTAATATTGTATGTTGGAGTTAGACCCATTTGCCTATCACATCTGATGAATCACTGGGACGTAAGTGCAGTAAAGGATGCAGAACTGTGCAAAGACCAGCCAGTTGCTTTAAACTACTCCTGAACACAGGGCAGGTTAAATTGCCCCTGAGTCCTGTAACGCCAAAGAACCGCAATGTAGCCAATTTTAAAAATAATTTTAATAAAGGTTAGAAAACAAGGGAAATTCTACTAGAGAGAACTATACCCTGATTGACATGGACATTATTCCACTGCAGCCCCTCTGGAAAGTTCATGTCTTATACTTGGTTCACCCAGGGAAGAAGGACAGAGATACTCTGGAATCATTTTACCATGCCAGAAATGTGACCAGCTCAGAAATGCAGTGTATCTCCAGTACGCTAGGGAGGACAAAACCCACTATCATGAGTTCTACTGTAAGAATTAAAGGAAGAAAAATGCAATGATTTGAGCATCTTGAGCATTTTTGAGATTTGCTAGAGCATTTGGCTTGGACGTTTGCACCAGCTCTCCTACGAGAGAGTCCATCTTGTATTGCTTTCTCCTCTGATACGTTTATATTTAAAGACAGGGACATATGCATACAGCTCTTGTAAAATCAGAGCCTTCCTTTAATAATGTTGTATACTTTTACAAAATGAGTCTATTAAAACAATTATGAAGACTTTCTCAAAACTAGTCTCTCAATGCATCACGAATGTAATACGTATAAAAGGATTCATGCTTGTGTTGCTCTTACATATAGTCCTCCTCAAAAGAAAGGCTTATAAATCAGCTTGTTTTTGCGGGCAACATACATGAGCTCTGTACTTCTGTCTCCATGTTTCAGATATTGAAATCAGGGGCTCATTACCTGGTTTGTGATGCTGCCTTACTTGATTAGGTTGAATTCAAGACAAAAAAGTTACTTAATGCCTGTCTTGTTCCCACTATTAATATATAATAAATGGATAAAACTCTTAGTTCGCCTTGACAATTGCTGCCCTTGCAGTTGACTGGTCACTCACACAGAGATCTTCTATTGACAATAGTTATAGTCCAACATGAAATCCATTTCAGGAGAGAAAGCTTAAGTTTATGCCTGGCATTTATTTCTCAGATTTATTTTTTTTTTCTCACCTAGAAATGTAGCTACTGCACATAAAGGGCAAGCATTTGGGAAGTGTCAATATATTTGTTCTTCAGAAGAAAACAATGGTATCACTACTGTTAAAATACTCGTTTGCATGTGCTGAAGTACATTGTTTTAAGTTCATTGTATAATACCTGTCCACTCACTCCCTGCTCAAGCCTTCCTTTAAGGAATTCTTCATTTGGGGAAAATAATCCAACATAAAGCCTAGTAACAACACAACTGAAAAAATTACACGCTTGCTGTGGAACACGGCTATTTCAGTTAGTTCAAACAGCACTCAGAAACATCAACTTTAAACATTCTCATAGCAATAGAAAATATAGTAACTGAATTGTTTCATTTCAGCCCTTGGAAAGGATGAAAAAGTGAAATCAAACCTCTGCAACTCCAAGTGCATTCAAGGTTACTGGGTTTTCCAGTTTACTGGGTTTTCCAGTTTGTTCTGCTAAGGGAACAAGCCTTATGTAGACATACTCATCTGCCCTAACCACAAATTTTTCTCAAATGAACCTGCTGGTTCAAAGGCTGGCTGTGGCCTAGAAATCTCAAAGATAATTAAGCGCTTATAAATGTGAAGAACTAACCCAGATGAAGAGTTCTAAAACAGCAGACCCTCGGAGGGAAAGGCAGCTAAATCTCAGCTGGTACCCAGTCTGTCTGGCATTAACCAGCTGGCCATTAACTAGGGTGTTCTTCCAGTCAGTGGGATTCTTGTCCTGGTTTAACCACAATAAAGACACTTTTCTTTGTGTGGCAGGGATATGGAAGTTACTGTAACAGAAGGAGGAAGAGGAGTTCTGGGAAAGAAGTCTGTAGGAAGTGGATTTACATCAATGATACCATTGACCTAAATTCACACTGATAATTAGACCTTTTTTTTCTATGGACAAACGCACTCTTGCATTTTACATGATTACAACATCTGTCTTTGGAGTACGCATAAGATAAAAACAAAAGCAATTCAAGTTTTCAGTGTCAAACCAATCAGAAGTACATTCACATGTACGGTGATGTATGGCTTTTGGTCAACTACTTATTCATCTCTGACATCACACTGTTTTAAGTAATGTTAACTAACAGTCTTGGAAACATTATTTAGGTTTGCCAGGAAACATAAACAACTAAACTTACTATGCTAATGTTATGTCAATATTAGTGAGTACTCAAACTACCAAGTATTTGCAACAAGAATTAGATGTTTAGAACTAGATATCTGCATTAGACATGCAACAAGACCATTCTTTAGTGAAGAAATTGAACTTATATAGAATGGGTGGACTAATAGGAGAAGTATCTGAACTCAGCTATATGATTTCTTTTTCTAGCCAAAGGCAATTGGAGAAATCAGCAAATACGTACAACATTGCAACCACACAGCCAGCCAGCCATGCTCTTTTCTAAAAAGGAGAAGACAGTACTGTCATCTCAGCCCCCCAAGTGTTTTATACAGGCAAAAGTAAATGTTTAGTAGACAAAAGATACAGGTTTGATGGAAAGAGAATTGTTTCTAGCTTGAAATGCACACATTGGATGTTGAACCAATTTCTGACACTGCAGTTCATCCACCACTCTTTGTTTCAGCCTTGTGAAGCCTCAACTGTCCTTTTGACACATTTCCGTCTCCAGCCATCAATCACCTTCATACTCAGCAACAGTACTGAGGCAAATACATGTATTTAAATATCTTCCCAGAAATAATGACAACAGACCAAGCAACTGCCTGTTACTTCCCGAAATATCACTTCTATCGCTCTAGCATCACGACTAGAGGCTTCTACCACACCTGGGGATCCTGTGACTCTGCGAACGCAGAGGATAACGGGATCCCTTAAGATGAACATTAAGTAAATAGACACGGAATGAAATAACCTTCGCCTTCTTCCCAGAGGCACAATCGTTGTTTTCACTTCCAAACCACAAAGAGCCGTTAACCAGTACACGCAGACAGTGCTCATCCTAACGATCTGCCTCTGCACGCCAACCCTGGCCTCCCAAACTGACGTGCCTGCTCTAGAGCAGAACAAGGGAAAAACAAACCCAAGAATCACCAACATATCGGAGAGAGGCAGAGGCCAGGCAGATTTTCTACGGCTACTCCGTTCCAAAAGACCATTCATCTAACGCTGTGACCTGCGCACGTACCACCAACAGCGCGCAGCGTCGAACGGCCACGCAGCGATGCTGCAAGGATTCATTTTTCCCCTCTACAGGTGATACGGTGGAAGACAAACTCGCTAATTCTTCCATTTAGCAAATACGGGCATTTGAATTTTGCTGCTAATCTGCTCCTCCCCAGCGTCGTGTGAGATTATACAAACGGAAAAAGGAAGAAACCACAGACACAAGCCCCCCAAAAGTCAAGGGAACCCATTTTGGCACAACGGCTGGCTCTCCAGCTCCTACGCTCCCTTTAGTTTCCTGTGAAACGACCTCCAGATCCGGGAACGCGAAGGAGACAAGGCCGCGTCCTGCGTGCTCCCCGCACCGCTCCCGCCCGGCGCCGTCCGCCCGCTCGCCGGAGCGCGGCC